>LR738710.1:534465808-534529495 GCA_902687465.1 Secale cereale | reverse complement strand
GGGGGGGGGGGGGGGAGGGCAGCCACACCCCATGCCCTGGCACCTCCCTCTCCCTCCCGTAACACCCGTTCCTCCTCCCGCAGCGCTTGGCGAAGCCCTATAGGAATCCCGCTTCTTCCACCACCACGCCGTCGTGTTGCTGGATCTCCATCAACCTCTCCTCCCCCTTTGCTGGATCAAGAAGGAGGAGACGTCGCTGCTCCGTACGTGTGTTGAACGCGGAGGTGCCGTCCGTTCGGCGGTAGGATCATCGGTGATTTGGATCACGACGAGTACGACTCCATCATCCACGTTCTCTTGAACGCTTCCGCTCGCGATCTACAAGGGTGTGTAGATGCACTCCCCTCTCCCTCGTTGCTAGATGACTCCATAGATTGATCTTGGTGAAGCGTAGAAATTTTTTGATTTCTGCTGCGTTCCCCAACACTATACAAACGTAGTGTCACTAGCATGCTCCAATGTTGCATCTCCGAGGAAGAAGGAAAATAACTCCTTTCGGAAATACACTCCAGTATGTGTGGCCATCATGCAACACTTTATACTTTGGTAAGCAATGTTTTTCGAGCAGTGTTTTATTGGCCCATTGTGCAAGCTGACGCACGAGACCTTGTAGATGCATGTGCGGGCTGCCAGCTCTTCGCCAAGCAAAGCCACATGCCAGCCACAACGCTAAGAACCATTCTAACAACCTATTTGTTCGTGGTCTGGGGGGCTGTACATGGTCGGACCACTTCGTGGAGGAATAGATAAGAAGAAATACCTCCTGGTCATGGTCAACAAATTCACAAAATGGATTGAGGCAAAACTTGTGACATCTGCCAAGGTCGAGCCAGTGATTAACTTCATCTCTGGTGTAGTACACCATTATGGGGTTCCCCACAACATGATTACGAACAATGGGTCCAACTTTACCGCGAGGTGAAGGAGTGATGCACCAAACAAGGCATTAAGCTTGACTATGACTCGGTTTACCACCCGCAAACCAATGGTCAGATCCGACGAGCAAATTGCTTAATCTTAAGCGGCATCAAGCCTCGCATGATTCGATCTTTAGAAGAAGCCGACAACAAGTGGGTCGAGGAGCTTGACTCTGTACTGTGGGGCTTGCACACCACACCTAACAGACCCACGAGCTATACTCCATTCTTCATGGTTTACGACGCCCGAGGCCATACTCCCTAGCAACCTTATTCATGACGCACCTCAAGTATGTCTGTACGAGGAAAAGAAGCCGAACATAGTTGGCAAGATGACCTCAATGCCCTGGATGAGGAACATGGTGTCGCCGCTCGACCTTTTACCAACAACAGGCACTCTTCATCTACACATTGGAGTGATGCTCAATTTGAGATAGTAATTCATGAATAAATGGAGACACATGGAAAAGAAATATCGTTAGGGCAATTGTTGAACACCTTGCACGCGGAGGTGTCAGAGCCACAGTTGAGTGCCGACCAGGACTGGACGCGAAGGAGGCCGGCGATGGTCCCTAGCGGCCTGCATCGGCAATTACCGGGCTCGCCGACGCTGCACGGGAGCCGAAGGAAGCAACGAGTTCAGCCATGGGGCGGTAAAGCAGGCTAATTCCGGCATCGTCAACTGGCGTGGGGTCACGCACAGGGCTCATACGTCATCTCTGACCTCGGGTGGCCCTGTCCCGATCAAATTGGGGCTTGGTGGCGACGAAACCGATTAATTTTGGCGCCGATGAGGGGTGGGAAGGTGGAAGAGAGGGGATGCAAGTGATGGTGCAAGGCGGGTCGAGGCCGCGAGGGACCGCTCGGGCTAGCCTTAATTTGTTGAGACTTAGTGTTTTCTCAGATCAAAAATGGGCTAGAGCGGTCAGTTTTGGGAGATAAAAAGCTACCAAACCATTGTTTTGGGGATTAATGACTTTTGGGGGAAGAGCTAGATATGCTGTAAGTTCTCATGCTTCACTTTTTTCATGACTGGAAATCAAGTTTATTTCGTATTAATTCCTCCGGTGCAATTCTGGTTCTCACCGGGGCCAGTCAAATTTAGGGCCTCTTTGATTCGCAGGATTTTGAAAACGCAGGAACAGAAAAAGTACAGGATTAGAGTGTCATGCCCATTTGAATGCTATAGGATTAGCAAAGAGTGTTTGATTTCACTGGAAAAGCAAAGGAATTGTAAAAAGAGGTTGAAGTGAATGCTAGATTTCCTATGAAATGTAGTACAGAAGATTTCATTGGAAAAATTCCTATGAGATTCAATCCTATGAATCAAAGTACAAACGTAGGAAAAATTCCAAAGGATTTCAATCCTCCAAAAAAATCCTATAGAATTCCTTTGAATCAAAGGAGCCCTTAGGATCTGATAGTGATCAAGCCGATACCATAATTTGAACGTTGAACCATCGGGCAATTTTCAGGAGACTATATAAGAAGAACATGAAAGAGAAGTGAAAGTAGAACGATCTAATTCTGAACTCAAAATTCCATATATATATATATCATTAGCCGCATGCCACTAAAATACACCAGATGAATGATGAATCTTTGAACAAAGAGTTGACCATCCACAGTAACTCTGAACACATGGCACAAAAATTGTGACCAAGAAAAATCGAAATGCTATAGAGGCCTGCACAAGAAGACCAAATTCTTGAAAGCAATCGAGGGAATGGCTGTTAAATAAGCTGTAATCATTCTCAGCCCTTGGTTCTTAGTATTGTGATGCTGCCTTTCCCACCTTCTGTTCTGATTCTTGTCTTGCCAATGACGGGCTTCCCAGAGAAAGCTGAAGTTTCCAGGATTTCTGGAGGCTTCTTTGGAGGAGCATGGATGCGCTGATTTATATCCTTGAGAGTGACATCTCCTTCTTCCCAAGATGGTTTGATAAGGGTAAAAGGGTATGCTATAGATGTAGTTACATTTTGCTTCGCCTTGATCATCGAGCTTCCTCCTAATAGGGAAGCAAAGCCAAATGATCAACATATATAGGGAAGCAAAGCCAAATGATCAACATATATAGAACTAGAGGTTCAAGTGTGTAAGGTAAGTTGATGAGTACTATCCAAAACTTAAATACCTTTAGATACTTTGAGCGTAGAAAGTTTCCTAGTCTCATGCATTATGAGACTTTCTGTCACCGGAGCAATCTCACTTGTTCCTGTCATAGATGGAAAGAACAAGTAAATAGCTGGACAAAGGTACACAAATTCTGTTTTAGCAAGTCACTATGACTGCCAAACAACAGCAAGTTGCACCAATTGCAAACACCGCAATGCAATTGCAAAGAAGATACAAAACAGAACTCTTTACAAACATTTCCAGGACAAATACTGACAATATGGCGAATATATGCATAGACTGGAAACCCTGACAGAAACATTGGATGGAACTTTTTTTAAATCTCAAAGATGACATAGAAAATGCGCTTTTGTACCGACCTGGCACATCGGTTTGACAACCAACGTATGTAACGCTCTCCTGGCTAGAAGGCCTACAAACAAAATATGAACTTGTCATGATTGAAAAAGAATCTGAACTAAAAGCCAATTGGCTTTAACGGAACCAGATAGGAACTAACATTTGATCAGGCGTGTAATAGATGGTAGCTCCTTCAGAGTAATTATCCAATTGATTATCTGATGCCTCGTAGGATGCTCCATTAGACAAGGAACTGAACTTATCTGATACAGAAATATCCATTTAGCAAACAGAAAAGGCATGCCAGTAGGCACCTGTCGGACAATAGGTATATGTGGTAAAAGGATGAACCTAAATCATCTGAATTGAGCTGCATATTCCAGTTTAAACTCTGTGGTTCATCAGTGCAAAGCAATGAAGTCTCTGCTACCTGAGATATTGATCAACAAAGGACACAATAGTGTAAGCAATAGCAAAAAATAGACGAACTAAGTCTCTGCTACCTGAGATATTGATCAACAAAGGACACAATAGTGTAAGCAATAGCAAAAAAATAGACGAACTTCGAACATAGCCAGCTACTAGTGAACCACCTCAGATGTGACAAAATTAGAACACATTTCATGATCACCAACTTCTGGCTGATTAACCTCAGAAGGGTACTCCAACACGCGTCGCCGTTTTGATTCCCGAGACTCCTCCAGGTCTAGTGTCTCCTTGCAAGTGATATCTGGCACAAGTAACCTTATTCCTTTAAGCAAAACTTCAAGAGTAATATAGTGCAGATAATTCTCTGAAAAAAGAAGTTTCCTACCCCCAATATCAAAGAAGGCCCGGCAGTCTCGCAGAGGAGTTTGATTTCCCAGTAATCCAAGTAGCTCATCATCATCATCATCTCGGTTGAGGCAATCCCACACGAACTTAGCAACATCTTTTGAGAAAATAATAATAATGATACAGTAAGTCCAAAAAATAATCGTCAGTTCTGACATGGATGTTGGTTATGGGTTTGAGCGATGTACCATGATTTCCATCACTAGGTTCGCCAGGTTCTTTCTCTTGCCAATCCCACAGACTGCAGCAAGCAATATGAGATCAGGCATAAGTTCAACTAATATAATACATTGAAATAGTTGTGAAATTTCTGACGAGTACTCAGTTCTGTGGACAGTCGAGACATGGGTTAGTTTCGTTTGCACAAACGAAAAACACGCCACCAAGTGTGACCAATCCAGCATCAGTGTGCTCCCATTTCGACCCCTCAGAGCCAAGAATATCTCGATCCAGTTTGAAACACACAAACTTTACACAATCCTCCTATTATCTCATTTGCATCAAAAGCAACAGAAGGAGCGTGCATCGGTGCAGGAGGACGCCCCAATAGAACAAACTAAATCGAGTTCGACACTCCATACACACAAACGGAGCACCTAAGGATCTTCTAATCTAGCAAATCGACGGCAAGATCCCTCTAATTTCGGATCGGCAGAACGAGCAGCCACGGAACTCCCGAAATTCCCATTACGCCCAGCAGATTCTAGTCCATCATGCCCATGCTAGTCTCAAGACCCTACCAAACCCCAGTCGATCCCCTCCATCCAACAAATCCTCGAAACCGCCCGAGAAATCACAGCGCGAGAACCGGCGCGACAGCAACAGACAACAGGAACCCGCACCCCCCGCAGCACGCACATTTGGTTGTTGCCGTCGCCATCGCCGGAGGCGCCGCCTCCGCCTCCACCTCCGTCTCCGCCGCGGCACGGGTCCATCGGCCCCGGAAGGCCTGCCACGACTAGCCGTTGCGACGGGCCCCCTCTCCCCTCCCTCTCCTTTGACTCTAGTGGACGGGAAGACAGACAGAAACACTGCTCCTCCGCTGTCTACTCAAATCCGCAGCGGCTCGGGGAGCGCCGCATTTGTAGTCCGAGAGACCGAGGTGGGAGAGAGAGAGAGAGAGAAAGGGGAGAAAGAAAATAGAAAGAAATGCGGAATGGAAAATTCGGTGGGCACGAGCGGGGCCGGGTGGGCTGCCTGCCGAAGAGGCCGTTAGCCCCTGGGTGTTCGCGCCGCTTTGCCACCTTTGCGTTTGTTGTCGCACGGCTAGCAGAACAGTAATGGCTTTGCCGAAATGCCAAAGCCCGGGCCAGGATTTGGCAAGGTCCAGCTAGCTACAGGATTATTATTTCTTCAAGATTTTCGCCAGCTCGTTTCCATTGGCTGTATACTTTAATACTTACCCTCTGTTTGTGAAAAAGAAAACGCACTGTTCTTTAGCTAGCGCATCTCAGGGGCGGAATTGGGCCTGGGGCAGCTGGGGCTATAGCCCCAGGCGTGGCCCAAACAGTGCTATGCATCTAATAGAAATTTTTGTCCGATTTGTAGGCTTATAGAGGCCCAGCCATAGGCATGCTAACCCAGCCCCAGCCCACGTAGCCTCTCAGCCCAACTGAGCTCCCACCAGGCCACCACGCACGACACTCACTGGTGTTTTCTCTTTTTAGGGCAATCGCTAGCGTTTTCATCTGTAGCCTGATGCCCTGTCGATCAGAAAAAAGTCCTTCGTTCCCATGCTGCGCCGCCCCAGAGTTTTCGATCAAACGTACGTACGGACCTGCGACTCGCCAAATCATCTTGCTTTCGAATCTGGATAATCTCGCATCATCAAAGCAGCCAGTTTCATCTTGCATCATATCTGCTCCCGTTCTACTCTCCTGACCGGTTGGATGGGTAAATTAGGTAATTTCTTTATTCTTGTGTCAACTAATTTTCCCCCTAGTATCTTAGTATGAGCCAAAATCAATGAGTGGTGCTGTTAAATTGAATTACATTATTCACTTGTTTCGTTTTTATTTGTTAATAGGAAAAGAAAATAGAATATAATATGTGTGGTATTGGACTTTTTTTGAGGTGTTCTTTAAGGTAATGGTATTTAACATTATTTATAGCAGCTTAGTTTTAGCCCCAGGCTTCGTAAAATCCTGGCTCCGCCTCTGGCGCATCTCACACTCACATATGTAAAATGCAAATTATGGACAACTAACTACACAACCGTTTGGTCACGTGACCCAACCTTCTGTTAAGTTACCCCACATGCCCTATAAAAAAGTTACACCAAATGCACACCAAGTGCCTAGTGGACATGGGTCAAGCAAATGTCCTAGTGGAATCCTAAAATGTAGGTTAAATGGCCCCACAAAAAGAGGGGTTGTGGGTGAGAGCCGGCCGAGGAGATGTCTGACCAAGGCATGGCAGTGGCCTGATCTGATGTCACCTTTCGCCAGGTCTAGGGGGTAGATGCATACACGGTGAGGAAGGGTCGGAGCATTGCGCGTGTGGGTAAGGAGAATATGTCCGCTATCCTTTCTTGTGTGGGGATGATTAAGTGTATGGGAGTGCAAACTGCTATTTCAACGATGTGTTTTTCTTGTACAAATAGTGGTTATGGAGGTTCGTTGCAAATGGGGACAGAGATAATGCCGCAATGTCAAGCAAACTTGACCAGAATAAACCTTCAAGATGCACTTATTAAGATTGAAAATAATATGAAGGAAAAAATCTAGTGCTACCACTAATATCTCGCGGAGAGGGGGGTGGCTAATTGGCCCATTTCGCCCAAGAAGTATGTTGCGCTAAATTTATGACCGTCCTTTTATGCTAACTCTATTTTTGGTGCTTTTCATTATTGTTGGTGACTTCAGAAAATTGTGGTACCAACTTTAAAAAATTATTTCCCTGATTTTGCAATTTGAAACTTCCACGAGTTTTGAATTTTTGAACTTTCTATAATTCAACATTTCGAATATGAAATGTTAGATATATTTAAAATTCAAAATTATGAACTCCCCAAAGTAAATAATTCCGAACTTCCAGAAATTTAAAATTCAAGAAGTAGAGCTTTCTAGTTTTAGAACTATCTTGGGGAAAAGGGTGAAAGAGAAAACGGCCACATGTGAGGGGCCCACCCCTTGTGGTATTATGCATGCAGCCAAACCAGCTATACACATCTCACCCCCTCCCCTCATGTGCCCCTACATCGCCTCCTAAATTGCTGACAAGGCCTGGTAGCACATTGCTCTCGGTCGCCAAGGAGCTGGTTCGCATATAACATACTATGAAAATCCAAAAAGCTCTAAAAATATGAAAACACAGAACCAAGATGTATGCATCATTCCACACAAATTCAAATGAATATTCCATCGAAAAATGCTTAAACAAGAAATACAATGTTTTAAACTAAACTCATGTTATTTGTCTTCGCTGAAGTATTCATAGGCTTGGCCACATGGAGGTGTCAATGTAACCCCTCTTGGCAACACATGAAGATACTTCTTCTTCTGCGAACCAACCTGTGGTTGGATGGTTAGGAGGATAGTAGTAGCCCCTAGCCACCAGAGTTAAAGTTCCAGACTTGACATTGGTGCTCGCATTTTACTATTCCAAGACTTTCGGTTGTTATGTTATGATCCAAATTCAAGTATAAAGATAAATGCTAACTTCTGACGAGCGAGCGGAGCGAGCCCATTGCCGGTAGGCTTGGTTCGACCAGGTGAGTGTATACTCGTGTATGTGAGCGGCTTCGATTGTACTGACCAAAGCACATTGATGTCAAATAACATTATGTTCGAGACATTGTTGAGCAAGGTAAATTGAAGGTAAGCAAGATTAGTAATCATGATAATCATGTCAATATGTTGACAAAGCTAGTTCATGTTTCTAAGTTTGAGCTTTTCTCAGACTTAGTTAGCATAACACATTAGCCCTAGTGGTTGTTTGGCGGCGAATGTGTTTTCTTTGTTGTTCAGTGAGGAGGTTCTCTTTCATGCTACAAGATGGAATTTGTCTCAAGGCGGAGTTTGTTATGTTATGATCCAAATTCAAGTATAAAAATAAAGGCTAACTTTTGTAGAGCGGGCGGAGCGAGGCCTGTCGTTGGTAGGCTTGGGCCGAAGCGGAGCAACAATGACGCTTGGGGGTGCATGGGGAGGGGACAAAGCCCGCCGCCTGTGCGGACCAGTATTGACCTAGGTCGCCTGTGCTATATATATCCTTTCTAAGCCACCACACGAGATGAGTTCATCAATTGTAAATCACTGGCGCTTGTAGCCTCCCCCCGATATAGTGAAGATTTGTTGGTTGGTGCCCGTAGTTTTTTTCCCTTTGTGTTCGAGGGGTTTTCCACGTTAAATTCTCGTGTTTCCTGGTTGTTTTCACTCTTCATTGTGTTGATTTGTCTGTCGTATCTCAAACACCGGTGATGTGTGTTCAGTGGGAGGAGACATTCCCGTCGACCACGAAGGAGTCTGTGTCAACTTTGTCAATCTCAAGATGATGTGTCGGCTCAGTCTCTCGGGGGTGCTTTATAGCGGTAAGGTGTGCGTGCGTGCGTACATAGGGACGAGTGTATGTGAGCGGCTTCGACAGTACTGTGTTTAAAAAAATATACGACTCCTTATGTGGGGACCCCGACTTAAGAGTCGAGATCACCGAATGCACGTGTACAGTGATCCCAGAGATCAATGCTCACTGAACACACAGAAGCTGAATAACAAGAGTCTTACATCCATACATACCGTCTTACACAAATTATGACCATTATGGCCAAGTGTTACATAGATAAAGCCTCAAGGGTTGAATAGCAAATAACTCGAATAGCGGAAGTCTTCGCAGATAAGTAGAACCCATGCCATCTGCCTTAACCCTACAGGCATTCTGACTGGGATAGCGTCCTAGTTCGCATATTCGTCTCCATAGAATTCTTCTTCATATTCCTGCTCCTCCATGCCTGGCCAATTAAATAACCAGTGGCAAGCCAATGAGTACTTTGAATGTACTCGCAAGCAACCCATGATTTGGTTCAAGTAACAATGCAATTGTACAACAATGAGCATTCTAGCTACAAGCTAGAATAAATATTCTACCATCAAGTACATGCATCAATAAATTTAGGTAACCTCGAAGACAGGTTATAGATATCAACATAGCCAAGCTATGACCTCTTCATCTTGTCAAGTCCTTTTGACTTGTACCAACGGAGCTTTCACACACACAGGGTTTCGCAAACATTGGACGTAGCCCAAGAGCGGTTACCCAACTGTCCTTGACCGTGGACACGGCTATTCGAATAGTTTTACACTCTGCAGAGGTTGCACACTTTACCCACAAGATCCGGGGAACTTCCGTGTCATCCACGACCCGCGGTACCTCAAGTACCCGGGGTAAGCACCCGATCACTATCTTTCCCTAGACGACACTAGCACAGAGTCCACTCGATTGGTAGTAACCCCCGTGCCCAACATTTCACATCTTTAAAAAATGCGGAGACTTGCTCCCATATTCGTCACATACCATTGACACGGGGTACCAACGGTGTGTCCGGTGCCCTGTAAAAATAGTCATGGCCGCCTATCCAAGCACGACCCCGTCCTGAGAGTGACCTCATGTCACCCCCGTCACTGTTAATGCGGGCACCATGCTAGTATCGACCTAGGTAATCAATAATGCCCTTTCCCATATAAGGGTAGAGTGGTTGCGTGTGTAAAGTTGGAATAATGGTCGCAATTAAACCAATCCGTTTGAAAAACATCACACACACTTGTCTTGGTACACCACTTCGTCATCAAGTGGTCACCTGTAATGCCCAGGATGGGACTATATCTCCTACGTGTCGAGGCACGACTTAGAGACATAACCCCATGCTGGAATGATCGCAAGTTTGGTATCTTTGCACAACTCATGTAAAAGATGGGGATGGAAAACATAAAATAGTTGGCTTACACTCGCCACGTCACACAAATTCATTACATGTTTCAATCATCATACAAATGAACATCACAGCCCATCTAAGGGTAAAATCCAAATGTCAAGATACAAAACATAATTTAAATCCACAGGTCGGATCGAATCCTAGTAGAAGTTCCACTACTGATCATCAGGATAACGGACATAGTAACGACTACGCTCCTCGTCATACTCCCAGTCTAGCTCGGTGCCATCACCTGGATAGCTCACCATCGGACCTGCATCTGGTGTGGTGAAGTAACTGTGAGCCACAGAGGACTCAGCAATCCCGTTCCCGGGTAACATGACTATTTAAGCCTTGGGTGAGGATAAGGCTGAAGAAAAGAGTAAGGGTCTGCAGCAGCAACTAGCACTAGCTTACGTGAAAGAGTGCAAGAAGAGAAGTGCCTCGGTCGAGAGATGATCACGGAGTGATCCTAGACTAATCAAGTCAAACATAACCCCACCGTGTTCATCTCCCGAAACCCTTTCGGAAAATGACAGTCACGGTACCCACGCTGGTAGTGTATTGGAACATGGTGTCAAGTTATCTACAACCGGATATTAACAAGCTCCCATCTGCCACATAACCGCGGGCACGGCTTTCGAAAGTTCATAACCCTGCAGGGGTGTTCCAACTTGGCCCATGACAAGCCCACAATCCGCGGAGTCGCAACTCCAAGGTGGGAAGACCCGAGTATTCTCGGAATCCCGTGCTCAAGATACTCCGAACTAAGGTAAGGCTAATCCAGCAAATCCTCCCGGCGTGCCGACACCCTGATAGTAGCCGCGCGTATCTCGTCTCAGGCCACGACCGGATGGGTGAAGCTACGGGTTTTTACCAAACCTCGAGTTCCCTCGTGGTGGCCCCGCAGGCTCCCCGTTTCGGACCAACACTCATGTGGAGCACTGGCCCGGGGTTGTTGATTAAGAAAGAGGGTTAATTACTCCCTATGCAAGTTTATTAGTTATTAGGCAAATAGTACCAATGTTGGGACTTGCTGGAAAAGACTTAGCACTTAGCGGTTTATCGAGGGGGCCCCATAACCCCAACCGTGTGAGGAACGCATAATCAAGGAACATAACACCGGTTTATACGGTTCCTAGCGGCATGAGTGGAAAAAATCACCAAGCAAAAGGCTTAGCCTTCCACCCATTGCCAATATATAGATGATTTCATTTAAGCATTTATATAGTGTGATATAACCCAACCAAACTTCAACATGAAGCAAGCATCTTCAATTTCACCTGCAACTAGCAACGCTATAAGAGGGGCTGAGCGAAGCCTACGTATAGCCAAACAATGGTTTGCATAGGTAGGGTGGTTAGACATGATCATGGTTACAAGTAGGAGGCTGACATGAAAGGCATGGGCATCGAGGCAAAACTATAGATCGAGACTTCTAGCAATAGGCAAAAATGGTAATGGTATCCGGGTTCGGTCATCTTGCCTGAAGAGTTGTCGTTCGGATCGAAAGAGGGGTCCTCGTGCTCAACTTCGGTAGTAACCTCGTGCTCGTACTCGTACTCGGTCTCAGCTTCCGGCTCTAAACAATACAATCCACAAGGCACGAATCAACAAGATGCAATGCGCACACGAAATGATGGATGCATGATGGATGCACTAAGGGAGTACACGGAGCACGGAAATAGCACTCAAGCAAAATACTTCAAAACATGATAACAATAGGATATTATGAATCTACACGGAAAATCAATCAAGTTTCACATAAGACTCGCTCAAAACGGAGCTACGGGCTAAAAGTTATGCCTGAAACAAGAAATAGGCGAAAGCTGAAAATTACAGCCACATAGCAACTTCGGAGCACTAGATAAATAAGCTACGGCACTCAAACATCATGGCAAAGAGTATGAACATAAACTAGACATATCCTACAGCAAATAAGTCCATTGGTGCACCCCCAAAGGAGCCACGGATCAATAGCAACAAGCTTGGACATATTGAACTTGACAACAAAATCCTGACAGCAGTAATTTATTGCAACTTTGGAGCAAAAGTTAAATATGCTACAGCCACTCAAATAAGCATGTGAGAGAATGAATGGATAGCCAACAATATATACTACAAGGAATCATCAATAGTCACCCCAAAACTATCATGGTTTGTCCTAGAACAACAAGCAAACATGGCATCTGGAAATTACAGATTCCAGACTTAGTGAAATTGCACTAAGTGTTAAAACAGCAGTTTCATCATGACATCTTTGAGAGAAAGTTTAAGTCACCTCAAAACTAAACATGGAAAGTGGTAAGCACCACATCAAAGTACACATGATGGTGATTCCAAAACACCTAAGCATGCATCATGGAGCTAAACACAACGATAGCAATGAGCTCAACAAGATGGCATCTCATAACAAGTTAACCAACTAAACAGTCACATAGCACTTTGCAATGAGGTTAAACATGGCAAGATTAATTCTAACATGCAAGTCTAAGCATTCAACATGTAGAGCATGACTAGACGAACACGTGGACATGTCATTTGCATCATTCGGATAAACGAGCTAAAAGATATCACTATGCAAAGATGGCATGAAAAACAACACTAACAGCAGTTTATAACGGGATGCACTCTTGCAACAAATATTTAAGCACCTAGATGATCTCAAACATGCATGGCACAAAGGAATGAAATGTAGAGCAAGTCACCACGAACGTCTGGACATGTCATTTGCGCAAAATGGAGCAACACACAAAAAGTTATCACAGTTGCAAGATAGCATCAGACAAGCAAAATACAGGGACTTAGAGGATTAAAAGAGGCAACCTTCTCAGATCTGAAAAAGGTCAACCAGGTCGCGGGCTGGCGGATCGGACCCGGGCAGAGGCGGATCGGGCGCGGGCCTTGGCGGATCGGGCGCGGGCCTAGCGGATCGGGCCGGGACCTAGCGGATCCAGATCGGGGCTCCTCCCCGATCCAGACGGTGGCGGCTGCTGGCCTTGGGCCGATGCGGGAGCCGGCCCACCTGGCGCGGCCCGTGGAAGAGGCGGCGCGGCCTGGCGGAGGCGCTGGCCTCGCCTGGCGCTGGCGAACGGCGGCCCCCGAGCTGGGCCTGGCTGGCGGGGAGGCCCACGGGAGGAGGCGCGCTGCGGATCGGAGGGGAGAGGCCCGCAGTCTCGGGGCGGCTCGGCCTGATGCGGCGGCTGGGCTTCGAAGTGGGCCGCGCAGCGCTGGCTCGCCTGGCCCGAGCGAGAGGCTGCGGCTGGCGATGCGGGACGACCCAGGCGGGGCGATGACCTTCGGATCGGAGGCGATGGCGGGTTGGATCGGGCGATGGAGGAGGATCCAGGCCCGTTAGCGGCGCTGGAGCGGCGACGAAAGGGATCGGGGTCGGGACCTCCCGATCTGAATCCCGACGGCGGCGGGATCGAGCGAACTGGCGGCGGAGGCTTGATCCTTCGGCAAGGGAGGCGGTAGCTGGCGGATTGGGTGGCGGATCCGGCGGCTGGAGTGCCGCCCGGCGGCGGGGATGGTGAGGTGGCGCCGGTGGTTGGCCGGAGGCGAGGAGAGGTGGAGGTGGATCTCCGGCGAGGTGCTCCGGCGAGGTCCGGCCGGAGTGGAGAGAGGAAAGGCTGGAGGTAGGGGATGAGGGTGGACTAGGGTTTCCTTGATTTGGGGCAAAAATTGGGGAAGGTGGACAAATATATAGGCACAAGGAGCTAGGGTTGTCCAAATGGAGTGCGGTTTTCGGCCACACGATTAGAATTGGATGGCCTAGATGATAGGAGGGGTTTGGAGTGGTTTGGTGGGCTGTTGAAGGGGTGTCTTGGGCCTCAAAGTGGAGGCACTTTGAGCCCACGAGAATAACTGTTGGGGAAGCAAACGAACTCCAAACGCGACGAGATTTGACAGGCGGGTTACACACACCAAAGCAACAACACACGACAAGTCTCGCGCCAAACCGGTAACGTTACACGGCCAAACACCAAAGTAGGCCTACGGGACGCCACAGACACGTGGGGGAGCTCCGGAACGCGAAATGGACAACGGGAAGGAACGCGTGGAACCGGATGCAAACGACAACACAAATGCAATGCGATGCACATGACTACATGATATGAATGAATGCCACACACTCACACTACAAAACGACGAAAACCGAAAGACAAAGAACCCAGAATGGAATAGATGAAGCCAGAGATATATTATATGCCCAAAAGGGAAAGTATTACATCCGGGGCATTACAAAGTCTCCTCTACTACAAAAAGATCTCGTCCCGAGATCTAGGACTGGAAAAAGGAAGGGTACTCGGAACGAAGATGATCTTCTCGTTCCCACGTAGCTTCTCGGTCGGTATGGTGTGACCATTTGACTTTCAAGAATTTGATGGACTTGTTGCGGGTCTTGCGCTCGGTTTCTTCGAGAATAGCAACGGGATGCTCTCGGTAGGACAAATCTTGTTGAAGATCAATCTCTTCAAACGGAATCATGCGTTCAGGTGCCTTGAAGCATTTGCGGAGTTGAGACACATGGAACACATCATGCACATTGGCGAAGTTGGAAGGGAGCTCAAGTTGATAGGCTAGATCGCCTCTTTTGCCAAGAATCTTGAAAGGCCCGACGTATCTAGGAGCAAGCTTTCCTTTGATACCGAATCTTTGGGTGCCTTTCATCGGAGAAACACGGAGATAGACATGATCACCAATGTTGAAGGCCAAATCACGATGCTTGCCGTCATAGTAGCTCTTCTGACGCGACTGAGCGGCCTTGAGATTCTCACGTATGACTTTGCACATCTCTTCGGCTTCTGAGATCAAGTCATTGCCAAGAAGTTGACGTTCGCCTGTTTCGGACCAGTTCAGAGATGTACGGCACTTTCTGCCATAGAGGATTTCAAACGGAGCTTTGCCTGCACTTGCTTGAAAGCTGTTGTTGTAAGAGAACTCGGCAAATGGAAGGCAATCTTCCCATTTCATGCCGAAAGATATGACACAGGCTCTGAGCATGTCTTCTAGAATCTGATTCACTCGCTCGACTTGACCACTAGTCTGAGGGTGAAAAGCAGTGCTGAACCTGATCTTAGTGCCCATGGCAGACTGAAAGGAGTCCCAGAACTTGGATGTGAACAAACTTCCACGATCTAAGGAGATAACTTGAGGGATGCCATGTAAAGACACAATTCTGGAAGTGTACAACTCTGCCAATTGAGCTGCATTGATGGATTCTTTGACTGGAAGGAAGTGAGCGACTTTGGTAAGCTTGTCAATCACCACGAAGATAGAATCATTCCCTCGCTTGGACTTAGGAAAGCCAGTGACAAAATCCATTTCAATGTGGTCGAATTTCCACTCGGGAATAGGAAGAGGTTGGAGAAGACCGGTTGGACGTTGATGCTCTGCCTTCACTCTTCTGCAGACATCACATTCATTCACGAATTGGGCAATCTCCCTTTTCATGCGTGTCCACCAGTAAGATTGCTTGAGGTCTTGGTACATCTTGGAACTACCAGGATGAATGGAAAGGAGAGAATCATGTGCTTCTTCCATTATGAGCTTCCTGAGATCACCTTTGGGAACAACAAGTTTGTCCTCGAAGAACAAGGTATCTCTCTCATCAACACGATAGCACTTGTATTTTGGAGTGCCCTTTGCAATACCATGTTTCACCTTATGCACCATGGCGTCACTGAGTTGGGCCTCACGGACCTGATCTTCCAAGGTAGGATCAACTTGAAGATTTGCAAGAAAACCCTGCGGAACAACTTGGAGGTTGAGCTTCGTGAAAGCTTCACAAAGCTCAGGCTGGAACGGCTTGATAAGAAGGCTGTTGCAATATGCCTTTCTGCTCAAAGCATCTTTAATCACATTCGCCTTGCCAGGAGTGTATTCAATGCTGGTATCATACTCTTGGATCATTTCAACCCAACGAGTCTGGCGGAGGTTCAGATTCGGCTGTGTGAAGATGTACTTCAAGCTCTTGTGATCGGTGAAGATGTTGACTTTTCTGCCCAACAACAGATGTCTCCACGTAATCAAAGCATGTACCACAGCTGCTAGTTCGAGATCATGTGTGGGGTAGTTCTTCTCACTTGGCTTCAGCTGACGAGAAGTGTATGCCACAATTCTCTTGTCCTGCATAAGCACACCACCAAGTCCTTGAAGAGAAGCATCACAGAATACTTCATAGGGCTTGGATTCATCTGGAGGAGTAAGAACTGGAGCAGAGACGAGCTTTTCTTTGAGAGTTTTGAATGCCACTTCACACTCTGGAGACCAAAAGTATTTAACATTCTTCTGCAGCAAGTTGGAAAGAGGCTTGGCAATCTTGGAGAAGTTCTCAACGAACCTTCTGCAATAGCTGGCAAGACCAAGAAAACTTCGGAGTTGCTTGACGTTCTGAGGAGCTTCCCAGTTGACAATTGCTTCAACTTTCTCGGGGTTTACCGCAATACCGTCAGCTGAGATTATATGGACCAGGTACAAAACCTTATCGGGCCAAAATTCACACTTGGAGAACTTGGCATAGAACTTATGTTCACGGAGTCGGTCGAGAACAAGACGGAGGTGCTTTTCGTGATCTTCTTCATTCTTGGAAAATACCAGAATATCATCCAGATACACAAGCACAAACTCGCCGGTGTAGGGGTTCAAGATGTAGTGCATCATTCTCGAGAAGGTAGGAGGAGCATTGGCGAGACCAAAGGACATGACTGTATACTCATATGAGCCGTAGCTCGTTCTGAAGGCAGTCTTGGGGATGTCTTCCTCACGAATGCGAATTTGGTGATAGCCCATTCGGAGATCGAGCTTAGAGAACACTTTAGCTCCTTTGAGCTGCTCGAACAGTCCGTTGATGTTTGGGAGCGGATACTTGTTCTTTATTGTCCTCTTGTTCAACGGCCGGTAATCGACGCAGAGATGTTCCGTGCCATCTTTCTTCTTGACAAATAAGACACCACAGCCCCAAGGAGACGTACTAGGCCTGATGAGACCCATACGCTCCTGTTCATCAAGCTGCTTCTTCAATTCCTTCAATTCTTCAGGAGAGAGCTTGTACGGACGCCGGCATGCTGACTCAGTACCCGGCTCGAGTTCAATGACGAATTCCACCTTACGGTGTGGAGGCATGCCTGGAAGTTCTTCAGGAAAGACGTCTTGGTATTCGTTTACCACCGGAATTTGAGAGATGGCATTAATTTCGAAAATATCATTGAGAGAGAAAAGCCTGATAGTGTTATCCCTGGAGGCAAAGATAATCACATCTTCATCAGGATGAATAATCTTGACTTCCTTTTGTGCACAATCAATGTGAGCATCATGCTGAGAAAGCCAGTCCATTCCGAGGATAAGGTCGATGTCAGAATTGCCAAGAATCACTGGTTTAGCCAGAAATCGATAATCACCCATGCGAATAGAAATATCCGGAGCAAATATGTTGGAAGTCATACGTCTCCCCGGAGAAATGCAACTTCTGAGGCAGACTTTGGACGTCAACATTATACTTGGATGCAAATGGTTGAGACATGAAAAAACATGAAGCACCCGAATCAAACAACACTTTAGCTGGAAAAGAGTTAACTGAAAGGTTACCCAAAATCACATCAGAAGAATTCTCCGCTTGCGCTGCATTCATCAGATTGACCCTTGCTTGCTTGGGATTATGCTTGACAATAGCTGAACTCACAGGTGGAGGAGGTGGAAGTCGCTTCGGATTGGGGCACTTGTTAGCATAGTGACCTTTCTGAGTGCACTTGTTGCAGACCACTTCTGAGAGAGGACGGAAATGAGAACCACCTGATTTGGAGCCTTGAGACTGAAACTGGTTCTTCGACTGGTTGCTCGGGTTGGGTGGGTGGGAGAAACCACGTCCACCGGAGTTCTTGTTGCTGTTGGAGTTGTTGTATGGAGCTCGAATCACTGGAGGAGGAGGAAGCCAAAATTTATGTTGCTTCGCGAAGACTTGAGAAGATGAGGAGGAGTGAACGGCATCTCGAATCATCTTTTTAGAAGCCTCCATCTTGAGCTGAGCTGCCTCTTGTTTCAAAGCCATGTTATAGAATTTGTCAAACTCATCGGGCTCGAACAAGGTGAGAGCAAGTTGAAGTTCATCCTTGAGACCTCCGCGGAACTGATAGATCTTGCTCTTGGCATCTGGTATGTCTTGCTTAGCATAGCGGGCGAGGTTTGGAACTTGACATTATACTGATAGACAGACATAGAGCCCTGCTTCAGGTTGCGGAATTGCTCACGCATACCCTCGATGACACTTGTAGGAATGTGGTGAGAGCGAAAGTCCTTGCAGAAATCCTCCCAAGAGATCACACGACCTGGCCTGGAGTCTTTGTACTGCTGCCACCAGTCAGCTGCTTGGTCTTTGAGTTGGAAGGCTGCAAACTTCACATAATCCTCTTCTCTTACATTACTGCAATCAAAATGTTTCTTGATATCGGTTAACCAATCTTTAGCATGAAGAGGGTCGACACAGTAACTGAAAGCTTTTGGATTATTGGCCAAGAACTGGTTGAGAGTAGCATGGTGCTGTTGGTTGAAGAAATTGCCTTGATTCCCTGGAACACCCTGATTAGCTTGATTAGCTTGCATCTGCTGCATCATCTGCATCAACATCTGGGTGTTCTGATTTGTAGTCTGCATAATCGCTCTCCAAGCCTCAGACGGAGGAGGAGGGGAAGGAGGACGATCTGGGACCTCTTCACCCTCTGGGTTAGCGTTGGGAACTTTTTTCGGAGCCATCCTGAAAGAGATGACCACGAATCAGCAATTTGATTGAAAGAAGGTATAAGCTGAAACAACGGAATGAATTGCAACAAGTCTTCACAAGAATCATTCGAACAAAAGGAACGAATGAAATTCTCAGTTTAATGATAACAACAATCTTCACGAGAAGCCACATAGGGGACAAAAGGTAAAGTAAGAAAAACAACAAGGTACGGATGGAAACAAACACAAGATAGGAGCTTCGTTCGACATTTTCGTGCTGTAAGCATATGAACGCGTTACGAAAGGGTTTTGCGATCCCCGGATCAGCATAGCCAAGGACCCTTTAAGATGCAACTCCTGATCGAAACATCGGTCATAAAACCACTTCACTCAATGTAGAACCCCGAACTCGCTAACCTGCATTCGTTGGAAGAATGCCTACGATCTACTGGATAAACCGACCTATTAATTTCCGAAAGATTCCAGTTATGCAATCAGGTGTTGGGGATACAGGGGAAGCACCGCGCAATCAACTCTAAACCTACATCCAGCTGTATCCATCCTTCAACACATAACCAGTCTTTCTCGGAAACTGTCTACCTCGGACCTTCGAAAAGCATCCACTATAACAAGCTATGGCAATACTCTCGAACTACCTCCCCAGTACTGGGTGATGTCGGGGTTATCTTGCCACTAACCGTATAGGAGAGATTTTCGATGTCGGCCGTCTTAAGTATTTAGTACTGCCGCGATATGCTTGTGACGACAATACCCCGAAGCTCAACTCCCCGGGACACTGCCACAACCCCTAATGTCAGGAGGCATCGAGAACAATATTCTCGTCACAAGAACATCGAAACAATCCCAGAATACTCGCGAGATTCCTAAAAAAATTTGGTGCAGTTTTTGAAAGTAGAAGAGGGAAGAGTAGACGTCAGGAGTCCTCACCAGAGAGAAAGGGGATGAGAAGCAAAGAAATCCTACTCTCCGATATCAATATAGGACTCAAAATGTTTTCAGTGTGTGCCTAGACTCGACCGTCAACGATTCGATCAATCAGTGGGGGCTCCTAGGTCGGAGAAGGCTCTGATACCAACTTGTAATGCCCAGGATGGGACTATATCTCCTACGTGTCGAGGCACGACTTAGAGACATAACCCCATGCTGGAATGATCGCAAGTTTGGTATCTTTGCACAACTCATGTAAAAGATGGGGATGGAAAACATAAAATAGTTGGCTTACACTTGCCACGTCACACAAATTCATTACATGTTTCAATCATCATACAAATGAACATCACAGCCCATCTAAGGGTAAAATCCAAATGTCAAGATACCAAACATAATTTAAATCCACAGGTCGGATCGAATCCTAGTAGAAGTTCCACTACTGATCATCAGGATAACGGACATAGTAATGACTACGCTCCTCGTCGTACTCCCAGTCTAGCTCGGTGCCATCACCTGGATAGCTCACCATCGGACCTGCAACTGGTGTGGTGAAGTAACTGTGAGCCACAGAGGACTCAGCAATCCCGTTCCCAGGTAACATGACTATTTAAGCCTTGGGTGAGGATAAGGCTGAAGAAAAGAGTAAGCGTCTGCAGCAGCAACTAGCACTAGCTTACGTGAAAGAGTGCGAGAAGAGAAGTGCCTCGGTCGAGAGATGATCACGAAGTGATCCTAGACTAATCAAGTCAAACATAACCCCACCGTGTTCATCTCCCGAAACCCTTTCGGAAAATGACAGTCACGTTACTCACGCTGGTAGTGTATTGGAACATGGTGTCAAGTTATCTACAACCGGATATTAACAAGCTCCCATCTGCCACATAACCGCGGACACGGCTTTCGAAAGTTCATAACCCTGCAGGGGTGTTCCAACTTGGCCCATGACAAGCCCACAATCCGCGGAGTCGCAACTCCAAGGTGGGAAGACCCGAGTATTCTCGGAATCCCGTGCTCAAGATACTCCGAACTAAGGTAAGGCTAATCCAGCAAATCCTCCCGGCGTGCCGACACCCTGATAGTAGCCGCGCGTATCTCGTCTCAGGCCACGACCGGATGGGTGAAGCTACGGGTTTTTACCAAACCTCGAGTTCCCTCGTGGTGGCCCCGCAGGCTCCCCGTTTCGGACCAACACTCATGTGGAGCACTGGCCCGGGGTTGTTGATTAAGAAAGAGGGTTAATTACTCCCTATGCAAGTTTATTAGTTATTAGGCAAATAGTACCAATGTTGGGACTTGCTGGAAATGACTTAGCACTTAGCGGTTTATCGAGGGGGCCCCATAACCCCAACCGTGTGAGGAACGCATAATCAAGGAACATAACACCGGTTTATACGGTTCCTAGCAGCATGAGTGGAACAAATCACCAAGCAAAAGGCTTAGCCTTCCACCCATTGCCAATATATAGATGATTTCATTTAAGCATTTATATAGTGTGATATAACCCAACCAAACTTCAACATGAAGCAAGCATCTTCAACTTCACCTGCAACTAGCAACACTATAAGAGGGGCTGAGCGAAGCCTACGTATATCCAAACAATGGTTTGCATAGGTAGGATGGTTAGACATGATCATGGTTACAAGTAGGAGGCTGACATGAAAGGCATGGGCATCGAGGCAAAACTATAGATCGAGTCTTCTAGCAATAGGCAAAAATAGTAATGGTATCCGGGTTCGGTCATCTTGCTTGAAGAGTTGTCGTTCGGATCGAAAGAGGGGTCCTTGTGCTCAACTTCGGTAGTAACCTCGTGCTCGTACTCGTACTTGGTCTCAGCTTCTGGCTCTAAACAGTACAATCCATAAGGCACGAATCAACAAGATGCAATGCGCACACGAAAATGATGGATGCATGATGGATGCACTAAGGGAGCACACGGAGCATGTAAATAACACTCAAGCAAAATACTTCAAAACATGATAACAATAGGATATTATGAATCTACACGGAAAATCAATCAAGTTTCATATAAGACTCGCTCAAAACGGAGAATCAATCAAGCTAAAAGTTATGCCTGAAACAAGAAATAGGCGAAAGCTGAAAATTACAGCCACATAGCGGAGCACTAGATAAATAAGCTACAGCACTCAAACATCATGGCAAAGAGCATGAACATAAACTAGACATATCCTACAGCAAATAAGTCCATTGGTGCACCCCCAAAGGAGCCACGGATCAATAGCAACAAGCTTGGACATATTGAACTTGACAACAAAATCCTGACAGCAGTAATTTATTGCAACTTTGGAGCAAAAGTTAAATATGCTACAGCCACTCAAATAAGCATGTGAGAGAATGAATGGATAGCCAACAATATATACTACAAGGAATCATCAATAGTCACCCCAAAACTATCATGGTTTGTCCTAGAACAACAAGCAAACATGGCATCTGGAAATTACAGATTCCAGACTTAGTGAAATTCCACTAAGTGTTAAAACAGCAGTTTCATCATGGCATCTTTGAGAGAAAGTTTAAGTCACCTCAAAACTAAACATGGAAAGTGGTAAGCACCACATCAAAGTACACATGATGGTGATTCCAAAACACCTAAGCATGCATCATGGAGCTAAACACAACGATAGCAATGAGCTCAACAAGATGGCATCTCATAACAAGTTAACCAACTAAACAGTCACATAGCACTTTGCAACGAGGTTAAACATGGCAAGATTAATTCTAACATGCAAGTCTAAGCATTCAACATGTAGAGCATGACAAGACGAACACGTGGACATGTCATTTGCATCATTCGGATAAACGAGCTAAAAGATATCACTATGCAAAGATGGCATGAAAAACAACACTAACAGCAGTTTATAACGGGATGCATTCTTGCAACGAATATTTAAGCACCTAGATGATCTCAAACATGCATGGCACAAAGGAATGAAACGTAGAGCAAGTCACCGCGAACGTCTGGACATGTCATCTGCGCAAAACGGAGCAACACACAAAAAGTTATCATAGTTGCAAGATAGCATCAGACAAGCAAAATACAGGGACTTAGAGGATTAAAAGAAGCAACCTTCTCAGATCTGAAAAAGGTCAACCGGGTCGCGGGCTGGCGGATCGGACCAGGGCAGAGGCGGATCGGGCGCGGGCCCTGGCGGATCGGGCGCGGGCCTAGCGGATCGGGCCGGGACCTAGCGGATCCAGATTGGGGCTCCTCCCCGATCCAAACGGCGGCGACTGCTGGCCTTGGGCCGATGCGGGAGCCGGCCCACCTGGCGCGGCCCGCGGAAGAGGCGGTGCGGCCTGGCGGAGGCGCTGGCCTCGCCTGGCGCTGGCAACGGCGGCCCCCGAGCTGGGCCTAGCTGGCGGGGAGGCCCACGAGAGGAGGCGCGCTGCGGATCGAAGGGGAGAGGCCCGCAGTCTCGGGGCGGCTCGGCCTGATGCGGCGGCTGGGCTTCGAAGTGGGCCGCGGCAGCGCTGGCTCGCCTGGCCCGAGCGAGAGGCTACGGCTGGCGATGCGGGACGACCCAGGCGGGGCAATGACCTTCGGATCGGAGGCGATGGCGGGTTGGATCGGGCGATGGAGGAGGATCCAGGCCCGTTAGCGGCGCTGGAGCGGCGACGAAAGGGATCGGGGTCGGGACCTCCCGATCTGAATCCCGACGGCGGCGGGATCGAGCGAACTGGCGGCGGAGGCTTGATCCTTCGGCGAGGGAGGCGGTAGCTGGCGGATTGGGTGGCGGATCCGGCGGCTGGAGTGCCGCCCGGCGGCGAGGATGGTGAGGTGGCGCCGGTGGTTGGCCGGAGGCGAGGAGAGGTGGAGGTGGATCTCCGGCGAGGTGCTCCGGCGAGCTCCGGCGAGCTCCGGCCGGAGTGGAGTGAGGAGAGACTGGAGGTAGGGGATGAGGGTGGACTAGGGTTTCCTTGATTTGGGGCAAAAATTGGGGAAGGTGGACAAATATATAGGCACAAGGAGCTAGGGTTGTCCAAATGGAGTGCGGTTTTCGGCCACACGATTAGAATTGGATGGCCTAGATGATAGGAGGGGTTTGGAGTGGTTTGGTGGGCTGTTGAAGGGGTGTCTTGGGCCTCAAAGTGGAGGCACTTTGAGCCCATGAGAATAACTGTTGGGGAAGCAAACGAACTCCAAACGCGACGAGATTTGACAGGCGGGTTACACACACCAAAGCAACAACACACGACAAGTCTCGCGCCAAACCGGTAACGTTACACGGCCAAACACCAAAGTAGGCCTACGGGACTCCACGGACACGTGGGGGAGCTCCGGAACGCGAAACGGACAACGGGAAGGAACGCGTGGAACCGGATGCAAACGACAACACAAATGCAATGCGATGCACATGACTGCATGATATGAATGAATGCCACACACTCACACAACAAAACGACGAAAACCCGAAAGACAAAGAACCCGGAATGGAATAGATGAAGCCAGAGATATATTATATGCCCAAAAGGGAAAGTATTACATCCGGGGCATTACATCACCCATCTCATATTTTCCCTCGGGCATAAGCGGCACCCGATGGGGTTTTGGAAAAGAATGCAACTACGAAGGTATCATGGCACACATGCATCTCTAAGCATCACTACTAATCATTTGCATTGCATCTAAGCACATAGCTAGTTCATGAGTAAAGCATGCATCATGTGGTGGTTCTCAACTAGGTCACCACCGTCATTCTTATCATCATGCATTCGGAAATAAATGGGTTCCGAGGAACACAAGGGTATCATGGTCAAAGGGCTGCTTGCCTGGATTGGTTTGGTCTTCAAGGTCTTCAAATCCTTCCCCTCCTTCTTCTTCAGCAACCTCGTCAAATACGGTATCTAATCGTCGCAATAAACAACAGGAAAATAAGACCATAATAAAAACAGAAAAACCAAAGTGCTGAGAAAAATGTCAACTTATTTTTATCAAATACTAGGGGGAAAACTAAGATGGCAAAAATTCTTAGTTTGAGTTTAGGAGTGACAGAATGGGGTACATGAATATTTGAACAAAAGTTTTAATGTTCAAATATGAATTTAAATTTGAACAGAACAGAAAAGGTTCATGGATATGGGTGAAAGTGACATCATTAAATAGGTTGGATTTTTACAAGTTTTTAGGAACTGGAATTAATTCATTCGGATAAATATTTAATTCTGTGGAATTATTTGAAAATCCACAGAATAGAAAAAGAAAAAGGGCCCTGTGCAACTGGGCCAGAACGGCCACAGTGCAGCAGGCCCAGGGCAAAAACAGCCCACCGCATGGGCGCCAGCGCGCGCGCCTGGTTTTTAAACCTGATGGGCGGGGCCCGGCGTCAGTGAGTGGAGAGAGGGGCGAGGGGAGGGGAGGCTGACAGGCGGGGCCCGCCTGTCATCCCTAACCCTCCGACAGAGAGCCAGCGAGCTCACCGGCGACGTTTCGGGGCACGGCGGGGCGAGCTAAGGGCAGGGATGGACTCAGCAAGATGTCGCTGATCTGGTGGAGGTGGTGCGGGTCGCCGGAGTGGCCTGGGTCGCCGACGGCGAGGTCACGCGGCAGAGAAGCTTCGGGCGAAGGTGTCACATCCCTAGCTTTACTTTGCCCTAGGATAGTTTTTGCCTGTGCATCATGTTTAAATTTTGTTAAACTTGAATTGGGGATGTTCAAACCCTAGCACCTTGAAATCCAAATAGGTCCAGCTTTAATTTTTTTTTGCATTCAATAAACCCAAAATGCCTTCATCAATGTTTGATAATTTTGGCAAGGCTTTGAGACCAAACCAAAATTTAGGAACATTTTTAAGGATTTATTTTCGGGACTTTGAATTTAATTCATTAGCTATTTGAATTTGAATTATATTCATATAATTAGAATATAATTTCAAATACCCCTGAAATGCTTTATGAGCTTCTGGAAAAGTCCATCTAGCAAAATAAAAATATTCAGAGGAGTTTTGGCATTGTTTGAAATTGTTTAATTTCAAAACAGTGGCAAAAGATTTAAAAAAAGAAAAAGAAAACAAGAGTTAAAATAGAAACAGAAACAGAATTAGGAAAAAGGAGAAGGACTACCTGGCCTTACCTGCGGCCCAGCTGGCAGTCCAGCCCGCCACCGCCGCCTCCCTGTCGTCTTCCTCCTTGCCAGGAGGACGAGCGCGCGTGCCGGCGCGTGGTCGCCGCACTCCGGCCACCTACACTCTGTCTGGTTGCCTCCCTTCGCCCTGGATCTCCCTTGCGACGCAACGCAACCCCCCCGGTCTCTCTCTCACTCACCCCGTGCTCTTCCCCCTCCCCTGTCTCTCCTCCCCGCCACTGCCGAGCGCGCTGCCGTCGCCGTCGTCCACTACCACCACGGCCACCGAGACTCCCTCGCCTAGCTAGCCTGTCCATCGGCTTCGCCGCGTCGCCCCGATGCTCTCCACCAACGAACACGATGCCGGAAGCCCCGTAGCGTCTTCCCCGACCTCGTCTTGAAGCTCCGGCCGCCGGAGATCGTCGTCATCGATTCGCGTCGTCCAGAGCCTCCCCGTCCACGTCGTTTGCTCCGCTGGAATCTCTGTGAGCTCCTCTCCGTCTTCCCCTTGACCCCGTGGTCCATCTCTCGCCGTGGACGCCGTCCCCTTGAGCTCCGAAGCTCGCCGAAGCCGTGCTTCCTCGCCGCCGTGGCCATAGCCGTTGCCGCTCTCGTCCGAGCCCATAAGCACACCCAGCGCACCCCCAGGAGCACGCCGGACCCACCAGCTCACCTCCCCGTGCCCCGCAGCGCCTCACTCGAAGGTGCCCGAACTCCGGCGCCGCCGCGAGCTTGTTTCCGACGAGCTCCGGCCATCCCAGCCCCTTCCGATGGCATAAATGGATGCGGGCGAGTCCCAGCTCCACGTAGAGCCCTTCCGCCGCTTGTTTGGTCGCCTGAGGGCGAAACCCGACGCCCTCCGCCGTCTCTGGCTCCGCCGGCGACGAGCCACGGGTCAACTCCGGCGAGTTTGACCCGGGTTGACCCAGTTGACCCCCTGGGTCACTGACACGTGGGCCCCCCGCCTCTAATTAGCTAAAATAATTAAGTTAATTGCTAATTAATCTAATTAGTTAGGTTAGTCAGTGACAGGTGGGCCCAGTGCCCTGCTAAGTTTAGGTTAGTGCTAATTTGTAATTAGTTAACCCTGTGACTCAGTGACATGTGGGCCCCGCCTGGGTAATTAAACTAGGTTAGTATTAAATAAGTTAGTTTAGTTAGTTGTGTCACTGACCAGTGGGCCCAACTGGTCAGGTTTGACTGGACCAGCCCCTGTTGACTTGCTGATGTCAGCATGACCTAGTGTTGACGCAATAAGTGTTTTCTGAAATTTTAAATAAATCATAAATGATTTATTTATTTCAGAAAATAGCCAAAACTTCTAAAAATCATAGGAAATAAACTATAGCTCAGATGAAAGTAATTTATATATGAAAATTGATCTGAAAAATCCAAGGAATCTGTTTATGGCATTTTCATGCATGTTTGAACAAGTTAAACCTGCTGATCAGGTCAAATCAATTAAATGACATTTGAATAATCACATATGGAGTTTGAATTTGAACCTTTGGTTTAAACCAACTTCATTTAATATGGTTGCTAGCTGCATTAGCTCAATCAACAGCATATTGCCATGTCATGATCATGCATCATATTGTCGCATTGCATTGATTGTGTTCTTTCTTTGTTGCCGGTGTTAGTCCCCTTTCAGTAGACGTGTTCCGACGATGTGATCGATGACACCGATGAAGACCCAATGTTATCTTCAGAAGTGCTAGGCAAGCAAAACCCCATTGAGCATTCCGATACAATCCCACTCTCTCGCTCTTGCTCTCTTTACTGCATTAGGACAACAATGCTTCAACTGTTACCTGCAGCGGTAGTTGAACCCCTTTTCCACTGCTTGACCTGTCATTGCCACAGTAAATAGTTGAAACCCACTAGTATGAGTAGGAGTTGTTTGAGCCATGTTGTGCCTACTCATTCATGCTATCTGGTTATGCCTGCTATTGCTTAGAGTTGTGTCTGGTCTGATTCATCGGGGATGAATTGGAATGTGGTGAACACGTCCTACTGTTGAGAGCTAAGTGTGTGAACACGATTTGGTAAAGGTAGCGATGAGAGGCCATGTAGGAGTACATGGTGGGTTGTCTCATTGAAGCCGTCCTCAGGAACTGAGTTCTGTGTTGGTTGATCCATGAAACAACTACTACCACACATTGGGATCCTTAATTGACTCTCTCGACTTATTAATCAACATGATCTCTGTCCAGGAGTTGCAATTAGTTTCTGGTGTTTGTAGTTTACTGGAGGTCGTGCGCAGCGCTGACCCTCGGGGTGGGCTGTGACGCAGCAGGTACGTGGCACGGTGTACCGATCGCCCGTTTGGTGATGCGGGAACCTTGTACACATCGTTTGGGGCCGTGAGCGACACCCCGGCCGGATCTCCCCACGGATGGAACCCAAATAGGCGATAAACCTGGACGAGAAACTTGTGTGGTTAGTCAGGTCGTGGCCGACACCCTCGCCAGGCTTCCGCTTGAAAGTTGCCGAGATACATGACGTGTACATGGCGGTAAGTGGCGAGAGCATGTGTGAAGAAGTACACCCCTGCAGGGTTATATATATGATCTATTCGAATAGCCGTGTCCGCGGTAATGGACTTCTGGGTTGCCTATAACAGTTCATAGACAAGTGAAAGTGGATACCCTAAAACACGCAAGATAAGCGTGAGTGCTATGGATGGCCTTCTCGTAGGGAGACGGGAGCGGATCCATAGTGGTGTATTGATTGGTGAATATGTGGACTCGTGTGCGCCACCTCAAAAGATTTACTTGCAGTCGTAGTTCAGGATAGCCACCGGGTCAAAGCTGGCTTGCTGCAGTCAAACACACCACCCCTTTGTTGATACCGATGCATATGTAGCTAGTTCTGATGTAAGTCTTGCTGAGTACCTTTGTACTCACGTTTGCTTAATTTATGTTTAGCATAGAGACTTCAGTCTCGCTAGTGGTTCCGCGTGGACTTCGACGTTTAGCTTGTTACCTCAGCTACGATCTTGTACCCTTGGGAGGGTCTTGTAGATAGTCAGGCTTTTTCAGCCTTCTTCATTTGTAGTTGTCTGTACTCAGACATGTTATGCTTCCGTTGCCTGTATGCTCTGTATGTTGGGTCATGTGACCTCTGATTATAATAAATGCTATGATGGCTCTTCTGGGCCTTTATCTATATGAGTTGTTGAGTTATGTTGTGATGCCATGTTGTACAGCACATACTTGCATGTTATGTGTACGTGTAATGTGTATTGCTATGTGTGGGATTCGACACCTAGTTGTTTACCTTTGGTAGCCTATCTTACAGGGAAATGTCTCCTAGTGCTTCCACCGAGCCTTGGTAGCTCGCTACTGCTCCGGAACACTTAGGATGGCCGGCATGTGTCCTTCTTCGTTCTTGTGTCTGTCCCTTAGGGGAAATGTCACGCGTTGTTCCTTTAAGTCCGTGTAGCTTGCTACGACTTGGGTTCATACGTTGATGACCGACACGTTCGTTGCTGGGTCATGTATGCCTGTCTTTGTAATTTAGTGCCACTTTTGGTTTATAACTAGTCATGTCGGCCCGGGTTCTCTGTCATATGGATGCTAGCGATACTATCATATACGTGTGCCAAAATGCGCAAACGGTCCCGGGCCAGGTAAGGTGGCACCCGTGGGGATACCGTGCGTGAGGCCGCAAAGTGATATGATGTGTTACAGGCTAGACCTGTGTCACTTAGGATCGGGGTCCTAACAGCTTTGGTATCAGAGCCTGACTGCCTGTAGGATTAGTAAGCCAAACTGGTCGAAGTCGTGTCTAGAAACTCTCAAGTTATATAAGGGAATTGATTGTGGAAGGGAACGTAAGGCTCTTTTTACTCCTTTACCTTATGACCTTCTGATCTGAGTCCTCATCTTCTATTCCACGGGGATTAAGAACTAGGCTTTCTCTTATGTCTATCAGGATCACGTTAATTATGATTGAACTCTCAGTTCAGTTTATTCTACTTCTGTGTGTTCAACTGTTGATCTCAGAACCTTGACATTATGATGTTGGGTGGTTATGCTATCTTTGTGCATGAGTCTCAAAAGTATTTTCGAGCATTTACAACCGTTATGCTGTCCGAGTCATTCCAGGTTTCTAAATAATCCGATGCATTTGCAAACCTTTCCTTCATGTTCCGATGTACCTTTGCGCCAGACTAAGCACACTAGTCAGTGTGTTGAGGTACTCTGCTACCTCGTATATGTTGGACTTATTATTATGACCCTAGGTGTCTTAGAGGATCACTCAGTAATGCAGCAATACTTTGTATCCTCAGTGTGATGATTCTGGCCGTCATTCTCGAAAGCATCCCGTGATGCCATTTAGTTAGTAGGCATTCTACTCCTGGGTTCTTGAACCCAAGATTCTTTCTACCTACTTCATGTTGGTAGTAATTGCTCGTCCCTTTAGGATACTAGTAACCTTGTGATAGTCTTCGAGGTCTGTGGTATATCCTTCTTCCAAATACCATGAACCATCATGGCAGAAGTTCTTCTAAACCAAAAGATCACAACCCGAGTGCTCTTGAGTAGTACTCCATTCATATTGTGACTCTGCCAATTCTATCTTTCTGCATGGGTTATCCGGAAGAAATATGTGGAACTCGTTCGACATACTAACCTATGCATCTACAACTCAGACAATCATATGTTCCCCGAGTTGTCCCCCTTTAGTTATATTCCGATCCTCGTCTATCAATTGATAGTCAGGAGTAGTCCTGCACTTGTGTTCATCGATGCCTTTTACTCTTGTGGCCCGTCAAGCCATTCTATTCTGGAATGACTAGGAGAAACAAACTCGAGTACCTTATCCATATCCAGGATTGGGTCAAAGAAGTTGTACTTCGCAGGTGAAGAATGTTAATCCAGCTTCTAATCTGTTCTATCTTGGAATATTACCATCTCTATGTCAAGAATGTCATGGGAATTGCACATCATCCTATGAACTCTTGATACGGTAATACTTCTCACCATCGTCGTTCATTCCTCGGTCTCCGCGTTGTTATAACCGGAATACCGACAAGTGAATTGTGATGTGTGAAAACAATACTCCTAGCAACCCTGTTGCTTGGTAGTTAAAGGACAACAATTTCATTCTTAGTGTGTTGGTTACTGAATCACCATTTCTAAGATTGATCGTGCTACCTAGTCCATTTTTCTGGTGCACTCTTTGATCAATGAGTTAGGATTGCATAAATCCCTCACTCTTGCGATCATATCATCTCGCCCTGAAAAGCAAGATTGTTTGAGAGCTTAGTAACATATCGGTGGTTCGTGATTTTCTGAATATCTTCTCGGAAGTATTACTAGGTTGTCACCTGACCGCTATGTTGAGTTCGTGATCAAGCTGGTTTCTCTCTAAACCACCCTTTCTCCAAGAATCTGTGTTGGATACCCTGAACTAGTTGATTAAGCTAAACAACAACTTGGAGAGTTGGAAGATAAGAGCTTGCCTGGCTTAGTTCCTTCTAAGGGATATCTTTTGTGTGTGTGTGTTGAAGAAAGATGATATCTTGATCGGTTGATCCTTGTGATCAATTGTTGGATGTATTGTCTTGTCCAAAACTTTAATTTGAGTATGGGCTATCATCAAATCAAATCAGAACCAACGATGTTCATAATGTTGTCTTACTCGTGGTTGATCCCTCGAGCATACACCATTATATCCCCTTGGACTGACCAATACTATCACTTGTTCACATAATTATGGAATTCCATCTCCATGGAAACCTGGATGAATTGTTGTTGAGCCCATCAGCAACACTGCTACCTTCTCCATGATTTTGTAGGACATTAAGCTAGTGTTGGAAACTTTGTAAGCATTGCCTTCGTGTCCCGTTCAAGAGGTATATGTTGGATGAGAGAAGAGACTTTCCCTAATTCATTTGTAATTGATGTAAGTTGCCACCGTGAGTTTGAGAAAGTTGTTTTGCTTCCTGTGGAATCATCTCAAGTCAGTCATGCATACGTGCGAAGTATTATGTGGTTTGGAGACTTGCAACCTTCACTCTACACGTATCCCTAGCACACCAAGCCACTGATTGATTTGTTCAAGTAAATGAAGTATGTTGTGCTAATCCTAGGTCATGCACCTGACTTCACTATCTTCAATGATGGTTCTCAATCTGAACTCGGTAGCATCTTATTATAAGACTACCATGTGGTCACGTTTGTCTGGGACAACGTGTTCACCGGTACGTAGCAGAACTAGCTCATGTTTTGGAGCTGCTATCGTAGTTCATTCCCGAGAATCTCGCAACGCCGTCCCGTCGAATTGTGTTGCAAACATTCATTCTTTCTAGACTCGATAAGTCTGGAATATCCTGACACCAACCAGAACTGAATCTCAGGAAGATATGATGGTTGGAGCCTTTCCCAAGAACTATAATATTGGTCTCTCGATAACCGGTAAAGTGGATGTCGTGGCCAACACACCCAGCCGGAAGACCTGTTGTTGTAGAATCTTGATTGAAGAAGTTGGCCACCTCCCCATAAGGACTTCATAGGATTTACTCCCTAGTTGTTCCTTATGGATTTTTGTGATCCTGAAGTCTGACCTTTTACTTGACGTTCTAGGTACAAAACCATTTTAATAAATGGGTTACGCTAGCACATCAAGGAGAACGTTAGAAGCGGAGTGCTAAATGTCTCTCGGTTGATCATCCAGATTTCGTCCCCTTGGCCTCGCCAAGGTGAAATCCGAGAAAGTGTTATCTTCCTTTGCATCTGCATCATCCATCATTATTCATCATGGTAGTATGTGATGTTGCCAGGATCCTTGACACGGATATTGGTAAAACTTTGATGAATATGGGAATGCTCAAGTTCTTGAGAGCACGCACAAGCACTAGGTGTTATCCTCGACACTAACCGGGATTGCTTCCAGTGTTCTTGGTTATATTATACACTCTCAAAGAGTAGATTTACGCTCTACTGTTGGGTTTCACCCCAGTTACCAGAATCATTCCCAGCATTTGCATTTTGTTCCCAGCTTGCACCACCATGTGCCAATTTTCCATGGGTTGTCTTTCTCAGCCACTGCTGTTGAGGATTATCCTCAGGAGTGGACTTGCCATGGGTCCCATCCATCTTCGGTGATAACCAAAATCGTCCCTTGTGTTGTCTTCAACAAGGTAGCCCACAACATCCATTCTGGCCCGAGAATATCATTCTTTCGAACTCCGTCAAATGATCGGATGTGATTTGCCTCCGGCTGGTATAGAGAGTTTCAATGATCTCTATATCGAAAGTAATTCTTTTTGCCACTTAAGGGAATAACTCTATGAGTCATCTTCTTTAAAGGTGCCCCGTCTAGTGACATCGATCACCATCTTCTTAGGTGTGGAATTTTGCCTGCCAAGTGAACTTTCATCATTTATTTCACTCCATTCCCCTGGAGGTGTACTCCGTGTCTCAGCTCAAGAGATGTTTCAACGTCTCACTCCATGAGTTGATCTGAGTTGCTCGATCTTTGGCAAGATAGATTACTGTAGAGTTTCTTCTGTTATCATTGTGTTGGACGAAGATCTCGAAAGCAAGGATGCCAGGATCAACATGAGGCAAGCAATCAACACTTATATGAAGGACAGCTGGATCATGAAGATTGTGTTAGTTAGTGTCCCCTATGATTTCTTACCCTATGCTCGAATCTCGGGACAAGATTCTTGTTTAGTAGGGGTGAGTTGTCACATCCCTAGCTTTACTTTGCCCTAGGATAGTTTTTGCATGTGCATCATGTTTAAATTTTGTTGAACTTGAATTGGGGATGTTCAAACCCTAGCACCTTGAAATCCAAATAGGTCCAGCTTTAAAAAAAATTGCATTCAATAAACCCAAAATGCCTTCATCAATGTTTGATAATTTTGGCAAGGCTTTGAGACCAAACCAAAATTTAGGAACATTTTTAAGGATTTATTTTTGGGACTTTGAATTTAATTCATTAGCTATTTGAATTTGAATTATATTCATATAATTAGAATATAATTTCAAATACCCCTGAAATGTTTTATGAGCTTCTGGAAAAGTCCATCTAGCAAAATAAAAATATTCAGAGGAGTTTTGGCATTGTTTGAAATTGTTTAATTTCAAAACAGTGGCAAAAGATTTTTTAAAAAAGAAAACAGAAGTTAAAATAGAAACAGAAACAGAATTAGGAAAAAGGAGAAGGACTACCTGGCCTTACCTGCGGCCCAGCTGGCGGCCCAGCCCGCCACCGCTGCCTCCCTGTCGTCTTCCTCCTTGCCAGGAGGACGAGCACGCGTGCCGGCGCGTGGTCGCCGCACTCCGGCCACCTCCACTCTGTCTGGTTGCCTCCCTTCGCCCTGGATCTCCCTCGCGACGCCACGCAACCCCGCGGTCTCTCTCTCACTCACCCCGTGCTCTTCCCCCTCCCCTGTCTCTCCTCCCCGCCACTGCCGAGCGCGCTGCCGTCGCCGTCGTCCACTGCCACCACGGCCACCGAGACTCCCTCGCCTAGCTAGCCTGTCCATCGGCTTCGCCGCGTCGCCCCGATGCTCTCCACCAACGAACACGATGCCGGAAGCCCCGTAGCGTCTTCCCCGACCTCGTCTTGAAGCTCCGGCCGCCAAAGATTGTCGTCATCGATTCGCGTCGTCCAGAGTCTCCCCGTCCACGTCGTTTGCTCCGCTAGAATCTCTGTGAGCTCCTCTCCGTCTTCCCCTTGACCCCGTGGTCCATCTCTCACCGTGGACGCCGTCCCCTTGAGCTCCAAAGCTCGCTAGAGCCGTGCTTCCTCGCCGCCGTGGCCACAGCCGCTGCCGCTCTTGTCCAAGCCCATAAGCACACCCAGCGCACCCCCAGGAGCACGCCGCACCCACCAGCTCACCTCCCCGTGCCCCACAGCGCCTAACTCGACGGTGCCCGAACTCCGGCGCCGCCGCGAGCTCGTTTCCGACGAGCTCCGGCCATCCCAGCCCCTCCCGATGGCATAAATGGATGCGGGCGAGTCCCAGCTCCACGTAGAGCCCTTCCGCCACTCGTTTGGTCGCTTGAGGGCGAAACCCGACGCCCTCCGCCGTCTCTGGCTCCGCCGGCGACGAGCCACGGGTCAACTCCGGTGAGTTTGACCCGGGCTGACCCAGTTGACCCCCTGGGTCAGTGACGCGTGGCCCCCCGCCTCTAATTAGCTAAAATAATTAAGTTAATTGCTAATTAATCTAGTTAGTTAGGTTAGTCAGTGACAGGTGGGCCCAGTGCCCTGCTAATTTTAGGTTAGTGCTAATTTGTAATTAGTTAACCCTGTGACTCACTGACATGTGGGCCTCACCCGGCTAATTAAACTAGGTTAGTATTAAATAAGTTAGTTTAGTTAGTTGTGTCACTGACCAGTGGGCCCCACTGGTCAGGTTTGACTGGACCAGCCCCTGTTGACTTGCTGATGTCAGCATGACCTAGTGCTGACGCAATAAGTGTTTTCTGGAATTTTAAATAAATCATAAATGATTTATTTATTTCAGAAAATAGCCAAAACTTCTAAAAATCATAGAAAATAAACTATAGCTCAGATGAAAGTAATTTATATATGTAAATTGATCAGAAAAATCCAAGGAATCTGTTTATGGCATTTTCATGCATGTTTGAAGAAGTTAAACTTGCTGATCAGGTCAAATCAATTAAATGACATTTGAATAATCACATATGGAGTTTGAATTTGAACCTTTGGTTCAAACCAACTTCATTTAATATGGTTGCTAGCTGCATTAGCTCAATCAACAGCATATTGCCATGTCATGATCATGCATCATATTGTCGCATTGCATTGATTGTGTTCTTTCTCTGTTGCCGGTGTTTGTCCCCTTTTAGTAGACGTGTTCCGACGATGTGATCGATGACACCGATGAAGACCCAATGTTATCTTCAGAAGTGCCAGGCAAGCAAAACCCCATTGAGCATTCTGATACAATCCCACTCTCTCGCTCTTGCTCTCTTTACTGCATTAGGACAACAACGCTTCAACTGTTACCTGCAGCGGTAGTTGAACCCCTTTTCCACTGCATGACCTGTCATTGCCACAGTAAATAGTTGAAACCCACTAGTATGAGTAGGAGTTGTTTGAGCCATGTTGTGCCTACTCATTCATGCTATCTGGTTATGCCTGCTATTGCTTAGAGTTGTGTCAGGTCTGATTCATCGGGAATGAATTGGAATGTGGTGAACACGTCCTACTGTTGAGAGCTAAGTGTGTGAACACGATTTGGTAAAGGTAGCGATGAGAGGCCATGTAGGAGTACATGGTGGGTTGTCTCATTGAAGCCGTCCTCAGGAACTGAGTTCTGTGTTGGTTGATCCATGAAACAGCTACTACCACACATTGGGATCCTTAATTTACTCTCTCGACTTATTAATCAACATGATCTCTGTCCAGGAGTTGCAATTAGTTTCTGGTGTTTGTAGTTTACTGGAGGTCGTGCGCAGCGCTAACCCTCGGGGTGGGCTGTGATGCGGCAGGTACGTGGCACGGTGTACCGATCGCTCGTTTGGTGATGCGGGAACCCTGTACACATCGTTTGGGGCCGTGAGCGACACCCCGGCCGGATCTCCCCACGGATGGAACCCAAATAGGCGATAAACCTGGACGAGAGACTTGTGTGGTTAGTCAGGTCGTGGCCGACACCCTCGCCAGGCTTCCGCTTGAAGGTTGCCGAGATACATGACGTGTACATGGCGGTAAGTGGCGAGAGCGTGTGTGGAGAAGTACACCCCTGCAGGGTTATATATATGATCTATTCGAATAGCCGTGTCCGCGGTAATGGACTTCTGGGTTGCCTATAACAGTTCATAGACAAGTGAAAGTGGATACCCTAAAGCACACAAGATAAGCGTGAGTGCTATGGATGGCCTTCTCGTAGGGAGACGGGAGCGGATCCATAGTGGTGTATTGATTGGTGAATATGTGGACTCGTGTGCGCCACCTCAAAAGAGTTACTTGCAGTCGTAGTTCAGGATAGCCACCGGGTCAAAGCTGGCTTGCTGCAGTCAAACACACCACCCCTTTGTTGATACTGATGCATATGTAGCTAGTTCTGATGTAAGTCTTGCTGAGTACGTTTGTACTCACGTTTGCTTAATTTATGTTTTGCAGAGAGACTTCAGTCTCGCTAGTGGTTCCACGTGGACTTCGACGTTTAGCTTGTTACCTCAGCTACGATCTTGTACCCTTGGGAGGGTCTTGTAGATAGTTAGGCTTTTTCAGCCTTCTTCATTTGTAGTTGTCTGTACTCAGACATGTTATGCTTCCGTTGCCTGTATGCTCTGTATGTTGGGTCATGTGACCTCTGATTGTAATAAATGCTATGATGGCTCTTCCGGGCCTTTATCTATATGAGTTGTTGAGTTATGTTGTGATGCCAAGTTGTACAACACATACTTGCATGTTATGCGTATGTGTAATGTGTATTGCTATGTGTGGGATCCGACACCTAGTTGTTTACCTTTGGTAGCCTATCTTACAGGGAAATGTCTCCTAGTGCTTCCACCGAGCCTTGGTAGCTCGCTACTGCTCCGGAACACTTAGGCTGGCCGGCATGTGTCCTTCTTCGTTCCTGTGTCTGTCCCTTAGGGGAAATGTCACGCGTTGTTCCTTTAAGTCCTTGTAGCTTGCTACGACTCGGGTTCATACGTTGATGACCGACACGTTCGTTGCTGGGTCATGTATGCCTGTCTCTGTAATTTAGTGCCACTTTTGGTTTATAACTAGTCATGTCGGCCCGGGTTCTCTGTCAGATGGATGCTAGCGACACTTTCATATACGTGTGCCAAAATGCGCAAACGGTCCCGGGCCAGGTAAGGTGGCACCCGTGGGGATACCGTGCGTGAGGCCGCAAAGTGATATGATGTGTTACAGGCTAGACCTGTGTGACTTAGGATCGGGGTCCTGACAGAAGGCTGATCCGGTCGATTCCGGCAGCTGCAGAGAGGGGAAAGAGGGGAATCGACTCAGTGGAGTGTTGTGAAGCTAGATCGAGTGAGAGGAGTGGCTGGGGCGGCCTGTACCGAGCAGGCGACGGTGAGCCGCCGCGGTGGGGCTCGAGCTCGATCTCGAGCTCGGGCCTGTCTGGTGGGGAGTGAGTGGCTCAGGGGGGAGATTGAGTGAGGGAGAGAGCGACTGGTGATGGGAGGAGGTGCTCGGGGGGCCCTTTTATAGGCGAACGGCGAGGTGCCGTGGACCTGTCGCCGGCGAGCCTCTGCTCGTTGCCACAGGGCATGGGAGGCGCTGGGGAGGTGTCTGCGGGGTTGCTGGACGAGGTCCAGGGCAGGGGAGAGGAAGAGAGGGAGCGGGGGAAGCTTCCGGAGCTACGCGCGTGTGAGGCCGAAGGCTGGAGCTCGCGGGCGGCCGGCGCGCGTGCGAGGGCGTCCACTGGAGGGAGAAGGAGGAGGGGGACAGCGCCGGGGGGCGTTGCGGATGCCGAGGCGCATCGAACGACGCGAGGGGGGAGCACGAGGTGGTCGGGGACGGCTGATTGGGCGAGGCTACAGTGCGGGCGCGTATTGTAGCGTGCTCTGGAGCGTGCCTTCTGCATGCCACGGCATGCCGTTGGCTAGCTGGGCGCGTCCGCCGTGTCTGGGGGGTCAATCATGGAGTAAACAAACGGTCTGAGGCCTTGGATGCCTTGGCTATCCAATGGAAGAGGAGGGAGGCTGAGAGGAGGTAAGAACTGGGCTGTCCAGCAAGGTAAAATGGGGTTTTCACCCTTAAATTATTGAACTCTGGTCATGGGAGAGTTACTGGAGGTAGAGGGTGACTAGGTGATGCTGTGGTAAAAAGTTGAGTCCAAGGTAAATAGTAAAAGGGGCCAAAACAGTGGTTTTGGTAAAATGGCAGAAGGTGTTTGATTATGCTTTGGGCAAGTAAATGATCTCCACTAGCCAGGACACTTAACAGGATTAAATGGCATATGGAAATAGGGTGTTCCACCAAGTTTGGGCTCATTTGAAGAAACTTGCCAATGTAACTTTGGTGAACCCTAGAAATCAACAGAAATGGTTTCACCATGTTTAAGTCAAGCTAATCATCTCCCCTTTATGCACCACTTGGTGTAGTGTCATCATTTGGGGTTATGATCATGCCCACAAAGTTCGAAGCCCCAGGTAAAAAGTTGGTAATGTAAAGTTGTTCAAATTTGAATTTGAATAGAAATGGTTTTGGGGTATTCTGATCAAGTTACCCTTCTCCAAAGCTTGTGACATTTGGTCTAGATGCCTTATTAGACCATTCTAGCATGTGAACCAAGTTTGAGAGCATTTGGACAAGTTTGGCAATGTAAAGTTGCTCAAACTTCAGATATGGACAGAACGGTTTTGAGGGGTTTTGATGATGTTTTCTTGCTTCCCAAGGCATGGGGTTTGGCAAGATCATCAAATATGTCATATATGACATGACAGAATTTCCCTGGAATTTTTAGAGAATAATTCCTTTGTAAATATTTCAAAAGCTTGAAATATCCAAAAAGGGTTTCTGAGGGATTAGCCCAATATTTCGAACATGACCAAGTGTTGAAACTCTTATATATGGACAATATATGTCCTATGAGTCTCCTAGAATTTTGGCAAATATTTTTGAAATAATTAAATAATTTTTCCCTATTAAAGACCATTTCTGGCCTTAAGAAAAAGCTTTTAAATAAAATAGGAAAATAACTTTTAAAATTATACTTTTGTGGTTTATGGGAGTCCTATGACTACTAGGTCTGAAATATACTTTTTGAAATAATTTTCTCACCCTAAATCAAGCACTTGCAGTGCAAACCTCAATTCACGGGTTTTTGGAATACTAATTTTTAAAAACACATTTTGGCCAAATTAATTTTATAAGAAAATACTATACTGCTATAAACACTTGGTATGATCATTGGGCAGAAGTTTTGGGTAAGGAGATGAATTCTACAAGAGGGAGTAGTTGACTTAAATGAGCACTTGAAAAACACAGGAAGAAAAACTCAATTCCAAATAAAAGCCAAATGATGCCAAAAAAATTTGTTGGTCCAAATTTTCATGCTTTATTGATGCAAATGACATGTTACAAAATGTAGGGTGTGACAGACCTACCCCCCTTACAAGAATCTCGTCCCCGAGATTCCTAAACTAGGTCTTAAAAGAGATCGGGATACTTGGATCTAAGATAGTCTTCACGTTCCCAGGTTGCTTCTGCTTCCGTGTGGTTGCTCCACTGGACCTTGAAGTACTTGATGGTGCGGCTTCGCGTCTGTCGCTCTGCTTCGTCGAGAATGCGAATGGGCTTCTCGTGGTAGGTCAAATCAGGCTGGAGATCAATGGCTTGGTGATCAACATCCTTATAGAGATCAGGCTTGTTCGGAACTTGGAGACACTTCGGGAGTTGTGACACGTGGAATACGTTGTGCACATCGGACAACTCAGGTGGTAGTTCCAACTGGTAAGCCACTTCTCCTCGTCGGTCGGTGATTTTGAAAGGGCCAATAAATCTTGGTGCAAGTTTCCCCTTAACGTGGAAACGCTTGGTTCCCTTCAGAGGAGTTACTCGCAGGTACACATGGTCTCCGACACGGAAACTCATGTCTCGGCGACGAGTGTCAGCATAACTCTTCTGCCTTGACTTGGCTGCCTTCAAACATTCTCTGACTAATTGGACTTGCTCTTCTGCTTCGCGGAGAATATCTGGTCCAAAGACTAGCCCTTCTCCAGTCTCTGACCAGTTGAGGGGTGTGCGACATCTGCGTCCGTGCAACACCTCAAATGGTGCCATCTGAAGGCTCGACTGATAACTGTTGTTGTAGGAGAACTCGGCAAAAGGGAGGCAATCTTCCCACTTGGCTCCATAGGCCAAAACACAGGCTCGGAGCATGTCTTCGAGAATTTGATTTACTCGCTCTGTCTGACCTCCGGTCTGTGGGTGGAAAGCCGTGCAGAAAGACAACTTGGTTCCCAAGGCTTCTTGGAATCTTTTCCAGAACCTTGAAGTAAACTGGGTGCCTCGAGCTGACACAATTTCTTTTGGAACACAATGGAGGCTCACGATTCGGTCGATATAGAGAGTTGCCAGCTGGTTTCCCGTATAGGTAGTCTTGACAGGAATGAAATGGGCTACCTTGGTGAAATGGTCGACTATGACCTAGATGGAGTCATGTCCTTTATTCGACCTTGGTAATCCAGTGATGAAGTCCATTCCGACTTTATCCCACTTCCACTCAGGAACCTTGAGTGGTTGGAGCAATCCAGCGGGTCACTGATATTCAGCCTTGACCCTTTGGCACACATCACACTTTGCAACATAGGTGGCAATCTCTCTCTTCATCCCGTGCCACCAGAATCTTTCCTTCAAGTCTTGATACATCTTGGTTCCTCCGGGGTGGATGGAATACGGAGTGTCGTGGGCTTCTTGCAGGATCAGGTTCTTCAGCTCCATCTTGTTGGGTACGCAGATGCGGCCTTTGTACCAAACAATCCCGTGCTCGTCCTCGGAGAATCCCGGGGCCTTGCCTAGCTTCATCTTCTTCTTGATGCCTTCGATGCTTGCGTGCCCACCTTGCGCCTTCTTGACTTCGTCCACCAGGGTTGGTTTGACTTCCAGATGATCCAGAAATCCAGGGGTGACCAATTCCAAACTGAATTGTTCGAGCTCCTTAAACAGGGCTGGTTGCCTCTTTTGAATTATGGCATTCAGGGAGCAAGCCTTTCTGCTTAAGGCATCGGCCACCACTTTAGCCTTCCCGGGGTGATATTGAACACTGAGGTCATAATCTTTGATGAGTTCCAACCATCTTCGCTGCCTCATGTTCAATTCCTTTTGGGTGAAAATGCACTTCAGACTCTTGTGGTCTGTGTATATCTCACACCGTTTCCCTAGGAGGTAATGTCGCCATGTCTTCAAGGCATGAACCACTACTGCTAACTCAAGATCGTGAGTGGCGTAGTTCTCTTCCTGAGGTCGTAGCTGCCTCAAGAGGTAAGCTATGACTCGGCCTTCTTGCATCAGAACGCTTCCCAATCCGGTTCGAGAGGCATCACAATATATCACGAACTCCTTGTGAATATCAGGTGTTGCCAGAATTGGGGCGGTGGTCAATCTCTTCTTGAGCTCTTGGAAGCTCTCTTCGCATTTTGGCGTCCACTCGAACTTCTTTTCCTTCTTGAGGAGCTGAGTCATTGGCCGGGCAATGCTAGAGAATCCTTCCACGAATTTGCGGTAATAGCCCGCAAGTCCGAGGAAGCTTCTGACTTCCTTGACGGTCGTTGGAGATTGCCATTGGGTCACAGCTTCGATCTTCGTGGGATCAACTGATAATCCTTCTTCGGTCAAGACATGACCTAAGAATCCAACTTTATGCAGCCAAAACTCACACTTGCTGAATTTGGCGTATAGTTGGTGCTCCCGAAGCTTGTTTAGGACCATCCTCAAATGTTGCTCGTGCTCTTCCTCCGTCTTCGAGAAGACAAGAATGTCATCGATGAAGACAACAACAAACTTGTCCAAATATTCCATGAAGACTTTATTCATGAGATACATGAAGTAAGCTGGGGCATTGGTTAACCCGAAGGACATGACCGTGCACTCGTACATGCCATATCTGGTTACAAATGCCGTCTTCGGAATATCTTGGGGTCTGATTTTCAGCTGGTAGTACCCAGACCTGAGGTCGATCTTGGAGAACACCTTGGCTCCGCTGAGTTGATCAAACAGATCTTCAATCTTGGGAAGTGGATACTTGTTCTTGATTGTAACCTCATTGAGGGAGCCATAGTCAATGCATAAGCGGATGGTACCGTCCCTCTTTGCCACAAACAGAACAGGCGATCCCCAAGGGGAGACACTTGGGCGGATAAATCCCTTCCTCAGCTGCTCTTCCAATTGCTTCTTCAACTCGGCTAATTCTTCCGTCCCTATTCTATAAGGCTTCTTATAGATGGGTCCTGCTCCGGGCACGAGCTCGATGATGAACTCAATGTCACGGTCAGGGGGCATTCCCGGTAGCTCGTCCGGAAAGACATCGGGATACTCACATACTACCGGTACTTGCTCCAGTCCAACTTCAGACAGACAGTTGACTTGAGCGGTTTGAGCAGAAGAGGAGTTGGAAGCAAACTTAACTTCGACTCCTTGGTCATTGGTCACAGTGACAGTCCGATTGGCACAGTCTAATAAGCCTTGGTGCTTACTGAGCCAATTCATGCCTAGGATCACATCCAAGCCTTGTGATCTCAGGACGATAAGGTCTGCTAGGAAATCTACACCGTTAATGGTAATACTGACTCCCTTACAGCCTATCTTGGCTCTCATCTCTGCTCCAGGGTTTGTACCACCATGGGGTTATTCAGGGGTGTAGGGGTCATGCCACTTTTAAATGCAAATCTTTGAGTGACAAATGAATTCGTGGCTCCAGAATCAAACAAGACAGTTGCAGGTGCTGAGTTGACAAGGAACGTACCCAGCACAACGTTCGGGTCTTCCTGGGCTTCTTCAGCAGTGACGTGATTCACACGCCCCTTCCCATGGTTAGGCGGGTTGCGAGGAGCTGGGTTCCTTGGTGGCATCCCGCGGCCTTGTCCTGGGTTCTGCGCATTGGGGCGCGGGGCATCAGGCTTCTTGTTGGGGCACACCTTAGAAATATGCCCTGACTGGCCACATCCAAAGCAAGTGACTTGGTTTGGATTATAGATCTTGTTGCCACCACTGTTATTGGGGTTGAATGCTGGCCTTGGGTTGGCATACTACTGAGGCTGATAGTTGGTGCGAGGTGCAGGAGCTCTTGGTTGCTGGTAGGTTGGCTTGACCGGGGCTGACTGCCACGGGCGAGGCTTCTGGTTGCCGGAACTTCCCTTGCTGACCATCTAGCGCTTGCGAGTGTCTTCCAGAGCACGCCGCTTGTCTTCAAGCATGAGTGCTTTGTTCACCAGGTCAGGGAAGGTTGGGCAGTCACACACGACAAGCGAGTATTGCAGAGTCTGATTGAGGCCTTCCATGAAGCGCTCCCTTTTTGCAGCATCAGTGCTGACATCTTCAGGGGCATACTGTAATGCCCAGGATGGGACTATACCTCCTACGTGTCGAGGCACGACTTAAAGGTATAAGCCCATCCTAGAATGATCTCAAGTTTGGTATCTTTGCACGACTCATGTAAAAGAGGGATTAAATTGCAAAAGGAGATAGTTGGCTTACACTCGCCACTTCACACAATACATTACATAAGCATAACATCATTCAAAAACATCACAACCCGACTACGGGTGAAGATCCAAAGAAAGATACCAAAAACAACATAAAGCCACAGGTCAGGATCGAATCCTAGTAGAAACCACTACTGATCGTCGAAGCGTCACAAACAAACGGACACACTCTTCATCGAACTCCAAGTGAAGTACTGATCCAACTCCTGCATCAAATTCGGATGAACCTGCATCTGGTGTGGTGAAGTAACTGTGAGCCACAGAGGACTCAGCAATCCCGTTCCCGGGTAACACGACTATTTAAGCCTTGGGTGAGGACAAGGCTGAAGAATAACAAGAGGTGAAGGAACAACAAGAGTCTGCAGCAGCAACTAGCACTAACTTACGTAAAAGAGAGCGAGAAGAGAAGAGCATCGGTCGAGAGATGATCACGAAGTGATCCTAACTAAAGCCGGTCAAACATAACCCCACCGTGTTCAACTCCCGAATCCCTATTCGGAAATTGACAGTCACGGTACACACGCTGGTAGTGTATTGAATCATTGTGTCAAGTTATCTACAACCGGATATTAACAAGCTCCCATCTGCCACATAACCGCGGGCACGGCTTTCGAAAGTTCAAACCCTGCAGGGGTGTTCCAACTTGACCCATTACAAGCCCACGATCCGCGGAGTCGCAACTCCATAGGTGGGAAGACCCGAGTATTCTCGGAATCCCGTGCTCAAGTTAAACCGAACTAAGGTAAGGCTAATCCAGCAAATCCTCCCGGCGTGCCGACACCCTGATAGTAGCCGCGCGTATCTCGTCTCAGGCCACGACCGGATGGGACAAGCTACGGGTTTTTACCAGACCTTGAGTTTCCTCGAGGTGGCCCCGCAGGTTGCCCAGTTCGGACCAACACTCATGTGGAGCACTGGCCCGGGGGGTTGAATTAAGAAAGAGGGTTTGCAAGACCATTATGCATGTTTTATTAGTTATTAGGCAAATAGTACCAATGTTGGGACTTGCTGGAAAAGACTTAGCACTTAGCGGTTTATCAAGGGGGTCCCATACACCCCAACCGTGTTAGGAACGCATAATCAAGGAACATAACACCGGTTTATACGGTTCCTAACGGCATGAGTGGAACAAAACGCCAAGCAAAAGGCTTAGCCTTCCACCCTTGCCAGTATATAGATGATTTCATTTAAGCATTTATATAGTGTGATATAACCCAACCAAACTTCAACATGAAGCAAGCATCTTCAATCTTCACCTGCAACTAGCAATGCTATAAGAGGGGCTGAGCGAAGCGTACTTAGCCAAGCAACGGTTTGCATAGGAAGGGTGGTTAAACAGGTTCATGGCTACAATAGGAGGCTGACAGGAAAACATGGGCATCGAGGCAAAACTACTAAAGAGCGATACTCTAGCAATAGGCAAAGATAGTAATGGTATCCGGGTTCGGTCATCTTGCCTGGGATTTCACAAGGGAGAAGAACGGATCCACGAAGTAGACGGAGCAACACAGACGAGCGAAACCTCACAACTCCGGAACGAAACCGAAGCTATCAAGAGAAGCAAACCGAAAGAAAACAAACAACACGGTAAACACACAAACATAAACATGGCAATACGATGCACAAGCAAGCATGATGCATGTCCGGTTTAAATATGCATGGCATGGCAAAGTGCACAAACAACACTACAAGTTAAGTGGAGCTCAATATGCAACGAGTTGCATATTGACGAAACACCACATTTTAATATTTAGTTGACTCTCGTTATTTACAAGACAAGATTAAATGTTTTTAACATGGCAAGAGGTGAAACATAATAAAACTACACTATTAGGCATTTTAAATGAGGCCGGAAAATAACAACAACATATCTGGAAAATCCCGATAAGCATGTTTAGTGATTATAAGCAAACAACAATTAAGCCTTTTAGTGTTGTTAACATGATGCGGATGACATGATCAAGTTTATGCAATTTTATTAAAAGGGTGACTTAAAAGAGATATGAAGCATTTGTCGCCGTGGTGGAAAGAAAAGGGTGCCACGGCAACGATCCGAAAATGATGCAACGGCACCATATCGGTTCCGGTAACTCGTTGAGAGTCCGGTGCAAAAGATAGATGGCGTGAGCGAGTGAAACAAGATGAAAGGTGGGGCGATCCCGTCACCGGGTTCCCACGGGTCGGCGACGAGGCAACCGGGGAACATGACAAAAGGTCGAAACGGCACGGAGCACACAAGGGAGACATTTCATACAACACAACAAGCATTCACGGGTCATCCACGGGGTCGTCTCGTTATACCTTTGAAGCGTGCGTTTCGGGGCGGTTCGAGACGTAGAGGAAGAAGGCGTTCACGAGGCGGTAGTTGTACTCGGGCGACGGTAGCGAAAGTAGTGGTACACGTTTCCGAAGAGGAAGTAGTTGTTCACGTCATCGTGTTGTGGTACTTGGCGAATTCCTCGTTTCCGGGCGACGGTAGTGGAACACGTTCCGTAGGGGTACTTGCCGAGTCAGTCGTCGTGGTACTTGGGGGTTCTCGTTCTCGCGACGGTAGTGGTACTTGGCGCATCACACATGTAGTCGTACACGTTCGTAGATGTTCAGGTGCGTCTGTAGATGTACTCGCGGTCTCGGCGACGGTTCCCTGACAAGCTCACAGTACAAGGCAACACAACAACAACAAAACACATGAGCAAAACAAAGGGCTGCACGGAGACGAGGCCACGGCAGCAGCTACTCGAGCTCCCCGGGACGATGCAGAGGAGGGGAACAGCGGGTCAGCGAGGGGTTCCTGGCGGACACCGGAGGGAGGCGAGGCTCTGCGCGGAAGGGCTCCTGGCCGCCGGGCTGCTCGGGCAGGAGAAGGAGGGGGCACACCGGGCTCCTGGCGCGGCGGACTCCCTGGAGGTGAGGCCGCGGCCTGGGGCGGCTCGAGGCGCAGGAGGACTCGCGACCGGAGGGAGCGAGGCAGAGGGATCCGCGAACCGGCGCCAGAGAGGAGGCCGGGCGCATCGGGCGCCGTGGTGCTGGAGAGGAGGCCGAGGTCGGACGGCGTCGGGGCTGTTGCCTGCGCGGAGGAGGAGGGAGCAGGACTATGGAGCTGGGGCGCTGGCTTCTGGCCGCGGCGCTGGGGCCAGGCGAGGCCTTGGCGACGCTGGTGCGGGCTGATGGCGCGGAGGGAGGAACGGGGCGATGGAGGAGGAGGGACGAACGGGGCGATGGAGGAGGAGGGACGAACGGGAGGAGCTGCGAGAGGGAAGAGGGAAGGTGCGGGCGAAGGGGGGAGGAAGGGAATCGGGCTGAGGGAGAGATGGACGAGGGAGCGGGTCGAGTGTGGCGGCGGCTGAGAGGGACGAGGGAGAGAAGCGATGGGGCTTAGGGTTCGGTGGGGTTTGGGCCAGCTGGGCCTAGGTGGCTGGCTGGGAAGAGGAGGGCCCAAGAGGGAGAGGGAGACAGCTGGGAGAAAAGGCCTAGGAGGAGAAAAACAAAAGGCTGGGCCTGGAGGCCTGGCTGCTGGGCCGAATAGAGGGAAAGGAGGAGGCCAAGAGGCTGGCTGCTATAAAAACAAACCAAATAACTCCTTTCTAACACAGGAAAAGAAGAGAAGCAAAATATTTATTTGGAGGACCAAATAAATACAAGTTGAGTCAAAGTTTGAATGTAGTTACTCTGGCGTAATGTCAAAGCTCCACACTTCAATTGAGCAAAAAGGATAAGATCAAGGATTAAATATCTTGGAAAAGAACGGGATTTAAAATGCAAGTTTGTTGTGGTGAATTCCAAAACTGGAATATTTATTATATAGCTCCCTAAATATTGGGATGATATGTTTTAAAGAGAAGTCACCTTCCCTCGATTTAAATGGACCGAAGGTCCACACGATTTATTTAGGTTGAGATGCAAATAAAATAAAATATGACATGATGGCATGATGACATGATGCAATGCGAAAATAAACAACACAAGCACAAACGAAACACACGGGCAACCCGGAACATCTGGAATCTTCGGGAATCTTCTGGAATCTTCTGGGACGTCGGTCTTCGGGCGTCACAACTCTCCCACACTAACAGAGGATCTCGACCCGAGATCCTAGAGATATCACCGGGTAAAAACGGAAGAGGAAGAGGTAAACAAAGTTGCTTCTTCGACAGACGGTTGAAACCACGAACCTTGAGAGGTTGAACAAAATGAAAGAAGAATGCAACGGAGATGAACGAAGTTAAAAGCACTCCGGTAAAAGGAGGAACACGGAACACAAAGAGAACCTTGAAGGTTGAAAGACATGAAACAAGAGCTCACGGACCAAAAGAATATGAAACTGCACGGTATAGCCAAGGAATAAGAATGACAGAATTTGGACAGCACTCCGTCTAAAAATGGAAGGAATTAAGCAAGAACTTGAGAAGATGGAATGATACTTGATGAAAACAACAACGTACTGCCTCCGAAACAATTAAAAGAATGGCACAAGGTTAAGAAGGATTCAGACAGCACTCCGGTTAAAAGAGAGTTAAAGCTTGATAAGATGAGGGAACTAGAATGGAGAACAGAACACTCCGGTTAATAGGACTAGAAAAGAAAAGAACATGATCTTGAAAAGAAAACAAGATGATGGTTTGAAGAGAGCAACATCACAATTCCTCCGGAATGAAAGAATAGCTGCAAGATCGTTGGAAAGAAAAGAACGGAGAAGAAAAAGACAACTTCTCTCAAAAAATGAATATGAAAACCATCCTTACGAAGAAGGGTTGAACGGAGTTGATGGAAAATCAACAACGAAAAGAATAAGCTCGCTGTGGGCTTATGGAAAACATCTCAAAATTATGAGGTGACAACCGGCCACTAATGGAAACAATTGATTGGATTGAGATCAACAAGGAGATGAAAAACTTATTTCACCGGAATGATAATTGAAGAACTTGGGTCATTTATAAGCACCATAACCGCAACAATCCTTAGGGAAAGCTTTTAGGTGATATACAACCCAAGATCACTCCAACAAATAAATTGAATGGCTGGAAAGATCTCCTGAACAAGGAAATGATGGGTTTAAATATCTCATTCTTGATAACTCGTGAATCATGAAACATGAAGGAATTGTCAAGAATGACATAACACCATCTGAAAAGATAAGGTAGAAAGAATTGCACTTCAAAATGCAAGAAGAAGAAATATTTGAGCTCCTCCAACAAGAATCTTGATGAAGACTTCAAGGATGAATTAAAAACATGATGAACCACCATGAGAACTCCGGTAATGAAAACAAGAGAAGTGAAAGATGAAAAGAATAAGACTTTAGGCCTGCGATGAATTAGATGAAGCTTTGAAATGATATAATTGAAATAACTTGGAGCTCCGGAAAACAAGATGAACAACTTAGAACCGAGAATATGATATGATGAACAAGCTCCGGAGAAAAAGATTAACCTCTTGGAAGAAACTAGAATAAGATTTATGTTATGCATATCCTTCACCAATTTAAATTGATGACAACCAAAGGATTTGGCATACTACTTATTCTCGTTGCAAAGAATTAAAGAGAGATCTCGCACAAGCTTGGGTAAATCTTCGACGAACCACCGGTAGGATTATGAAAAGAACGAGTGAATAAAAACGATAACAACGGAAGGGTAATCTTGAAAGAACCACCGCAAGAATAGGGAGACGAACGAAGAGACATCAATGAAGAATAGTTGGAGGTTGAAGTTGAAAACTGAGAACGAAGAAATCTTCTGAATTGATGGCCTTCGAAGGAACACGAGGAAAATAATTCATGAAATGCTTCGGATGGTATAAAAGAATTTCCTCACAATCAGAACAAAAATGAGGATGACAAGAAGCTAGAACCACAAATCTTGAGAGAACGGGCCAAGTTTTAAGAGAAACACTTCTCCGGTCTTCAATTCTTGAGAATGAAGACGAGAAATGCCATAAGAATTGTTGAGCACTCTGGAATGAAGAATTAAAAGGTTGAAACAAAGATGAAAATAATTTGAAAGCGTTCTTGGAGAAGGCATGTGACTGATGGAGATCATTCTTACGTCACACTTTGAAAAGAATTTGAGTATAACTCCGGAAAAAATAGAAGAGTCAGGAAAGATCCTGGGAAAAGACCTGTGGGTTAGGGCCCACTCAAAGAAATCACCGTTGGAAAAGATTGCTTAAGAGATATTGCACCGGTTGAATTAAATGGCTTGAATAAGAAGACAATGCTCAAAATAATTTGAATGGATTAAGAATGGAATTATGAATCTTGAGCACTCCGGATATGAATAACAAGAGGAGAATGAATAATTGGTGCACCGGTATAAAAAAGCATTGTGAAATGAGGAAAAGGATAAGATCGACACCGAATTCTTGAATTACATCCACCGGTAGAATTTGAGAACAAAAGAATGATGAACTTGAAGCTCTTGAGCATCTTCACGATAAATCACCGGATAAGAACATTGAAGGAAAAGAATGAAGAAACATCACATGAATAAAATGGATATTTCATCTGAGAATTTCTAGCTCCAAGAAGAAAAGGGGTGGGAGGGTGGGGAAAACAAAGACAACTTTGGATGAATGAACAGACAAATCGTCAGATTTCTCAACGGCGTCCGTATGGAATAATTTGGAGAGAAAGCACCCCGGTTGAAAAAGGATTAACACGACCATCTTGATGGTCAAGAAGAATTAGCACTCCCATAAAAATATGAGAACACCGATAAGGAAAGGTATGGAATCAACATTTGACATCGAAGCAACTCGAATACCAGAATCAAAACAAAAACAAAGGATAGATAAGTCACAGCATCATCTTCACAATATCTTCCTAGCAAAGAATTGAACGAATGAATTCCGTAGGTACATCAACTTGTCGAGAAGCCACTTAGGAGAAGGAAAAGGTAAATAAATAAAAAGGAACAAGGTGCAGATAGAACAAATACAAGATAGAAGCTTCGTTCGACATCTTCGTGCTGAAAGCTCATGGAACGTGTTACAAAAGGGTTTTGCAATCCCCGGATCAGCATAGCCAAGGACCCTTTAAGATGCAACTCCCGATCAGAACAAGTCCATAAAACCACTTCACTCAATGTAGAACCCCAAACTTCATATCGAACATCCGTTGGAAGAATGCCTAGAACTACTGGATGAACCCACCTATAGATTTCCGAAAGTTTCCAGTTATGCAATCAGGTGTTGGGGATACACGGGAAGCACCGCGCAATCAACTCTAAACCTACATCCAGGTGTATCCATCCTTCAACACATAACCAGTCTTTCTCGGAAACTGTTTACCTCGGACCTTCGAAACGCATCCACTATACAAGCTATGGCAATACTCTCGAGCTACCTCCCCAGTACTGGGTGATGTCGGGGTTATCTTGCCACTGGCCATATAGGAGAGATTTTCGATGTCGGCCGTCTTAAGTATTTAGTACTACCGCGATATGCTTGTGACAACAATACCCCGAAGCTCAACTCCCCGGGAACATGAGGCATCGAGAACAATATCCTCGTCACAAGAACATCGAAACAATCCCAGAATACTCGCGGGATCCTAAAAAAAAATTTGGTGCAATTTTTGAAGATAGGAGAGACAAGAGTAAACGTCAGGAGTCCTCACTAGAGAGAAAGGGGATGAGAAGCAAAGAAATCCTACTCTCCGATATAATATAGGACTCAAAAAGTTTTCAGTGTGTGCCTAGACTCGACCGTCAACGATTCGATCAAACAGTGGGGGCTTCTAGGTCAGAGAAGGCTCTGAATACCAACTTGCAATGCCCAGGATGGGACTATACCTCCTACGTGTCGAGGCACGACTTAAAGGTATAAGCCCATCCTAGAATGATCTCAAGTTTGGTATCTTTGCACGACTCATGTAAAAGAGGGATTAAATTGCAAAAGGAGATAGTTGGCTTACACTCGCCACTTCACACAATACATTACATAAGCATAACATCATTCAAAAACATCACAACCCGACTACGGGTGAAGATCCAAAGAAAGATACCAAAAACAACATAAAGCCACAGGTCAGGATCGAATCCTAGTAGAAACCACTACTGATCGTCGAAGCGTCACAAACAAACGGACACACTCTTCATCGAACTCCAAGTGAAGTACTGATCCAACTCTTGCATCAAACTCGGATGAACCTGCATCTGGTGTGGTGAAGTAACTGTGAGCCACAGAGGACTCAGCAATCCCGTTCCCAGGTAACACGACTATTTAAGCCTTGGGTGAGGACAAGGCTGAAGAAGAACAAGAGGTGAAGGAACAACAAGAGTCTGCAGCAGCAACTAGCACTAACTTACGTAAAAGAGAGCGAGAAGAGAAGAGCATCGGTCGAGAGATGATCACGAAGTGATCCTAACTAAAGCCGGTCAAACATAACCCCATCGTGTTCAACTCCCGAATCCCTATTCGGAAATTGACAGTCACGGTACACACGCTGGTAGTGTATTGAATCATTGTGTCAAGTTATCTACAACCGGATATTAACAAGCTCCCATCTGCCACATAACCGCGGGCACAACTTTCGAAAGTTCAAACCCTGCAGGGGTGTTCCAACTTGACCCATTACAAGCCCATGATCCGCGGAGTCGCAACTCCATAGGTGGGAAGACCCGAGTATTCTCGGAATCCCGTGCTCAAGTTAAACCGAACTAAGGTAAGGCTAATCCAGCAAATCCTCCCGGCGTGCCGACACCCTGATAGTAGCTGCGCGTATCTCGTCTCAGGCTACGACCGGATGGGACAAGCTACGGGTTTTTACCAGACCTTGAGTTTCCTCGAGGTGGCCCCGCAGGTTGCCCAGTTCGGACCAACACTCATGTGGAGCACTGGCCCGGGGGGTTGAATTAAGAAAGAGGGTTTGCAAGACCCTTATGCATGTTTTATTAGTTATTAGGCAAATAGTACCAATGTTGGGACTTGCTGGAAAAGACTTAGCACTTAGCGGTTTATCAAGGGGGTCCCATACACCCCAACCGTGTTAGGAACGCATAATCAAGGAACATAACACCGGTTTATACGGTTCCTAACGGCATGAGTGGAACAAAACGCCAAGCAAAAGGCTTAGCCTTCCACCCTTGCCAGTATATAGATGATTTCATTTAAGCATTTGTATAGTGTGATATAACCCAACCAAACTTCAACATGAAGCAAGCATCTTCAATCTTCACCTGCAACTAGCAATGCTATAAGAGGGGCTGAGCGAAGCGTACTTAGCCAAGCAACGGTTTGCATAGGAAGGGTGGTTAAACAGGTTCATGGCTACAATAGGAGGCTGACAGGAAAACATGGGCATCGAGGCAAAACTACTAAAGAGCGATACTCTAGCAATAGGCAAAGATAGTAATGGTATCCGGGTTCGGTCATCTTGCCTGGGATTCCACAAGGGAGAAGAACGGATCCACGAAGTAGACGGAGCAACACAGACGAGCGAAACCTCACAACTCCGGAACGAAACCGAAGCTATCAAGAGAAGCAAACCGGAAAGAAAACAAACAACACGGTAAACACACAAACATAAACATGGCAATACGATGCACAAGCAAGCATGATGCATGTCCGGTTTAAATATGCATGGCATGGCAAAGTGCACAAACAACACTACAAGTTAAGTGGAGCTCAATATGCAACGAGTTGCATATTGACGAAACACCACATTTTAATATTTAGTTGACTCTCGTTATTTACAAGACAAGATTAAATGTTTTTAACATGGCAAGAGGTGAAACATAATAAAACTACACTATTAGGCATTTTAAATGAGGCCGGAAAATAACAACAACATATCCGGAAAATCCCGATAAGCATGTTTAGTGATTATAAGCAAACAGCAATTAAGCCTTTTAGTGTTGTTAACATGATGCGTATGACATGATCAAGTTTATGCAATTTTATTAAAAGGGTGACTTAAAAGAGATATGAAGCATTTGTCGCCGTGGTGGAAAGAAAAGGGTGCCACGGCAATGATCCGAAAATGATGCAACGGCACCATATCGGTTCCGGTAACTCGTTGAGAGTCCGGGGCAAAAGATAGATGGCGTGAGCGAGTGAAACAAGATGAAAGGTGGGGCGATCCCGTCACCGGGTTCCCACGGGTCGGCGACGAGGCAACCGGGGAACATGACAAAAGGTCGAAACGGCACGGAGCACACAAGGGAGACATTTCATACAACACAACAAGCATTCACGGGTCATCCACGGGGTCGTCTCGTTATACCTTTGAAGCGTGCGTTTCGGGGCGGTTCGATACGTAGAGGAAGAAGGCGTTCACGAGGCGGTAGTTGTACTCGGGAGACGGTAGCGGAAGTAGTGGTACACGTTTCCGAAGAGGAAGTAGTTGTTCACGTCATCGTGTCGTGGTACTTGGCGAATTCCTCGTTTCCGGGCGACGGTAGTGGAACACGTTCCGTAGGGGTACTTGTCGAGTCGGTCGTCGTGGTACTTGGGGGTTCTCGTTCTCGCGACGGTAGTGGTACTTGGCGCATCACACATGTAGTCGTACACGTTCGTAGATGTTCAGGTGCGTCTGTAGATGTACTCGCGGTCTCGGCGACGGTTCCCTGACAAGCTCACAGTACAAGGCAACACAACAACAACAAAACACAGGAGCAAAACAAAGGGCTGCACGGAGACGAGGCCACGGCAGCAGCAACTCGAGCTCCCCGGGACGATGCAGAGGAGGGGAACAGCGGGTCGGCGAGGGGTTCCTGGCGGACACCGGAGGGAGGCGAGGCTCTGCGCGGAAGGGCTCCTGGCTGCCGGGCTGCTCGGGCAGGAGAAGGAGGGGGCACACCGGGCTCCTGGTGCGGCGGACTCCCTGGAGGTGAGGCCGCGGCCTGGGGCGGCTCGAGGCACGGGAGGACTCGTGACCGGAGGGAGCTAGGCAGAGGGATCCGCGAACCGGCGCTGGAGAGGAGGCCGGGCGCATCGGGCGCCGGGGTGCTGGAGAGGAGGCCGAGGTCGGACGGCGTCGGTGCTGTTGCCTGCGCGGAGGAGGAGGGAGCAGGACTATGGAGCTGGGGCGCTGGCTTCTGGCCGCGGCGCTGGGGCCAGGCGAGGCCTTGGCGACGCTGGTGCGGGCTGATGGCGCGGAGGGACGAACGGGGCGATGGAGGAGGAGGGACGAACGGGGCGATGGAGGAGGAGGGACGAACGGGAGGAGCTGCGAGAGGGAAGAGGGAAGGTGCGGGCGAAGGGGGGAGGAAGGGAATCGGGCTGAGGGAGAGATGGACGAGGGAGCGGGTCGAGTGTGGCGGCGACTGAGAGGGACGAGGGAGAGAAGCGATGGGGCTTAGGGTTCGGTGGGGTTTGGGCCAGCTGGGCCTAGGTGGCTGGCTGGGAAGAGGAGGGCCCAAGAGGGAGAGGGAGACAGCTGGGAGAAAAGGCCTAGGAGGAGAAAAACAAAAGGCTGGGCCTGGAGGCCTGGCTGCTGGGCCGAATAGAGGGAAAGGAGGAGGCCAAGAGGCTGGCTGCTATAAAAACAAACCAAATAACTCCTTTCTAACACAGGAAAAGAAGAGAAGCAAAATATTTATTTGGAGGACCAAATAAATACAAGTTGAGTCAAAGTTTGAATGTAGTTACTCTGGCGTAATGTCAAAGCTCCACACTTCAATTGAGCAAAAAGGATAAGATCAAGGATTAAATATCTTGGAAAAGAACGGGATTTAAAATGCAAGTTTGTTGTGGTGAATTCCAAAACTGGAATATTTATTATATAGCTCCCTAAATATTGGGATGATATGTTTTAAAGAGAAGTCACCTTCCCTCGATTTAAATGGACCGAAGGTCCACACGATTTATTTAGGTTGAGATGCAAAAAAATAAAATATGACATGATGGCATGATGACATGATGCAATGCGAAAATAAACAACACAAGCACAAACGAAACACACGGGCAACCCGGAACATCTGGAATCTTCGGGAATCTTCTGGGACGTCGGTCTTCGGGCGTCACACATACCTTGACAGAACACTGAACTTCTGCATGTACTCCTTGACAGTGCCACTTCCTTGCTTCAGGGCTCGGAATTCACGCTTTTTGATGGCCATGATTCCAGAAGGAATGTGGGCTTTGCGGAATTCTGCCTTGAAGTTGTCCCAAGTGATGTCTTACCCAGCATGCATGACCTTGAATCCATCCCACCAAGCTCTAGCAGTCCCCCCGAGGCAGTGGGCTACATAAGCCACCTTCTCGCGGTCTTCGGTGCATCCGACTAGTTCCAGCAAGTCCTCAATGGTGTGGACCCAGTCGTCTGCATCCAGGGGTTCAGCAGTCTCGATGGAGGTTGGCGGTGCATGCTTCTTGAACTCTGCTAACATGGAACGTCCATTGCCATTCCCCGCCGGTTGGCGGTTGTTGGTGACAACTCGAGCAATCATCTGAAGGGCTGCGGTGTTGGCTTGGCGTTCCTCTCGGAAAGCTTGGAGAATCTGAGCCATGTCCATGTTCGTAGGGGGTGGTGGTGGTGGAGCTTCGTCGTTGGTTTGGCCGTGGCCTGCCTCTGATTGAGCGGATGCTCCGGCTTCAGGCTGCTGGGTAGAGGTACCAGTACGAGTTACAACATGCATCCTGTTGGAGCGGTAAAAGGTCTCATGATTTGGAAGAGGGAAAGCAATAAAGATGGGTGCCTAGTAAGGGGGTGGGTGTGACACTAATCAAATCATGCAAGGGCCGAAAGGGCCAAACACATTCATTAAAATTCAAATGGGTGATGTAGTCATTTACATATTCCCGAAGGGAGAATACGACATACATCCAAACACAACAAAAGCAAATACTAGATGGCTTCATATGAACCATACAAGGACTTGACTGCGCATAGGGGTTACACGACCTATCCTACCGTAGAGGTCACGAACTGGCATATCCGAGTTGCGAATAATGCCTAAGAGGCGGAATGCTCGGTCACGTATTGTGGCTCTTCTGGGTCTTCCTCCTTGTCTTCTTCTGTCTGGGCCCCCTTGTCACTTGAGGGTGTGGGGGAGTGGAGGAGTTGGATACGACGGTGTTTTGTCGGTGGTGCAGGGAAAAGCTTGCGATATTCCCTTGCCGTCATACGGCATCGCCGGAGTGGTTCTTCATCCTTGGAAGATACATCTCCTGAGGGCCTTCCGCCTCGGTACGCGATAGCGAACTGTCCGGGAGGCGCACCTTCCTTCTTGATCCTATCTGTCTTCTCTTGTGCTCGACGAAGAAGTGCCTTGGTCTTGTGAAGTTCTTCTCGGAGCTTCATCGATTCCGAGGCCAAATCTTGTGCCAAGCTGTCGGCACATAGGCTGAAGTAGGTTTCGAATCGAAGTGGAAGTCCTTCCTTCAATGGAGGGGCTTGCGTGCTGCTTTCATCTTCACCTTCCTTCCGGTAAGGCAAGAAGCGGGTTGTCATCTTGGCTGCCATCTCCGGGAGAAGCTCGCGGAGACGGGTCAGTGCCTTGAGTGCAGCAGCCTCGACAGCGAGAGGTAGTGTTGCCATCTGGGGTCCCTCAAAGAACCAACTTGTGGGAGGATCGTTTGCCATCTGGTCAGGTGCTCTTCAGGTACAGCGGCCATCTACAAAGGTTGAATAGGAGAGGTTAATAAGCCGATGATATCTCAGGTTGGTAAGGTTTAGAAAAGAAGCGAGGTTCAGAAGGTTATTTGAAAAGGGTCTCGTCTAACTAACGCCCATGCTAACTAAGGCTTCCTACAGTCAGGATGGCTCTGATACCAGCTCTGTGGGGACCCCGACTTAAGAGTCGAGATCACCGAATGCACGTGTACAATGATCCCAGAGATCAATGCTCACTGAACACACAGAAGCTGAATAACAAGAGTCTTACATCCATACATACCGTCTTACACAAATTATGACCATTATGGCCAAGTCTTACATAGATAAAGCCTCAAGGGCTGAATAGCAAATAACTTGAATAGCGGAAGTCTTTGCAGATAAGTAGAACCCATGCCATCTGCCTTAACCCTACATGCATTCTGACTGGGATAGCGTCCTAGTTCGCATGTTCGTCTCCATAGAATTCTTCTTCATATTCCTGCTCCTCCATGCCTGGCCAATTAAATAACCAGTGGCAAGTCAATGAGTACTTTGATTGTACTCGCAAGCAACCCATGATTTGGTTCAAGTAACAATGCAATTGTACAACAATGAGCATTCTAGCTACAAGCTAGAATAAATATTCTACCATCAAGTACATGCATCAATAAATTTAGGTAACCTCGAAGACAGGTTACAGATATCAACGTAGCCAAGCTATGACCTCTTCATCTTGTCAAGTCCTTTTGACTTGGACCAATGGAGCTTTCACACACACAGGGTTTCGGAAACATTGGACATAGCCCAAGAGCGGTTACCCAACTGTCCTTGACTGTGGACACGGCTATTCGAATAGTTTTACACTCTGCAGAGGTTGCACACTTTACCCACAAGATCCGGGGAACTTCCGTGTCATCCACGACCCGCGGTACCTCAAGTACCCTGGGTAAGCACCCGGTCACTATCTTTCCCTAGACGACACTAACACAGAGTCCACTCGATTGGTAGTAACCCCCGTGCCCAACATTTCACATCTTTAAAAATTGCGGAGACTTGCTCCCGTATTCTTCACATACCATTGACACGGGGTACCAACGGTGTGTCCGGTGCCATGTAAAAACAATCATGGCCGCCTATCCAAGCACGACCCCGTCCCGAGAGTGACCTCATGTCACTGGTAATGCGGGCACCATGCTAGTATCGACCTAGGTAATCAATAATGCCCTTTCCCATATAAGGGTAGAGTGGTTGCGCGTGTAAAGTTGGAATAACGATCGCAACTTAAACCAATCCATTTGAAAAACATCACACACACTTGCCTTGGTACACCACTTCGTCATCAAGTGGTTACCCATCTCATCTTTTCCCTCGGGCATAAGCGGCACCCGATGGGGTTTTGGAAAAGAATGCAACTACGAAGGTATCATGACACACATGCATCTCTAAGCATCACTACTAATCATTTGCATTGCATCTAAGCACATAGCTAGTTCATGAGTAAATCATGCATCATGTGGTGGTTCTCAACTAGGTCACCACCGTCATTCTTATCATCATGCATTCGGAAATAAATGGGTTCCGAGGAACACAAGGGTATCATGGTCAAAGGGCTGCTTGCCTGGATTGGCTTGGTCTTCAAGGTCTACAAATCCTTCCCCTCCTTCTTCTTCAGCAACCTCGTTAAATACGGTATCTAATCGTCGCAATAAACAACGGGAAAATAAGACCATAATAAAAACAGAAAAACCAAAGTGCTCAGAAAAATGTCAACTTATTTTTATCAAATACTAGGGGGGAAACTAAGATGGCAAAAATTCTTAGTTTGAGTTTTGGAGTGACAGAATGGGGTACATGAATATTTGAACAGAAGTTTTAATGTTCAAATATGAATTTAAATTTGAACAGAACAGAAAAGGTTCATGGATATGGGTGAAAGTGACATCATTAAATAGGTTGGATTTTTACAAGTTTTTCGGAACTGGAATTAATTCATTTGGATAAATATTTAATTCTGTGGAATTATTTGAAAATCCACAGAATAGAAAAAGAAAAAGGGCCCTGTGCAACTGGGCCAGAACGGCCACAGTGTAGCAGGCCCAGGGCGAAAACAGCCCACCGCACGGGCGCCAGTGCGCGTGCCTGGTTTTTAAACCTGACGGGCGGGGCCCGGCGTCAGTGAGTGGAGAGAGGGGCGAGGGCGAGGGGAGGCTGACAGGCGGGGCCCGCCTGTCATCCCTAACCCTCCGGCAGAGAGCCGGCGAGCTCACCGGCGATGTTTCGGGGCACGGCGGGCGAGCTAAGGGCAGGGATGGACTCAGCAAGATGTCGCTGATCTGGTGGAGGTGGTGCGGGTCGCCGGAGTGGCCTGGGTCGCCGACGGCGAGGTCACGCGGCGGAGAAGCTTCGGGCGAAGGCTGCTCCGGTCGATTCCTGTAGCTGCAGAGAGGGGAAAGAGGGGGAATCGACTCAGTGGAGTGTTGTGAAGCTAGATCGAGCGAGAGGAGTGGCTGGGGCGGCCTGTACCGAGCAGACGACGGTGAGCCGCCGCGGCGGGGCTCAAGCTCGATCTCGAGCTCGGGCCTGTCTAGAGGGGAGTGAGTGGCTCAGGGGGGAGATTGAGTGAGGGAGAGAGCGACTGGTGATGGGAGGAGGTGCTCGGGGGGGCCTTTTATAGGCGAACGGCGAGGTGCCGTGGACCTGTCGCCGGCGAGCCTCTGCTCGTTGCCACAGGGCACGGGAGGCGCTGGGGAGGTGTCTGCGGGGTTGCTGGACGAGGTCCAGGGCAGGGGAGAGGAAGAGAGGGAGCGGGGGAAGCTTCCGGAGCTGCGCGCGTGTGAGGCCGAAGACTGGAGCTCGCGGGTGGCCGGCGCGCGTGCGTGGGCGTCCACTGGAGGGAGAAGGAGGAGGGGGACAGCGCCGGGGGGCATTGCGGACGCCGAGGCGCATCGAACGGCGCGAGGGGGGAGCATGAGGTGGTCGGGGACGGCTGATTGGGCGAGGCTACAGTGTGGGCGCGCACTGTAGCGTGCTCTGGAGCGTGCCTTCTGCATGCCACGGCATGCCGTTGGTTAGCTGGGCGCGTCCGTCGTGTCTGGGGGGTCAATCATGGAGTAAACAAACGGGCTGAGGCCTTGGATGCCTTGGCTATCCAATGGAAGAGGAGAGAAGTTGAGAGGAGGTAATAACTGGGATGTCCAGCAAGGTAAAATGGGGTTTTCACCCTTCAATTATTGAACTCTGGTCATGGGAGAGTTACTGGAGGTAGAGGGTGACTAGGTGATGCTGTGGTAAAAAGTTGAGTCGAAGGTTAATAGTAAAAGGGGCCAAAACAGTGGTTTTGGTAAAATGGCAGAAGGTGTTTGATTATGCTTTGGGCAAGTAAATGATCTCCACTAGCCATGACACTTAACATGATTAAATGGCATATGGAAATAGGGTGTTCCACCAAGTTTGGGCTCATTTGAAGAAACTTGTCAATGTAACTTTGGTAAACCCTAGAAATCAACAGAAATGGTTTCACCATGTTTAAGTCAAGCTAATCATCTCCCCTTTATGCACCACTTGGTGTAGTGTCATCATTTGGGGTTATGATCATGCCCACAAAGTTTGAAGCCCCAAGTAAAAAGTTGGTAATGTAAAGTTGTTCAAATTTGAATTTGAACAGAAATGGTTTTGGGGTATTCTGATCAAGTTACCCTTCTCCAAAGCTTGTCCCATTTGGTCTAGATGCCTTATTAGACCATTCTAGCATGTGCACCAAGTTTGAGAGCATTTGGACAAGTTTGGCAATGTAAAGTTGCTCAAACTTCATATATGGACAGAACGGTTTTGAGGGGTTTTGATGATGTTTTCTTGCTTCCCAAGGCATGGGGTTTGGCAAGATCATCAAATATGTCATATATGACATGACAGAATTTACCTAGATTTTTTAGAGAATAATTCCTTTGTAAATATTTCAAAAGCTTGAAATATCCAAAAAGGGTTTCTGAGGGATTAGCCCAATATTTTGAACATGACCAAGTGTTGAAACTCTTATATATGGACAATATATGTCCTATGAGTCTCCTAGAATTTTGGCAACTATTTTTGAAATAATTAAATAATTTTTCCCTATTAAAGACCATTTTTGGCCTTAAGAAAAAGCTTTTAAATAAAATAGGAAAATAACTTTTAAAATTATACTTTTGTGGTTTATGGGAGTCCTATGACTACTAGGTCTGAAATATACTTTTTGAAATAATTTTCTCACCCTAAATCAAGCACTTGCAGTGCAAACCTCAATTCAGGGGTTTTTGGAATACTAATTTTTAAAAACACATTTTGGCCAAATTAATTTTATAAGAAAATACTATACTGCTATAAACACTTGGTATGATCATTGGGCATAAGTTTTGGGTAAGGAGATGAATTCTACAAGAGGGAGTAGTTGACTTAAATGAGCACTTGAAAAACACAGGAAGAAAAACTCAATTCCAAATAAAAGCCAAATGATGCCAAAAAAATTTGATGGTCCAAATTTTCATGCTTTATTGATGCAAATGACATGTTACAAAATGCAGGGTGTGACACCTTATTCTTTGCAAAAGAGCACCCGACTCAAGATAGATGGGCCAACATTCATCATCATCGCAACAGAAGTCTCGGATAGCCCCAGTATAGGAAAAATATACTAAAACTCTATCATTACAGAAACACCCCAACAAAAATAATAGTGCAAGCCCTTGAGGAACCATCAGTTGTTAACCACTAGAACAAGTAGATGGCATGCCACATTCGCGTTCTCTCTTTTTGCCAGAGCCGACCTGCCTTATTTTCTCACGGATAAAAAATCATTAATACTTCACCATTTGGGTCGGAATCCTAGGGTTGAAGTCGTCGATGGATTTGTAGAGGCTGCCAAAGTCCTCTCGAGCACCATAACTCACAAATCTGCCATGATTCTCTACCGAGGACAAAGAAGGGCCTATCCACTATAAGGCTCCATATGCGATACTATTCCAAATACAGACCCTATCCGTCCTTGGAATAGAAGCGGATATAGTATCATCGTAAGCCTATGAATTCATATCGTACATGCACTGTCATATTCCACGGTCTTTACAATTTGAATATAAGAAAATCCACTACCAAAGAGGCAATATATATAGGGCATACAAGTGCGAAGATCCAAATTTATTACACAGAGAGACCAGATGGCCCAACATCCATCATCATCACAACAGAAGTCTCGGATAGCCCGAGTATAGAAAAAAAACAATAATGTCTAAGAGGCAGAAAACGTAAATCAACTGCCCAATCCGATTGGTTCCAGGCTACTACTCAGGTCCCGCTAACTACTACTCGTCGCCACGGAACTCCATGTAGTGACACTTTATCTCGACATCCCAATTGAAATTGCAGCATGCACCTATTGTTGATGTTTTTGTTGCGGCAAAGGTGGGTACTTTAGGTACTCAGAAAGTCTCATGACCAAAGGTGCGAGAACTACACTACAAAAAAAAAGACACATCCGTGACATTTTGGCCCGAACGAATATTTTTTCTGTCATGTTTATGACACTTCTATGACGACAATTGTGACAAAACCCGGTATCTTCATAGATTTGGTGGGCTCCTACTTCTATGACAAAAAATCATGACAAAAATGGGCTTTTCTTCCTGGGTGGGCCGGAGACGCACCTGCATGACATACTTTGGGCCGTCCATGACGGAAAAAAATCATGGTAGAAGCGAGGGAGAGGAAAATTTCGGGGAGTTCCCGGTTACGGTGGGTGGTCGGGGCGGAGCGATGCATGAAGGTTTATGTGTTTCTCTCTCATACGTGCGTGTGGTGCGAGTCGTGTTCGCTATAATTGAACCCGAGCGAGGTGTTCTCTTACTGAACCCGGGCGATTGCACTTGCTACGTTACTGAACCCGAGCGAGCGATCCCTAGATTGTTAACTGAACCCGAGCGATTCCTTCACTACTGTTGCTAACTGAACCACAGCGATCGCTGCTGCTGCTTACTGAGGCCAGTCGAACCTGCTGCCACTTGATGAATAATGAACGTCGTTTTTTTGGTTGAACGAGTCGAGACGTACGTGGGGGGGGG
>LR738710.1:534416352-534465753 GCA_902687465.1 Secale cereale | reverse complement strand
ATGAACATGACGCCTTGGTAGTAGGCGGTTGCCACTAGATGAACAAGACCCCCAGAGGAGGCCGCCATAGTCGAGCCGGTTGGGGGTGGATGAACAGGACTCCGTGGAGGGCTGGTTGAACAGTAGCCGGTGGAGGCAGAGGAAGACGCGGTGGATGAACAGTGTAGATGGAGGTTGGAGAAAGTCGACGGTGGGTGAACAGTAGTCCACGGAGTCTCGTTTTGCAGTACGCCACACCCCTTCCAATGAATAGGACCCCCATGTCGACCGTAGCGCTCCAACACAAGTCTGTTTCCTCCGTTTTGCGGTACGCCGGACCCCTCCCGATGAATAGGATCCCATTTCGACCGTAGCTGGTCGAGCAAAAGGCCGTTTTCTTCGTTTTGTGGTACACTAGACCATTCCCGATGAACAGGACCTCGTTTCGACCATACGCGCTCGAGCAGAAGGTCGTTTCCCTCCGTTTTGCGGTACACCACACCCCGTTTCGGCTGTTCCGTCCAAGCCGGTTAGCTCTCGATGAACACGACGCGTTTCGTTGGCTCCCGATGAACACGATGTCGTTTATCTGTTCCGACCCCGCCGGTTGGCTGCCGATGAACACGATGTCGTTGCTGCCGTCTCCATATGTATGGGACTACATAGCCGTACGTACGCGTGAGTACGCGCTGGAGACCCCACCCGTATATACGTATATGCCTGTAGTTTTTGGAGCGTGGTTGTATGTACGTGTACTCCATTTAGTGTGGTTGTACGTACGACACGTGCAGCTCCTTACTAGGCCACGGTTCATCGCTTCAGAGAGACCGATCGGCCGTTATGTACGTACACATTCGCTACCAGACAGATAACACTACGTACTCTTTCACTGGGTGGGTCCCAGCTATCAGGGAGGACAAGGAGGCACTTCCTTCCGTGCGAAGATATATCTGGCGGGTTGCAACTATTAGGGGCATTATCATATTATTTTTCGTAATAAGGAGGCACTTCCGCTGGGTCCCCGCTGTCAGGGGGAGGAATCATTATTTTGCGCGTAATAAGGAGGCATGCGTGCGGCCCTAAACCCAGCTGTCAGCCTCTCCACGTACAGTCCTCTCCGATGGATGTCGTTTGTTGATCACGTTGCACAGGATGCGCTGAGAGCACCAAGGCGGTGGACGGCGGTCAGGCCTAGGAAGGGAATGACACGGAGCCGGGGAAGACTCGACAGTTATTTCTCACACGGAGGGGCCTACGAGGGTTTACTGGTTCGTTTGTTGTCGATGGAGAATAACACGTGGTGTGGGTGAGTAGAGGGATGGCCCGGCCAGCGATGGGAGTAGGGCGGGCGGTGAGGCCTGTGCGACAGCACTGCCGCCCACGAGAGACATAAGCAGGCGGTCCCGTCGGCGCTGGTTTGGGCGGTTGGAGCAAGAAGATCAGAGGTTGAAGAAGTAGCACGGTTGTTGGATTAACATCCAATGGTCCAGCTGCTAGAATCATTTGTTGAGTAACTTGACAAAGCCCTGCGTACGCGTCAGGTTAGCAGGCCCACTAGTGAGCCACCAAATCTACCGGGTCCCAGCTGTCATCGGGAGAAGAAGTTTTTTTCGCATAACAAGGAGGCACTTCCTTCTGTGCGAAGATATAGCCGGTGAGTCCCAGCTGTCAACAAGAACAATCATTTTTCGGTAATAAGGAGGCACTTGCTTGTGTGGATGTCTACTATCAGCCTCTCCACTTACATCCCTCTTCTGATGGTTGTTGTTTGTTGACCTTGTTGACCACGCTGCGCCGAGAGCACCAAACGCGGTGGACGACGGCGACGCCCAGGAAGGGAATGACCCAGAGCCTGCGAAGCCACAACAGTGGATGCCCAAGCTGAAGGGAGTACAAGGGCTGACTCGTTGGCTGCGGGGTGAGGCTGACGTCGCCGGAAAATAATAGGAGGTGCGGGTGGGTAGAGGGATGGCCTGGCCAGCGGCGGGAGCACGGTGAGCCAATGAGGCCTGCGCGACAGCACTGCCGACCACGGGAGGAGGGAGCAAGCGGTCCTGCTGACGCTAGTTTGGCCGGCTGGAGCAGGAAGATCAGAGATTGTACAAGCACGACGGCTGTTGGATGGACATCCAACAGTCACTGCTCTGTGTTGACTAAGTTGACAAAGCCTTGCGTACAACTCAATTTTTTACGACAACGTCATCGTCAACCTAGTAGGCCCACAAGTCAGTCTCCAAATATGTGGAAAAAAACATACAGCCCAAGCCAATATTCTTTTTATCATTACAGACCATATTCTGGCCATTGCTAAAAAATTCAACGAAATTTTGCATATTTCGATGGGGTCCGAACTCTTTCAATCACGAAATTTCGAGTCACGTTTAAAATAATTATAAAATTATTTGTATATCGAATTAAAATACAACAAAATTTTCCCGCAAAAAAAATCAATGAAATTCAAATCTTTGAAATGCTGAAAAAATAAAATTTAAATCTAATTACCGAATTGCTGTGTTTTAAAAGTTTACAACCCATTTGATACTACCTATAGCCCATTTTCTCCGAAAGATTTGCAGCCTAGCAGGGCTGAGAAAAGCAAGTAGGCCTTGGTTGGGTATTCTCCAAAAAATAAATAGAATTGGGCTAACCATTTTCTAAAAGAAAAAAAGATATCAACCAGGCTCGTCATGTGCTTAAATAAAAGCTTATTTCTCATTCAAAAGAAAAGAAAAAAAGATGCCCTCCAGCTTATGGCTCCTCATCGGTAACCTTTTTCAAGTTCCAAAAAAAGTTATTGGTCCTTCTCGGGCCTGCTTGACATCCATCAAATTAGAGGATGCGGTTGCATGCAGACACTCACACTGGTCGTAGCGCGACAAAATGAGGTGCCAAATAACAGTCCCACAATATACTGTCCTAGTACATTGTAAAGGTGCACAGGCTAGTCAATATTCACATTAAACTAAGCTTCGGAAGATATGGTATGCAGACTAACATTCACAAGCACAAAAGTTTAGCATGTTTATGCATCTCAATGATTCACCATACTATAACCAAGACATAGCTGTGAGATGGTGTAGAAATAAAGAAATAGATCGATGCATCTCTGAGCAAAGGGCCTCCCTGCGCACGCATTAATTTCCTTGGCATGCTTGTTTCTTCTCAATGTTGAGAGCACTCGGGACTCTTTTTCTTGCGTTGACGTTGCGGTTGCACTACTCGTTTGCTCCTCCACACATGACTGGCTCGTTCCACACTACAATTAGCAAGTCAACATATGAATAAGCTTATTTTGTATTGCGATGGTCATTGTACCTAGTTACGAATGTAGGAATACCTAAAGCACCATGAGGTTAGCTGACAACAAGTAGATGCAGCCATATAAATTTGTGAGGTTCTACCAAAATTGAGGTATGTGTCCCTTCCCCTTCTTATGGGAATTCTTCTTGAAGTTGGTAGAATGTGACAGCTTGTTCTTTGCATCAAACTTGCCTTTCCCTTGAGATTCGTTCTTGTTGTTTTGGGGTTGTTGGGCTGGAAGTTCTTCTCGTGTACCATGTGGGCACTAGAAGCTCCCTCGGTAAATCGAGCACGTGTGTCTTTTGCTATCGTCTTCTCTTCAAAATCAAGAGTGCTATTGAGATCCGAAATGGGAAACTCATGTCTCTTGTGTTTCAGAGAAGTAGCAAAATTGTTCCACGAAGGTGGAATCTTGGAAATGATGGTTGATACGTCTCCAACGTATCTATAATTTATGAAGTATTCATGCTATTACCATCTTAGTTGTTTTATATATATTTATATGCTATTTTATATGATTTTTGGGGCTAACCTATTACCTAGAGCCGAGTGCCAGTTTCTTTTTTTTTCCTTGTTTTTGAGTTTCATAGAAAAGGAATACCAAATGGAGTCCAATTGACATGCCAATTTTTCATGATTTTTGTATGGACCAAAAGAAGCCCCTAGAGTAAAAGAGTTGGGCCAGAAGAGTCCCGGGCTGTCCACGAGGGTGGGGGCGCGCCCACCCCCTCGGCGTGGTCCCCTATCTCGTGCACGACTCGGAGACCCCCTGGACATGAGACCGACGCCAAAAATTCCTATAAATACAAAAACCTTCAGAAAATAACCTAGACCGGAAGTTCCGTCGCCGCAAGCCTATGTAACCATGATAAATTAATCTAGGCCCTCTCCGGCACCTTGCCGGAGGGGGCCATCATCATCGGAGGCCATGGAGGAGGATCCCGGAGGGGCCATCATCGCCATGAAGGCCAAGGACCAGAGGGAGAACCTCTCCCCATCTAGGGGGAGACCATGGAGGAGGAAGCACAAGGGGGAGAACCTCTCCTCCTCTCTCTCAGTGGCGCCGGAGTGCCATCGGGAGGGGAATCATCGCCGCGGTGATCGTCTTCATCAACATCACCATCATCATCACCATCCTAATCTCTTTTACGCGGTCCACTCTCCCGCACCCCGCTGTAATCCCTACTTGAACATGATGCTTTATGCCACATATTATGATGCAATGATGTGTTGCCATCCTATGATGTTTTGAGTAGATATCCTTTGTCTTTGGGTTGACTGATGATCTAGATTGGTACGAGTTGTATGTTTTATTTTGGTGCTGTCCTACGGTGCCCTCCGTGTCACGCAAGCGTGAGGGATTCCCGTTGTATGGTGTTGCAATACGTTCATGATTCGCTTATAGTGGGTTGCTTGAGTGATAGAAGCATAAACCCGTGTAAGGGGATTGTTGCGTATGGGATAAAGGGGACTTGATGCTTTAATGCTATGGTTGGGTTTTACCTTAATGATCTTTAGTAGTTGCGGATGCTTGCTAGAGTTCCAATCATAAGTGCATATGATCCAAGAATACAAAGTATGTTAGCTTATGCCTCTCCCTCATATGAAATTGCAAGGACGACTACCGGTCTTGTCAACAATTGCCTAGGACAATTCCACACACCGATCCATCATTATTCCACACTCGTTATTTATAATATTTAGTAATATATTCTAACTTTATGATAACATCACCTACTTTTATATTTTAGCTCTCCGATATCATGCAAAGTTATCCTCTTCATACCCACAACATAGTTTTATTTCTCGTTTCTAGTTGGAAGCAAACGTTCGGTGTACGTAGAATCGTATCAGTGGTAGATAGGACTTGAGAGAATATCGATCTTACCTTTAGCTCCTTGTGGGTTTGACACTCCATACTTATCACTTCCACCATTGGTAATTGCTACGATGATTCCCTGCACTTGGGGACCATCAAGCTCTTTTCTCGCGCCGTTGCCGGGGAGCAATAGTGTGGGGTTGATATTCTCGTGTGTGCTTGTTTGCTTTCTTCACTAAGTAGATTTTGTTTTTCCTTTTTGTTTCTGTTTATTTGTGGGTGAAACATACAAAAGAATAAAAGAATAAAAATACAAAAAAATACTTTCCTCTTATGCCTAAAAAGTTTTTCAAAAAGATAAGTGATTGGAAAGTTATGCATTGAAGAAGTGAGGGTCGACCTTGAGCACTTGTGTTCATGCTCACAGAAACAATGTAGAATTTTTCATGGAAGTTTCTCCGTAAATAATTATCCCCTTGTATATATCCATTGTATTATAAAAATAATGTGCCAAGCTTTGGTTTTAGGATGATTAGATTGCTTGTTTTCTATGTGCAGAACAAAAAACAAAAACTTTGGCTGTAGCACATGATTTTACATTTTTTACCAGAAGGTTAAATGGGTCTGAAACTTTTTGCACATTACTTCTGTACAATTTTTTTCAAATTGTCATATTTTTTTAGAGTTTGTTAGAGTTACAGAAGTTTACTAAACTTCCAGATTACTACTGACTGTCCTGTTTTTGACAGATTCTGTCTTCTATGTGTTGATCGCTTATTTTGATGAATCTATGGGTAGTATCGGGGGGTATGAACCATGGTGAAGTTGGAATACATTAGATAAAGTGCTAATATGAAATTGGAATAAGTTTTCAACAGTACCTAAAGGTTGTGATTTGCTTTATTATACTAATGGATCTCACAAAGTTTTTGTTAAAGTTTTGTGTGGATGAAGTGTTCGAAGATTGAGGAGCTATCAATATGAGAAGAATAAAGAGATGCAAGAGTTCAAGCTTGGGGATTCCCAAGGCACCCCAAGTAAATACTTCAAGGATACTCAAGCATCTAAGCTTGGGGATGCCCCGGTTGGCATCCCATCTTTCTTCTTCAACAATTATCAGTATAGCTCGGTTTTTGTTTTGTTCACATGATTTGTGTCCCTTGTGCTTTTATTTTTTTTCCTTTAAGAACCATGCTAGTATGAGATAGCCCTTCGTTTATTTATAGAATCTTCATGTGCTTCACTTATATCTTTTGAGTATGATCTTATAGAATGATCTTTGTGCTTCACTTAAATCTTTTGAGTACTGTTTTATAGAATGCTTTGTGTGCTTCACTTATATATTTTGAGCTTGGATATTTGCTAGTCGATATTAATCCTAGAATACTCCCTGAACTTCACTTATATCTTTTGGAGTATGAATATTACTATCATCTAAAGTGTATTTGGAAGAGTGTCAACTTTAGTTAGTAATGATTCCACTATTTGGAGTTTGCTCCCACTATTCAGGATGAGAAGAATTTTGCTTATGTGGAGAGTAGTAAAATTTCTATGCTTGTAGATCATGAAAAGAATGCTTTATGTGATGGTTATATTGTTGAACCCATTCATGATGCTACTGAATTTTTTTATGAGGGAGGCATACATGTTTGTAGAAGTTGCAACAATATCAAGTTTCCTCTCTATGTGCTTAAAGTTTTGAAGTTATACTTGTCTTGCCTTCCTATGCTAGTTGATTCTTGTTACTATAAATTATGTGATCACAAAATCCCTAGGCATAGGAAGTGGGTTAGATTTAAATATGCTAGTCATATTCTTCATGATGCTCTCTTTATGTTTCAATTCTTATCTTTTATGTGAGCATCATTGAAATCATCATGCCTAGCTAAAAGGCATTAAAGAAAAGCGCTTGTTGGGAGACAACCCAATATTTAACCTTACTGTTTTTGTGTGTTTAAATGATTAAGCTATTGTATTAATCATGTTTTATAGCTTTTGTTTCAATAAAGTGCCAAGTAAGACCTTTGGGAAGACTTGGGGTGAAAATTAATGTGATCTTGCTGTAAAAAAACAGAAACTTTGCGCTCACGGGATTAGCTACCATTTTTTTTATAGAAGAGTGCTTTTGAGCTGATTCTTTTTGGACAAGACTAATAGACAAATTCCTCACGTCCACAAATTTATTTCATAATTTTTAGAGTAGCAGAAGCATGGTTGTTGTTCAGATCATTACATACTGTTCTGTTTCTGACAGATTCTGTTTTCATTGCATAGTTTGCTTGTTTTCTAATTTCTGTGGCTTATATTTCTCAATATAAATTGTAGAAATGATATGGTACAATAGGCATTGTGTGAGAACAATTATGAACCTTGTATTTGACAGTACTAAAGTGAATGGTTTACTCTTTATCATACTAACCTATCTCACGAAGTTAGGTTAAGTTTTGTGATGTAGGGTGGAACCCTAAGCGGCAGATCTTTCACGAAAAGGAGGGGATCCCACGATGAACACGGAGAACAAAAGGAAATCACAGAGGGATACACGAGAGGAAACGCTCAAATCAACACAAGTACGGTCACACAAGTGCTAGATCCACGATACATATCAAGACATACGATCCATAGTCAACAACGGTGGTACAAAGATAGTCTTCTCCCGGAGGAGGTCTTGGATTATCCCTTGGGATCTTCTCCACGAAGGAGGTCTTGAATCCGTGTGGATCTTCCCCGAAGAGGCCGCGGTCTCGTAGGAGAGGAACCACTCAGGTATAAAAATGAGCTACCAAAAGCTACCTCGAAAGGATGGAAGTCAACGAGTATATATTACACGGGATGACGCCGTCGGGTCGGACGTCCGAGGGTTACCGGACGTCCGGTCGCTCGAGAAAGGCCGGATGTCCGGTAACTCTCGGATTTCCGATATTTTCCGCGATTTAGGTTCTATGAAGGGTGTCACGGACGTCCGATGGCCTCCGGTCGTCTGGTCGGCTGGGAGTCGCCGGTCGTCCGGTGAACGTCGGACGTCTAGTGCGTGGAAGTGTCCGGTCGTCCGGTAGGGGTCGGACATCCGGAGCCTGTAGAGTCTTCAGCTGTCCTTCTTCTTGTTCCAAGCACTTGTCGATTCCGCCGCCTTGTCCACTGTGCAGGGCTGTCCCGTGGCCTTCATCCAAGTACCTAAGTATGCATAGAGTTTCTGATGAGGGTAGAAGGCATGTTCCATGTGAATCGAGAGGAAATTGGTAAAGGAGCGAGTTCACCTCGGCTTCGAGGGCTCTTGTACGGGCTCGTGTCATTGGTCCTTTGGGTACTTGGTGAGTCGACGGTATGTCCATGGGGATGACCTTGGGATGCTCCGCATCATCTCCCCTCCCTTGGGAAAGATCCGACATCGGGTCGAAATCTTCATCACCATGGAAAGGAGAAACGTCCTTGAGGTTGAAAGTATCGCTCACGATGTACTTGTCTCGTGGGATTTCGATCTTGTAGGCGTTGTTGTTGTAGCGTGCTAGCACATTGAAGGGTCCGTCGGCACGAGGTAGTAGTTTGTACTTGCGCTCGTGTGGGAAATGGTCCTTGCAAAGATGAAGCCAAACAAGATCTCCCGGTTGGAACACCATTGGTGCCTTGTTGACGTTGAGCTTGGTGGCGAGGCGATGGATTTGTCGCTCGATCGTTGCCCTTGTATCTTCATGCACCTTCTTGAGATAGCTTGCTCATGCACTTGCGTCCATGTTGATGCGCTCTTGTAGAGGTACATGTAGGATGTCCAATGGGGACAATGGGTTGAAGCCGTAGACGACCTCGAAAGGAGACTTGCCGGTAGTCGAATGTCTTGCGCGGTTGTAGGCGTACTCGGCGATGGGCAAGCATTGCTCCCATTCTGTGATGTTCTTCTTAATCAACACGCGAAGAAGCGTCGAAAGTGTGCGGTTCGTCACCTCCATTGGGCCGTCGGTTTGTGGATGATATGCCGATGAGAAGAGTAGCTTGATGCCGAGTTTGGCGCATAGAGTCTTCCAAAAGTAGCTCAAAAACTTGACGTCCCGGTCCGACACGATCGTCTTGGGTACTCCATGTAGACGAATGATTTCCCTACAAAATAGATTTGCAACATGTGAAGCATCGTTGATCTTGTTACAAGGAATGAAATGAGCCATTTTAGAGAATCTATCGACGACAACAAACACGGAATCTTTGCCATTTTGAGTCCTCGGCAATCCAAGTATAAAGTCCATGCTTATGTCTTCCCATGGATGGTATGGAATAGGAAGTGGCATGTAAAGGCCATGGGATTGAGCTTTTGACTTAGCTTTGCGACATGTAGAGCATCGGTTGGTGAGGCGTGAGACGTCACGAAGCATCTTTGGCCAAAAGTAGTTCTTGGAGAGCGTAGCAAATGTCTTGTCGCGTCCAAAGTGTCCCATGAGTCCTCCTCCATGAGATTCCTGCAAAAGGAGCAAACGAAGGGAAGACTCGGGAATGCAAAGTTTGTTAGCTCTCATAAGATATCCATCCTTTATGTAGTAGCGTTCCCAAGATGTGTGAGTCAAACACTTAGCATAAGGATGTGCAAAGAAAGGATCATGCTCATATAAATCTTTTATGTGCTCAAAGCCAATAACATTCAACTCAAGTTGTGTAACAAGCATGCATTTGTGGGAAAGCACATCTGCCACAACATTCTCTTTGCCTTTGATGTTTTTGATGACATAGGGAAAAGACTCAATGAACTCACTCCACTTAGCATGACGCTTGTTCAACTTAGTTTGACCCTTGAGATACTTCGGAGTCTCATGGTCCGTATGAAGAATGAATTCATGAGGTCTAAGATAATGTTCCCAAACACGTAAAACTCTCACCAAGGCATAAAGCTCTTTATCATAAATGGGGTAGTTAAGTTGCACTCCGGATAGCTTCTCGCTAAAATACGCAATTGGGCGTTTTTCTTGCATTAGCCACCTATGCCGGTACCGCTAGCGTCACAATGGATCTCAAAAGGTTTGTCAAAGTTCGGTAGGGCAAGAAGTGGTGCGTGGGTAAGCAAGCTTTTTAGCTCATTGAACGCGGTGTCTTGCGAAGGACCCCAAATGAAGGATGCGTTCTTCTTGTTCAAGGCGTGTAGAGGCATAGCAATAGTGCTAAAGTCCTTCACAAAACGTCGGTAGAAACTGGCTAAACCAAGAAAGCTACGCACTTGTAGGAGATTCGTTGGTTGTGGCCAAGTTTTAATTGCTTCAATTTTAGTTTCATCAACGTGAACACCTTTTGAAGAAACGACAAATCCTAGGAAGACGACCTTGTCAACGCCAAAAGTGCATTTCTCCATGTTAGCATATAAGCGCTCTTTCCGAAGGGTTTGTAAAACCATACAGATGTGTGTCACATGGTCCTCAAGCGACTTTCTAAAAACAAGGATGTCATCAAAGTAAACCACTACAAAGACGCCTATGTAGGGTCATAGAACAAAATGCATAAGACGCATAAATGAACCGGGTGCTTCCGATAAACCCATTGGCATAACAAGCCACTCGTATAACCCAAACTTGGTTTTGAAAGCCGTTTTCCACTCATCACCCTCTTGAATGTGAATTAGGTAGTAACCACTTTTAAGATCAATTTTATGGTGGCACCACATAATTCATCAAGCATGTCATCTAAGCGTGGGATAGGATAACGGTATCTAACGGTGATAGCATTTATAGGGCGGCAATCGGAGCACATGCGAAAACTTCCATCTTTCTTAGGCACGAGAATAACCGGAATGTCACAAGGGCTTAAGCTTTCACGTACATGACCTTTGTCGATGAGTTGTTGCACGTGCCGTTGTATCTCCTTGGTTTCCTCGGGGTTGACGCGGTAAGGAGCTTTGTTTGGAAGTGGTGCGCCGGGTATGAGGCCGATGCGGTGTTCGATTCCGCGAAGTGGAGGTAGACCCGAAGGTAGCTCATCAGGAAAGACGTCCAAGAATTCCTGCAACAAATTAGACAACACTAAAGGTAGAGGTGGTGAAGTGTTAGTAGGTTTGGCTTCCCCTTTTCATAAAAGCACAAGGTGAAATACACTCGATGGGTTCTCACACACTTCTCTCATCTCACTTTTGGTGGCAAATATCACTAGTTGCTTCTTGTCGCTCATCGTGGAGTCGCTCATATTTGGCTTGTGGCTCTCACTCTCCTTTTGGTGGGTCACTCTCTCACCATTCTCTCCACGATGTTTGGTAGGTAAGTGTGTGTCGGCGGCTACTTGACTTGGTGACATGGGACGTAGCACGAATTCCTTGCCCTTCATCTTGAAGCTATAGTGGTTGGTCCATCCATTGTGTGTGACTCAACGATCATATTGCCATGGTCGTCCAAGTAGAAGGTGGCACACGGACATAGAGACCACATCACACTCAAGTGTGTCCTCGTAGGCACCTATCTTGAAGGAGACTTGCACGGTGTGCTCGACTCGAAGAATTCCTTCGTCGTTAAGCCATTGGACTTTGTAGGGATGAGGGTGCTTTGACTTCACCAAGTTGAGCTTGTCGCAAAGCTCTTTGCTTGCCAAGTTATGACAACTTCCTCCATCGATGATAACCTTGATGGAGCATCCATTGATGCCGGCCTTGGTATGGAAGATATGACATCGTTGGTCGTCATCTTGTTGGTGTTGGAGTGTCAAGACCTTGGAGACAACAAGATTGGGACTTGGGTCATTGTCGCAAAACACTTGATGGTCTTCATCTTCGTTCACTTGGCGATGCATAGCTACATGCTCAAGGGCTTAAATCTCATCGTCGCTCATTGAGTCATAAGATCCGTCATCATTGATGATCATGGTACGAACGGTCTTGCACTCAAATGACTTGTGGCCTCGCCCTTGGCACTTGAAGCATTTGATGGAACTCGTCTTGGAGTTGTCCTCGGTTGGAGTTGTAGATGATGAAGTTCTTGGCTTGAAGTTGTTGGTAGAAGGTGGACGACTCGATGTAGTCGCATTCTTGTAGCTTGACATGTCACCGAAGTTTGTAGATGGCTTGGTAGAGGTAGGAGTAGCCGAAGTCATTGAAGCTTGGTTGTAGGAGCCGAAGTTCTTAGAGGTGAACTTGGAGTACTTGTAGTCCTCTTGAACTTGTCGCTCCGCTTTGGTTGCTTGGTGTACTAGCTCGAGGAGATTGGTGTATGGTTGAAAGTCCGCAATCTTCTTGATAGGATAGTTGAGTCCATTCAAGAATCTCGCCATTGTTTGCTCTTCATCTTCCATGATGTTGGCTCTTATCATGGCAATCTCCATCTCCTTGTAGTACTCTTCAACGGACTTGGTACCTTGCTTGAGGAGTTGTAGCTTCTTGAACAAATCACGGTTGTAGTGTGTTGGCACAAAGCATGCTCTCATGACTTCCTTCATTTGAACCCAAGTGGTGATAGGAGTTTCGCCTTTTTTCTAATCTTCTTTCTATGATTTGCTCCCACCATATGAGAACATAGTCTTGGAACTCAAGGGAGGCCATTGCAATCTTCTTCTCTTCATCGAAGTTGTGAAGGCGAAAGATCTTGTCAACCTTCAATGCCCATGAGAGGTAGTCTTCGGGATCAATGCTTCTGGAAAACTTTGGCATGGTGAACTTAAGCTTGCCATAGCGATGCTCTTCATTGTTTCCTTGCCTATTGGGAGGGCGGTCTTGATTGGGACGATTGGCAATGTCATGTTGCTCTTGTCGAAGTAGATGTCCATTGTCATGGTGTACTTGCCGAGCTTGTTGTTCTTGTTGAGGTTGTTGCTCTTGTCACGCTTGAGGCGGAACTTCTTCTTGCATTCTTGCTTGGTGGCGCCTCTCTTGCATCTCATCACGAAGGAAATCCTCTTCTTGACGAGTATGTCGATTGCGAGTTGCCACATTGCGATGTGAATCATGTAATGCTCGTTGCGCCTCAAGAGCTTGAGCTTCTCGGCGTTGTTGTGCTTGTCCATTAGCCTCGGCATCTTGTTCTTGTTGGTATTGACATGCTCGCTCTTGTTGTTGTTGGCGTAGTCGTTGCCGTTCTTGCGCTTGCTCAAGTGTAGCTTGGTTTTGACGATGTCGACTCTCTTGCTCTTCAAATAGCTCTTGCGAACTCTTGTCATGAAGTGGGTTCCCGTTGTCATGTCGAGCTTGACGTGCGGCTTGACGAAGTGTGTTTGATGTAGGGGTACTTGAGCCTTCCGTGGAGTCGGTATGTCGACTTGAGCGGCTTCGTCTTTGAGAAGATGTGGAAGAAGAACGTCGGTTGACTATCAAAGTCCGTAGCTCATCAAATTGGGTAGACATGTTGGTGTAGATGATATCGAATTGCTCTCTTGTTCTTGCTTCAAATTGTCTTGCATCGGCGGCGACTTGCTCAATGTGCTCGCGCATAGCTTCACTTTCTTGATGAAGAGCTCGTTGGACGCCGAAGAGATGTAGTTTGGTGACGTAGTTGTTCGATTCTTGAGGATCATCGAAGAGCGGGTTCGAAGATGTACTTGGCCTATCCATCATTGCAAGCAAGAGTGTAAGTGGGAGAAAGGAGAAGACAATACCAAATGTACCTTGACCGAAGTTGAAGATGGATCAATGATCACTCAATAATGTAACCCGGAAATAGCACTATTGGTACCACTTCGTGTCGATTCTCACACCTACAAGAGTAAAGCTTTGAGAGGAGCTTGGTTAGGATGGTGTCACAAATTCAATGGAATTGTCAAAGTGACTCAAAGATGTTGAAAATGGTTTACAATTTGCTCATGCAACAAGTAGGTCACAAGTAAAAAGTAGCACACGGAACACACGCACGGATAGATAAATGTGGTTGTGCAACCAAGGGTGAGCGAAAATGTGGAATCCACGGAAAATGCTCGTGTCGCACAACACTAGAGAGATGCTAACTGATTGCTTAATAGGCGGATACGCACTTGTGCACAACCTATAAGAGGCAAAATGTAACGACTATCTATCACAAGTATACTATGAGTCAGCCCGGGCGTTCGGTCTTTCCGGTTTATTCGATTCGGTCTTTTCGGTCTTCCAAGAATTCGGTCTTCCATAATTTAAGACCATAATAATTTCGGTCTTTTCGGTTCTTCACTATTCGGTCTTCGGTCTTTATTATTCGGTCTTCGGTACGGACCAAACAGACAAAATTAATCGCTACAACTCATATTCATGTTATTTCTAGTAACAAACTGCATGTGTGTATAGAGGTGCATATGTACTAAGACAACAAATAGAGACAACAAATGTGTGTATCGATGTGCATCTGTAGATAAGAAAATTCAGACGAGTAGCGGTTGTATTGTATGTTTTCTTACCTTCAGATGTGAGATGGAGCACAGGAAAAAGACAGTAGACAGCGAGCCTGTGACCAACGTGTAAGAGGACGAGCTGGTGATGAACTGCAGCTCGGATGGTTGTGAAGAAAAGGAGGAATGAGAGTGCAACATATATTTTTTAGAATAACGAGAGTGCAACAGCTGGTGGCCTGTGAATCATGAGATGTGTGTATCTCGCTCATGACCTTAGGCTAGCTGGATGGGCCTCTGGTAAATATGGTCTTGCACTCTTGCGTATGGGCTTTTTTAGTTCGGTCTATATGGTCTATTCGGTCTTGAAGACGGGAGGACCAAACAGACCATAATTAGTTCGGTCTTCTGTTCGCGCAGACCGTATTTTATTTGGTCTTTTCTAGTTCGGTCTTTTCGGGTTCGGTCTCAGTCTTTTTGGGTTCGGTTTTCGGTCTTCGGTTTTTATGCCCAGGGTGAACTATGAGTGTATGATGTGCCGATGCTTGAGCACAAGATGGTATATTGCTATCTCATATGATCTCTTTTGATGCAAGGCGTATGATGCTATTTTCCTTTTGCTTATAAGCTTTGGTTGGCTCTTTTGCTTAAAAGCTTGTGAGCTCTTTCTTTGGCCACATATGCATGCTTCTCGGATCAAGGTAGCTATTGTGTAAGCGGATCACTCTTGTGTCACACGGAGATAGGATGATATGGTGTGCAATATCTATGACTATCACTAATGTGCACAAGTGTCATGGCCCGGCAATACTCAAATGGCTAGTCTCTATGGGAAAGCTACGCAAAGATGGTCCATAGGGTGACAATACAATTGCAAGGTAGAATGACAAAGCGTCGTCGATGTTACCGTCCTTGTCGAGGTTGAGAGGTGGTCTTGTCGATGTCGCTCCGTTCCAAGATAGCCGAAACACACAAGGAAACGGGAAAACCACAACTCAAATGATCCAAGACACAAGAGGTAACACCGTAGTGATTTGGGTTAGGCAATGGTGGTGGTGGAATGGGAGATGTGAGTGTATGAACGGGTAGGTGGTAGCAGAAGGTGGAACAAAACTAAAGAAATTCAGCTTCGTCAGGGTTCGTCGGACGTCCCGTAGGTCGCCGGACGTCCGGTAAGTCTCGGAAATCCGGTAATAGTTTCTGTATATGGGGTGCCGGTCGTCCAGTGTTTAACGGACCTCCGGTGCTTCGCGAGGTTCCGGACGTCCGGTAAATCGCGGTCGCCCGGTAGTTCTGGGCTAGGGTTTGAGGATCCGTGGACAAATTGGTCACACTTGCCCGAATTTGCGGAGGAAAATCGGTGAAAAGGTGAGGAAAAGCTAGATCCACTCGTGGCACAGCAAATCCATGGAACAAATTCAACAAAATCTCGCCAAATCAACAGATCACAAAAAAAATTTGGGGCTATTTTGTGGGGAATTTTTCGAAATTGGGAAGAACACAACAAAAACAAGCTAGAAAACAAGGTGTGGGGCTCCAAATTCGTGATCAATCTATGCTCATGATACCATAATATGATGTAGGGTGGAACCCTAAGCGGCAGATCTTTCATGAAAAGGAGGGGATCCCATGATGAACACGGAGAACACAAGGAAATCATGGAGGGATACACGAGAGGAAACGCTCAAATCAACACAAATACGGTCACACAAGTGCTAGATCCACGATACATATCAAGACACACGATCCATAGTCAACAACGGTGGTGCACAGATAGTGTCGGGGAAACTGATCGCCCACGAACACCTATGGGACCGGAGCCCCTTTTCGGTACGGCAAGGGGGCGAAGGATGCACGAAGAGCAGATCGAGGCAAACACGCGAGCAGTTTACCCAGGTTCGGGCCGCACGGGGGCGTAAAACCCTACTCCTGCCTTGGTTTCTATTGCGTTCCGGGCTCGGGAGCGAGAAGAACTACAGTGCTTGATCACTAACAAGACCAAGCGTGAGAGTGATCGAGGATCGGAACCCCTTCTACGTTGCGCATGGGCCTCCTTTTATAGGTCAAAGGGGTCACCGACAGGTGGCAACGCAGTCGAGGGTAAAAATGTAAAATGGGTGGTAGTTGGAACAGTGTATGCATAGTGCTCTATACCTAACTCTGACGGCAGGGGATAAGGGCATTAAATGCCCGTCGCCGTCGGTCCAAATAGTGAAAAAAAGCGTCCGTCAGGGCGCCACCGTCCGCCACGACGGTGGCCTTGTCATTGCAGCTTGCCACCGTGTACCCCAGGCTGCACAGCCTTTCGCCATGTGTGCCTGGAAAGGTCCCAGGGCGACGCGTGGGCGGATGAGCTGGAGCGCGGGTACTTAGTGGAAGTTTGCCGCGGCAAGCGCCTTGCCGCGGCTGCTATCTTGTCGCGCCCGGAAGCTTGTCGCTCTCCGGGCCTTGCCGGGACGCGTGGCGCGTCGCGGCAAGTCTCTTGAAGTGCCATATTTGGGCCTTCCCGGCAAGCTCCTCTTGCCAGGGTCCTATACCAAAGAAGTGGTCTTGAGCCTTGAGTGGCCTTCCCGTCAAGCTCCTCTTGCCGGGGCCTTGTCTCTTTAACTTGAATACTTTGTTCTTGAATGGCTCCAAAGGAACCACAGTGAGCCTTGGCGGTCGCGCGGCAAGCCCCGCCACGGGACGCTGCAACTGCCCGTGTACAAGTTCGGGATACTAAGGTACCCCTACTTTAGTACACCGACAGGAGCCCCCGGGCCTGGGCCACACACGGTGCCGAGCGTTGTTGGGCCAGGCCCAAAACAGTGCACGGGCACGCGCGGCCCGCTGCACGCCGTATCCCACTCCGTATCCGCCGCGTCCCTCCCTAACGGTACGCGTCGATCGCGGCGTCGTGGGAGAGATCGTGGCCTGTTTCTTTAATGGGGAAATGCGGAACGTCCCCCCTCCCTCCTTAAAAGCAGGGGAAACAGGGGGAGTTCCTTACATACGCCCGTTGCTTCTTCATCCTCCAGAAACCCCCGCCGCTCCCCTCCTCCCCGAAGGTCGAAAGAGAGCAGCGTTCCGCCCCCCTTTCCGCCGTCGCCAGCATCACCAGCGCCGTAGACTTCCCCCATCGTCCCCGCCATGGCCCCGAAGGGCGAGAAGGCGAAGGCCGCGAAGACTGCCAAGGCGCTGCGGCTAGCAGCAATGCGGAAGAAGATGGCGGTCTTCCCGCCACAGCTCAGTGCGGAGGAGCTGAAAGACCCCTTCTACCTCTTCTGGTCGAGGGAGACAAAGGCGCATCCGCGCACCAAGGTACTCCCCGCCGTGGCCTGCGAGATGTTTCCAGATGGCTATGCCTTTTTTGCTCTGTTCTTCTACTGCGGGCTCTGCCCGCCCTTTTCGGAGTTCTTCTGCGACGTCATGAATACCTACGGGTTCCATCTCCTTGACTTTACTCCAAACGCCGTCTTGACCATGGCCATTTTCGCACATCTATGCGAAAATTTCGTCGGAGTTTACCCCAATGTAGCTCTCTTCCGCCATTATTTCATACCTCGAGTCAAGTCGGGATCACCTCTGTCTGGCGGGATCTCTTGGATATTTAGGCTCCATAAGAAAGAGGCATACTTGATGGGGGAGCTCCGCGGCAAGTGGGATGAGTGGAGGGCCAACTGGTGTTGGATCATAGAGGACGACCCGCAGCCGTTTACTTCCCGACGTCAAGTAGCAGCAGTGCGCGGCAATGACTGGAGTGATCTGGCCCCTGAGGACGACAAGCTGAAGATAGCCACCACTCGGATCCTTCGCCTACGGCAAGCCAGGCTCACTGTAGGTGCCGTCGGGGCAGACTTTCTTCGCCGCCGCATCGCTCCCTTGCAGGAGAGGAAGAGGGCTGCTTGGGAGTTCAAGAACGCGGCAGACAACATGAGACTACGCCTGGGCCTCAATTACAACTTCACTGTCCTGGAGCTCAACGCAATGCTCCAAGCGCTATTTAAGTACGACTCCGCCCATCCTGAGTGGTTTGCGTTGCCGCCGGGCGTAGTTCCATTGTGCAATAGCTCTGCGCTCAGTGCCATCCATGCGGCGATGCCATTGTGTGATTCCCATGGGATCAACCCCACTTGGCGGGAACCTTCCGAAGAAACCGTGTAGACATTCTTTGACAACCTGGTGGAGTCGCCAATCAACGCCGACGAGAAGAGGGGACTCACCCGCGACACCACCGACGAGGAGATGGCATATATTGCCACCAGGTTGGAAGAGGCAGCTGCAGCCAGGGCCGCGGGTGAGTTTGGGTATACTGTGGAAGAAGCGGAGGCAGCGGAGGCGACAAGCCTCGCCGAGGAGGAAGAGCTTCGCAAAGCGGGAAAGCTTGCCGGGCGACTTGTCGAGACAAGCGAGCCCACTGAGCAAGGCGTTGAGTCGAGCGGGCCCGCCGAGCAGGGCGTCGGGTCAAGCGACCAGCAGGGCGTCGGGTCAAGCGACCCTGCCAAGGACTCGGGCGGCTCGCTGGGCCTCGACTCCTCTTCTTCGTCCTCGGGTAGCTCACCGCCACCACCAAGCCCTCCAGCTGCGCCGAAAAGGCGCCTTCGCAAGGCCGCGGACGTGACGGGGTGGCAGGCGACCCAGCAGCCGCAGCACCGCCCGACACGCGCCACCGCGACGGGCAAGGCCGCCAAGGGAGCGCCCCGTGCCTCAGCGGCAACAGGAGGGGGATCTTCCCGGACTGGCGCCCCTGTGCCCGTCGCCCCTCGCGCTTCGGCGGCCACCGGAGCGGGGTCCTCTCAGACCACCGTCCCGGCTCCCGCCAAGCGGCCAAGGGAGCCCACTCCCCCAGCTCCCCGCGCCAGGACACGCACACCGGACTTTGACTTTTCGGCGCTCAGCTCCGACGACGAGGAGGAAGAAGAGTAAGTCTTCGCGATTCTTGTTTCTCTCTGGTTTCTGTTGATTCTTGCATTGTATCTTTTTTGCCTGATTCTGATCATGTCTCTCTTCCAGGACTCTGGCCCAGAGGGCGGCGAAGAGGGCCAAAGTCCCAGTAATCGTCATTGAGGACGAGCCCGCCGCCGCAGCAGGGGGTGCACCTGCGACAAGCTTGCCGGACCCGGCAGCTGTTCCCCAGAGCAGCCCCCAGCGCAGCCCCCAGCGTAAGTCTTCTGTCCACTCTCCTCTCGTCGGGTGCGCGTGGGCCTTCTATCCTTGTTGATGTTTTGTTTGTTTGTTGACTTGTGCAGAAGCAGAGCAGCAACATCAGGAGCGCCAGGAGGCCGCCCCCGACGCGCCGCACGTCTCGATCGTACCGCCAAGGGGGAGCTCCCCGGCAAGGGAGGACACTCGCCAAAGGGCGAGTACCCCGCCAAGGGCGAGTACTCCGCCAAGGGCGAGCACGACACCAAGGGACGGCGCCAGCGGCCCTCCGCCGGCGGGAGCTACCACCACGCCGCCGAGGGAGAACTCCCCGGCAAGGAACCCCACCGAAGAGGAGGCCCGCGCAGGTAACCCTTGGACTTTTCTTCTCTTGAATTTTTCTTTTTGGATATTTGCTTGATAGTTCTTCTCTTCTTTTCTTTTCTCAGATCCGTCCGCCGCAGAGCCGATGGAGACGGAGGCCGCCACCGAGGAGGACGCGCGCGGCAACACTGGTGATGCCACAGCTACTGAAGGGGTGGCGGGTGCTGACGAGCCCGCCACCGACGAGGCCGCCAAGGCTGCCGGCGCGGCGGCTGAGGAGGGATCCGGCAGTCGCACTGACGGCCCTGAGGCCACAGGAGCGTCAGACGCTGCGCCGGCTGCTGATTCCCCTGCCGCCGCGGCCGAGCCAAGCGCCTATCTGGAGGACGGCAACGGAGTCTTCATCCAGCTCCCATGGTCGTCCACGTCGAGGGCGCCTGCGGAGGGAGAGGTCTTCGGCGGGGAGGTTCTTGCCTCCGCCGGATTGAAGCTCGTCGATGCGCCAAGCAGCAGCAACGAGCCCGAGGAGGAGCGGCTTCTGCGGAGGTTTCTATCCCTGTATCGCGCCCGGCAGGCCAAGTTGGAGTTCCGAGAGGCTCTGGCCGCCAAGGCGGGCGCTGACTTGGAGAAGCGCGCTGAAGAGCTCCGGGCCGCCAACCAGGCGGCTCTCCGATCCTTAGCGGAGGAGCGGGAGCAGCTCGCCGAGGCGCATCATGCGTTCATCTTGGAGAAAGCCAAAGCAGAAGAGCAGCAACGGCTTGCCGCCGAGGAGTTGTCCCGGCGAGAAGGCGAACTGACGCAACGGAAGGTCGACCTCGACAGCCACGAGGACGAACTTGCCGCGCGCGAACAGTCTATTGGCGGAGCTCTGCAGGAAGCAAAGGATGCTGCTGCGGCCGCTGAGACCGCCAAGAGGGACTTGGAGGCAAGGGTGGCGCAACTGGAGGCCAACTTGAAGACGAGTGACGAGAAGGTTGCCACGCTTGTGCTTGAGAGGGAGAAGGACGCCCACAGTCACTCCGAGCTGCAGGTTCGCCTCTCCGACAAGGGTAAAGAGCTCGCCGTCGCCAAGGACTCCATCGCCGATCTGGAGCTGAAGTTGTCCACCCTCACCACGACGCTTGACGGCGCCAGAAAGCGCGAGACGGACCTGAAGGAGGAGCTCAGGGCCGAGATGGCGCTGTTGGAGAGCGCCGCCATCTCCCAAAACAACTTCAGGCTGATAGTGGAGCACTGGACAGAGGGTCTTGTTGCCTCCGCTGCCGACGTCGACAAGGAGCTGGCGGAGCTGGGGGCGGAGCACCTTGGGTACTCCACCGATGAGAATCTCCCTCACAGCGCCAAGCTGAGCTTGTTCTTCAGGGGGGTGGCGCCGGCCCTCCAGCAGCTCCGGGAAAGGATCCCAAAGCAGCTGGTGGACGAGTCGCGCAGGCTCTGCACGGGGGCCCTCGAGAAGGTGTTGATGAAGATAGTGCACCGCAACCCAGGCCTCAACCTCACCAACGTCCTCGGGACCTTGCTGCCGGACGTTGACCAGGAGGCGCTCAAGGCCCTTGTCGCGCCTATCGTGAACAAGGTGGGCGGCATCAAGATGGTCGAGGGCGACCGCGCGGATTAGTCTTGTTTACTTTCTTCTTTCCTTGTCGCTGCCAACTATGTCATGAACAATAGTCTATTAGTGCCGCGACAAGTTGCTTTGTAATATAGCTTTATTTTAGGTAGTCAATGCAATGTTATTTCCTTTACTTGATTTCCTCGCTTTGTATGTTTTCACCCTACGCTTTTAGGGAACTTGCCGGCGTAGGGACCCTTGCCGCGAGCGCTGAGTGCGGAACTTCAGCAGCCTGCTGGCAATGCTGTTGCCGACAAGAAACCTTGTCGCAGCTAGTCGCAGCACATTTAAGCTGTTGAGCGAACTCGAAAACGAAGTAAGGGCGCGACACTTGTCGCAGCACACTTAAGCCGTTGAGCGTGCTCGAAACAAAGTAAGGGCGCGGCTAGCCACGAGTTGGTTCCTCCGCGCACAGGTTTTCCATACAAAATGCGGTCGTTCAAGGAAGATAACTCAAATTTTTTTAAAAAAAATTTGATTGCTCAAACTTTGGCAACTTAGCTTTTGTGTCGTTTGCTTCCCGGCAAGGCAAGGCTCTCTTGAACGGCACTTGGTCCATACCACTATCTCCTCCTCCCCCCCCGGCAAACTTGTGCGCGAGGAAACTTCTTCTGCTAGAGAAAAGAAAAGAGAGAAAACGGAGATATGGAGTTTTGTGGGAATAGGTGTTGCACAAAGTGTCAGATGGTACATGCAAGAAAGTAAAAAAAAAGGGCATGAATTGACAAGTTGTGCGAGGCACATAAGCTTTACTGATGCACCGGGTCTGCGCCCGGCTTTGTACAAAGGATTACATGCAACAGCGGCAAGACTTGTACAAAAGGTGGTTGCCGGAGCGGATCACGGCAACCGCGCCTTATGGGTAAAACTTGCGAAGATGCTCAATGTTCCAGGAGTTGCTCACCGGTAAGCCTTCTTCGGTCTCAAGGCGGACAGCGCCGGGCCTTGTGACTTGTTTCACCCGGTAAGGGCCTTCCCACTTCGGCGTCAACTTGTTGGAATTCTTGGCGGACTGAACGTGCCGAAGAACAAGGTCGCCTTCCTCGAGAATTCTGGCTTTAACCTTGCGGCTATGGTAGCGGCGCAAGGCTTGCTGGTATCGAGCAGCTCATACAGCAGCTTGAAGACAGTCCTCCTCAAGGAGCAGTGCGTCATCTTGCCGCAGCTGCTCTTGCTCGAGCTCATCGTAAGCGAGCACTCGAGGCGACCCGTATACGAGTTCCGTGGGGAGAACTGCCTCTGCTCCATAGACAAGAGCAAAGGGTGTCTGTCCAGTGGCTCGATTTGGCGTCGTCCTGATCGACCAAAGAGCCGCTGGCAACTCCTCGATCCAGTTTCTTCCGCACCTGTGCAACCTGTCGAAAGTTCTCGTCTTGAGTCCGCGCAGCACTTCAGCGTTTGCCCTCTCCGCTTGACCGTTGCTCCTCGGGTGAGCAACAGAAGCGAAGCAGACCTTGGCGCCAAGGTCTTGGACGTACTGCATGAAGGTGCGACTTGTTAATTGTGTGCCGTTGTCGGTGATGATCCTGTTAGGGATTCCGAAACGGCAAACAATTGACCTGAAGAACTTGACTGCTGACTGTGCGGTCACCTTTCTCACTGGTTCCACTTCCGGCCACTTTGTGAACTTGTCGATGGCGACGTACAAGTACTCAAAGCCACCGGCTGCGCGGGGAAAGAGGCCGAGGATGTCGAGCCCCCAGACCGAAAATGGCCAGGATAAAGGGATCATCTTGAGAGCTTGAGCTGGTTGATGTATCTGCTTGGAATGGAACTGGCATGCTTCACACTTGGTTACTTGCGTAGTTGCATCCTGGAGGGCTTCTGGCCAAAAGAAACCTTGCCGGAATGCTTTTCCGGCAAGTGCTCTGGCGCCAATGTGGTGGCCACATATGCCTCCGTGTATCTCTGCCAACAGCTTTTGTCCATCTTCCCGGGAAATGCATTTCAATTTCACACCGTTGAGTCTTCTTCTGTACAGTTCATTGCCGACAAACTGATACATACTTGACTGCCGGGTTATTCTTTCTGCTTCTTCTGGCTCTTTGGGAAGTTCTCCTGTCTGGAGGAAGTGGACGATCTGCTGTGCCCAAGCCGGAGCCTGCAGCTCGACGACAAGGACTAAAGGCATCTGTGCTGCTGCGGGAACGTCAGCTTCTACGGCAAGAACCTGCGGTTCAGCCGGAGCTTGGCGTTCCCTAGCAAGCTTGCTGGAGCAAAACTTGTCGGGAGCGTTTGCTTCAACTGTACAAACCCTTGGGCTTGCAGGAGCAGACTGCTCCTCAGCAATCTTGTCGTTGATCTTGGGGAGTTTGTTGGCGGCGGCTTCGGGAAGTTCTGCCGGCAAGTAGTCACCAGAAACTAACTTTCTCTTCTTACTTTGTCCGGTCGATGGTGTTACGGATGGTTGAGTTAGCTTGAGCACAAAGATCCCCGGTTCCACATGTAGCTTTAGTGCAGCACACTTTGACAGGCCGTCTGCTATGTCATTCTGAGCTCTTGGAACATGTTCCATCTGTAACCCTTCAAAGTGCTCTTCAAGCTTTCTCACTTCGTCGACGTATGCTTCCATCAATGGACTCTGGTAGCTCTTGTTCACTTGGCGAGTCACCCCGCACAATCAGCTTCTTGATCTCAAGCTCTGCTGCGATTCTGAGGCCGGCAAGCAAACCTTCATACTCTACAGTATTGTTCGTTGCTTGCTCCTTGGGAAAGTGCATTTGGACGACGTACTTGAGGTGCTCCCCGGTGGGTGCGACAAGCAACACGCCGGCACCGGCGCCTTGCAGCGAGAAGGCACCATCAAAGGACATGATCCATTCTTTGCTTGCTTCTTTGACGGGAATGCTCGTCTCCGGAATCTCTTCGTCTGGCGTTGGCGTCCATTCTGCTATGAACTCTGCCAATCCTCTGCTCTGAATAGTTGAAGTGCTTTCAAACCTGAGGCCAAAGCTTGACAGTTCCAGTGCCCACTCAACAATCCTGCCTATCGCTTCTGGATTTTGCAGTATCCTCTTCAGCGGAAAGCGAGTGACCACTGTTATTTCGTGTGCTTGGAAGTAGTGGCGCAGCTTTCTCGAGGCCATGAGAAGGCCGAAAAGCAGCTTCTGCACACCAGAGTACCTTGATCTAGCCCCCTGCAGAAGGGAGCTGACAAAGTAGACTGGGCGCTGCACCATCTTCTTCCGCACTTCCTCTTGCATCTGTGCAGTTCCATCCTTGTCGGGACCAGAGCTTGTCGGAGAAGCCCCCTGCTTGTCGCTGGATGTGCTTGCCGGGGCTGTTGGCTCATCATCTGCCTCCCTTTCCGCTACTAACGCAACACTAACCACTTGATTGGTTGCTGCTAAGTATAGCAGCAACTTCTCTTGTGGCTTAGGTGCGACAAGTATTGGAGTGGAGGACAGGTACCTCTTCAAGTCTTGCAGCGCTGCCTCCGCTTCCGGAGTCCATTTCATTGGACCTGCCTTTTTCAAAATTTTGAAAAACGGCAGGGCGCGTTCTGCTGACTTAGAGATGAATCTGCTGGGAGCAGCCACGTAGCCGGCAAGCCTTCGTACATCCTTGACGCGCTTCGGTGCTTCGATCTGCTCGATGGCTTTAATCTTGTCGGGATTGGCTTCAATCCCTCTCTGGGATACAAAGAACCCGAGAAGCTTGCCGGAGGGGACTCCAAACACGCACTTCTCGGGGTTGAGCTTGAGTTGGATCTTGCGCAGATTCGCAAAGGTTTCATCTAGATCTTGAATCAGAGTAGCCCTGTCCTTGCTCTTGACCACCATATCATCCATGTAAGCTTCTACATTTCTGTGTATTTGTGGCTCAAAAGCTGTATGGACTACCCTTGCAAACGTCGAACCGGCATTCTTAAATCCAAAGGGCGTGCGTATAAAGCAATAAGTGCTACATGGAGTGATGAATGCGGTCTTCTCCTCATCTTCTTCAGCCATAAATATCTGGTGGTACCCTGAATATGCATCAAGAAACGAAAGCAACTCACATCCAGCCGTGGAGTCAACGATCTGGTCAATGCGCGGCAAGGGGAATGGATCTTTGGGACAAGCTTTATTCACATCGGTGAAGTCTATACAAAGCCTCCACTTCCCGTTCGCCTTGCGCACGACAACAGGGTTGGCCAACCACGTGGGATGGAGTACACCTCTGACAAGGCCTGCCGCTTCCAGCTTCTTGATTTCCTCTGCGATAAACTCTTGGCGTTCCACCGCTTGTTTTCTAACCTTCTGCTTAACGGGCCGCGCGTGAGGACAAACGGCAAGCTTGTGCTCAATCACTTTCCTGGGAACACCGGGGATATCAGACGGTTGCCATGCAAACACGTCGACATTCGCCCGCAGGAAAGCAACGAGCGCGCTTTCCTATTTAGGATCGAGCGTGGCACTGATGGTGAAAGTACCACCAGTGCCGTCCTCCTTGGCTGACACCTTCTTGGTTGCGGGTGGAGCTGCCATCGCCTTCTTGCACTTGCCGATGGAGCTTGATGGTGTGTCCTCGACAGCAGCGCAGCACTCCGAAGAGGTGCGTTTGCCGGAGTGGGCCCCAGAGCTCTTGCCGGACTTGGTCCTGTTCTCCCCCCCCCCGGGAGCTTCAGCGGCAAGTGTTTTGCTATCTGTTGCGGCTGCTGCATCCCGGTAAATTTTGTCGGCACAGATAAGGGCGTCCTTCTTGTCACCGGGGACAGAGATGACGCTTATTGGGCCTGGCATCTTGAGCATGTTGTAGGCATAGTGAGAGGCTGCCATGAACTTGGCGAGCGCCGGACGGCCAAGTATCCCATTGTAAGGTAATGGGATATCGGCAACGTCGAAGGTGATCCTCTCGGTTCTGAAGTTCAGCTCTCCGCCAAATGTCACTGGCAGTGTGATCTTCCCCTTCGGCTTGCTCCTTCCCGGGTTGATTCCTTGGAATGTGCCGGTTTCCTCGAGCTCGCTGTCGGGGATCTGGAGTTTCCGGACCACAGCAGAGGAGATCAGATTCAGGTCGGCCCCGCCGTCAACCAACATCTTGGTGACCTTGAGGTTGCGAATGGTTGGCGAAACCAACATCGGCAAACACCCGACCGCAGTGGTGCGATCAGGGTGGTCCTCAATGTCGAAGATGATAGGCGTGCTGGACCACTTCAGAAGCTTGCGCGACTCGATGGGCGGCTCTGCTGCATTAACTTCCCGCACCCATTGCTTGAGTTGGCGGTGGGAAGTATGCAGAGAAGCACCGCCGTCTACGCACAAGACCTTTGTTGCCTTCTGGAACTCCTGCTCACTGTTATCTCCGTCATCCATGTCTTCGTCGTCGTCTTCGTCTTCGTCCTTGTCGCGGCCGCGGGGAGGTCTGTCTCCTTGCCGCTGCTTGGCCTTGCCGCGGCGTCCTCCCCGGCCGTTGAACGGCCGCTTCTTGCCGGACTCTCCACCACCTCCCAGGGCCTTCTCCTTGTCGCGTCGCTCGTACTCAGCTTTCTGCTGCTCGACGAGGTACTCGACCCTTTTGCAGTTCTGGAGGTCGTGGCCCTTGGTGCGGTGGATCTTGCAGTACTGCTTGTCGGAGCCGTCCTGCTTGTCGGCGGCCGCCATAGTCTGGCAGTTGGTGCACGCGGCAGCCTCCTTGCCGGAGCCACCAGTCTGGGCTTTCTTGGCGCCAGCCTCCTTGCCGGACTGCTCAACGACCAGCACTTCTTTGTTCTTCTTCTTTCTATTGTTCCGCCGCCGGTTCTTATTTGCCGGGGCGGCGTCCTCGCTATTTGACCCCCTGCTCCAGTATCCTCTCCAGGGAGTTTCCTCCCCTCCTCAGCGCGTGCGCACTTTTCGGCCAGGGCATAAAGCTCACTGGCGTCTCGGATCTTGCACATCGCCATCTCCTCCCTCATCCTGCGGTTACGCACGTTCTGGTGGAACGCGCTAATAACCGCGGCAGGGTGGACGTCTGGGATGTTGTGTTGGACGCGACTGAATCTTTGGATGTACTTTCGCAGGGATTCTCCTTCTTTCTGGGCAAGTATGTGAAGGTCGCTCTCCTGGCCATGGGGCTTGTGTCCACCCATTAAGGCGCCGACAAACTGATGGCACAGGTCGGCCCAAGAAGAGATGGAGTTCTCCGGCAAGTGCATGAGCCAAGATCTGACGTTTGGCTTGAGCACTAGCGGGAAGTAGTTCGCGAGTATCTTCTCGTCTCGTCCCCCAGCAGCCTGCACCGCGATGGTGTAGATGCTGAGGAACTCCGACGGATGAGTCTTGCCGTCGTACTTCTCGGGTACGTCGGGCTTGAAGTTCTTCATGCTGGGCCACTGGACTTGTCGCAGCTCATGGGTGAACGCAGGGCATCCTGCCGCGTACGGCATGTCGCCTGGTCCCCCGGGTGCGTGCATGTCAACAGCAGTCCTAGCGCGCTGGTCAGATTGACGCCGCGCTTCTCTTCGACGCTCGATGCGGGTTCGAGCGTCCTCTTGCTGTCGGTCGTCAAGGACTTGGCGCTGATCGCGACGAGCTCGCGGATCTGATGACGCTATGGAGTCGTCGTCGAGGTTGATCCGACGAGTCGGCGATTTTGGCCTTCGGGGCGGGGAGTGCACGGTGGTTGCACACTCGGCAGTCTTGTCGCCATCAGCCCACGCCTGGCTAACTTGCCGCGGCCGCGATGTCGTCGGCTGCTGCGGAGTGTCGTTGTTGGCGAAGGCGATGAGGCTCTGGATTGTGGCCCTCCAGTTGTCGGCCTTGTCTGCCGCTGGAGGGAAGTCGAGGAGCAGTTGAGCTCAAGCTAGAGCTTCTACTGGGGTGGCGGGGAGAGGTGGCGAGCGGTGCGAGGAGCGAGATATGCTCGGACTTCTAACTGCGTTACAAGGAGCAGCGTCTCGTCCCGGCGACCGCGCCTTGCTCGTGCCAGCGTGTTGGCCTTGAGCGTCCCGCGAACCGCCAGCTTGACCTTGACCCAGCAGGTGTATGGTACCTTGTGTACCACGTCGCTGCCGGTCCCACGCCTCCTGAGAGGGGCGCGGTGCGTGCACGGACGCCGAGGTCTTGGAGTGCGCTCGGTCGTCTGTCTTGTCTTTGGACTTGGAGGCGCCGTGAGTTTCCTCGCCGACGTTCGTCCTCCCGCCGGCGTCTACCCCACCGGTCGTTGGCTCCGGTGGCGGTGGGATCGACGCGGACGGACCTGCTACCTCCGAAGCTTTCTTTTTCGGCGGCATGTCGATGAAGCTAACGAAGCTGATGGAGATTTCGCTCGCGTGAACGCCGGATCAGGTTCGCACAACCTCGACGCGCCCCCCTACCTGGCGCGCCAGAGATGTCGGGGAAACTGATCGCCCACGAACACCTATGGGACCGGAGCCCCTTTTCGGTACGGCAAGGGGGCGGAGGATGCACGAAGAGCAGATCGAGGCAAACACGCGAGAAGTTTACCCAGGTTCGGGCCGCACGGGGGCGTAAAACCCTACTCCTGCCTTGGTTTGTATTGCGTTCTGGGCTCGGGAGCAAGAAGAACTACAGTGCTTGATCGCTAACAAGACCGAGCGTGAGAGTGATCGAGGATCGGAACCCCTTCTATGTTGCGCATAGGCCTCCTTTTATAGGTCAAAGGGGTCACCGATAGGTGGCAACGCAGTCGAGGGTAAAAATGTAAAATGGGTGGTAGTTGGAACAGTGTATGCATAGTGCTCTATACCTAACTCTGACGGCAGGGGACAAGGGCATTAAATGCCCGTCGCCGTCGCTCCAAACAGTGCAAAAAAGCGTCCGCAGGGCGCCACCGTCCGCCACGACGGTGGCCTTGTCATCGCAGCTTGCCACCGTGTACCCCAGGCTGCACAGCCTTTCGCCACGTGTGCCTGAAAGGTCCCAGGGCGACACGTGGGCGGATGAGCTGGAGCGCGGGTACTTAGTGGAAGTTTGCCGCGGCAAGCGCCTTGCCGCGGCTGCTATCTTGTCGCGCCCGGAAGCTTGTCGCTCTCCGGGCCTTGCCGGGACGCGTGGCGCGTCGCGGCAAGTCTCTTGAAGTGCCATATTTGGGCCTTCCCGGCAAGCTCCTCTTGCCAGGGTCCTGTACCAAAGAAGTGGTCTTGAGCCTTGAGTGGCCTTCCCGGCAAGCTCCTCTTGCCGGGGCCTTGTCTCTTTAACTTGAATACTTTGTTCTTGAATGGCTCCAAAGGAACCATAGTGAGCCTTGGCGGTCACGCGGCAAGCCCCGCCACGGGACGCTGCAACTGCCCGTGTACAAGTTCGGGATACTAAGGTACCCCTACTTTAGTACACCGACAGATAGTCTTCTCCCGGAGGAGGTCTTGGATTATCCCTTGGGATCATATCCACGAAGGAGGTCTTGAATCCGTGTGGATCTTCCCCGAAGAGGCCGCGGTCTCGTAGGAGAGGAACCACTCAGGTCTAAAAATGATCTATCCAAAAGCTACCTCGAAAGGATGGAAGTCAACGAGTATATATTACACGGGGTGACGCCGTCGGGTCGGACGTTCGAGGGTTACCAGACTTCCGGTCGCTCGGGAAAGGCCGGACGTCCGGTAACTCTCGGATTTCCAGTATTTTCCGCGATTTCGGTTCTGTGAAGGGTGTCACGGACGTCCGGTGGCCTCCGCTCGTCCGGTCGGCTTGGAGTCGCCGGTCATCCGGTGAACGTCGGACGTCCGGTGCCTGGAAGTGTCCGGTCGTCCGGTAGGGGTCGGATGTCCGGAGCCTGTAGAGTCTTCAGCCGTCCTTCTTCTTGTTCCAAGCACTTGTCGATTCCGCCGCCTTGTCCACTATGCAGGGCTGTCCCGTGGCCTTCATCCAAGTACCTGAGTATGCATAGAGTTTCTGATGAGGGTAGAAGGCATGTTCCATGTGAATCGAGAGGGAATTGGTAAAGGAGCGAGTTCACCTCGGCTTCGAGGGCTCTTGTACGGGCTCGTGTCATTGGTCCTTTGGGTACTTGGTGAGTCGACGGTATGTCCATGGGGATGACCTTGGGATGCTCCGCGTCATCTTGTGTGGTTGAAGTTTTCAAGCTTTGGGTGAGATATCGATATGAGGAGAATAAGGAGTGGAAAGACCCTAAGCTTGGGGATGCCCAAGGCACCCCAAGGTAATATTCAAGGAAGACTCAAGCGCCTAAGCTTGGGGATGCCCCGGAAGTCATCCCCTCTTTCGTCTTCAAAACTATCGTATACCTTACTCGGAGCTATATTTTATTCGTCACATGATATGTGTTTTGCTTGAAGCGTATTTTCAACTTTACTTGTTGTTTGAATAAAATCATTGGATCTGAAATCTTGAATGAAAAAGAATCCTCCCATGGCTAGTTAATTATTTGACTACTTAGTGTCCTTCACTTATATCTTTTGGAGTAGTTTGTCATTTACGCATGTGCTTCACGTACATCCTATGAGTAAATGGTTGAATGAATTGAATATCATAAATCTGAATTTATATATGTTTCATATGCTTATACCATGGGGAGTAATGACTTCACACAGAATAAGTATAGGTAGTACACTTATTGAAAGTTAGCAAACGCAGAATTGGTCACTTGAACAATTCATGAAAAAATATTGAAGGAAGAGAGATTTCACATATAAATATACTATCTTGGACATCTTTTGTAATTGTGAGCACTCATTAAAATATGACATGCTAAAGGTTGATGTTGGACAAGGAAGGCAACTTAATGGGTTATGTTTTCCTATATCCGAAACAGTATATTGTCTTGGATCATCCAACATGTTGGGCTTGCCTTTCCCTCTCATGTTAGCCAAATTCTTTGCACCAAGTATAAATACTACTTGTGCTTCCAAATATCCCTTAAACCAATTTTGCCATGAGAGTCCATCATACCTACCTAAGGCTTGAGTAAGATCCTTCAAGTTAGTTGTCATTGGTGCATGCAATAAAAATTGCTTTCTAAATATGTATGATCTATTAGTGAGAAGAAAATAAGCTTTTATACGAACTTGTGATAGGGAAGAAATAAAAGCGACGGACTGCATAATAAAGGTCTTTATCATAAGCAACAGTATAAAGTGACGTTCTTTTGCATTAAGATTTTGTGCATCCAACCATAAAAGTGAATGACAACCTCTGCTTCCCTCTGCGAAGGGCCTATCTTTTACTTTTATCTTCTACCCTCATACAAGCGTCATGGTGATCATCACCTTTCATTTTTACACTTTTCCATTGGCAAGCACTTTGTGTTGGAGCGATCCGGATATATATATATATCCACTTGGATGTAGGTTTTCATAAATTATTATTGTTGACATTACCCTTGAGGTAAAAGGTTGGGAGGCGAAACTATAAGCCCCTATCTTTCTCTGTGTCCGATTAAAACTTTGACCCTATAAATATCACATGAGTGTTAGCAATTGTGAAAGATTAAATGATAGTTGGGTATGTGGAGTTTGCTGAATCAAAGCTCTTACATAGAACCTTCCCGAAAATAAGATGAATTGCAATTGTTTGATGTCTAAGAGCACGAAAATAAGATGAATTGCAATTGTTTGATGACTAATAATTACCTATATAATCAAAGCTCTTACATAGAACCTTCCCGAAAATAAGATGAACATATCGTGACTAATTACCTATATAACTAAAATAAGATATATTTACACATATCAAGCATATCGTGTGTATGTTGTTGAAATGCTTGGTATGTGGGGGATCCGACACCTAGTTGTTTATTCTTGGTTGTGGTTGCCTTCCTTATGGGGAAATGCCTCCTAGTGCTTCCACTGAGCCTTCGTAGCTTGCTACTACTCCAGAACACATGGATTGGCCGGCATGTGTCCTTCTTTGCTCCCGTGTATGTCCCTTCAGGGAAATGTCACGCGGTGTTTACCGGAGTCCTGATAGTTTGCAACAGCCCGTTACACTTGCTGCTGACCTACACGTGCATTGCTGGATCATATATGCCAGTCCCTGTAAGTTTGTGCCACCTTGGGTTTATGACTAGTCATGTCGGCATAGGTTCTCTGTCATATGGATGCTAGCGACATTATCATATACGTGTGCCAAAAAGGCACAAACAATCCCGGCCTAGGTAAGGCTGCAGCCGTGAGAATACCGTGCATGAGGCTGCAAAGTGATATGATCTGTTACATGCTAGATCTGTGTGACTTAGGATCGGGTTCCCGACATGAACCATGGTGAACTACCCCTACTCTAGTTTCATGTGCTGCAAAATGGCCTTGATCCTATTGAAACTGCATGAATTTGGTCCTTGAAGCACCAATTTGTGCTCATATTTTCCCCTAGCTATCTTATGATTGCACATATATTCATGCCCATAAATCTTGCCATATGCTCAAGTCTGCCCCTATTGCTGTCATTATGTGATGAACATTGGACAACACATGATTTTTTTGATTATCAAATAACATTGCATCCAATGTGAACTCAAATTCTGCATTAGGAAATGACAACAGTGGTGAAAATTTGAACACAAATCCTGCATTACCAAAAAAAATGCTAGCTCCAAGAGCGCACAAATGACAACATTACATATCTTCAATTTCACAGCATTACATCAAGTTCATATCATAACCTACATCACAAAGGCACATTTGACAACAATATAACTTCTTATCAAACAAACCACACCGAGAGAAACATAGGACAAATAACTAATCATACACTGACACTTAATTTGGACCACATAGAAACTAAACTAGCCACAATGCTTATGCGAAGAACAATGAGAAAACCCATGGTTTCCATCAGCTCATTCGTTTTCTTCAACTTGACCTGCATTTTCTTGTTTTTGTTGCTCAGATCCATAACCTTCCTTTCTAGCCTGCTAGCTTTGATCCAACTGCGTTCAAGGCCACCATGGAGCTCCTCAAAAGGTTGCCCCACTAGCTTAGTAGGAGGTGGGGTCAATCCAAACAACCCATTGACACTCATCAGGAAGCTGTGAAATCATAGTTCACAAAATTAGGTCGAATTCATAACTTTGCAAAAAATTGACAAAAACAGAGGAAAAAATGAGGCTATGCAGTCAGTTACATGAGTGGACAACCCCAAAACCACCTTCCCATGCTTGCTCCACCCCATGACACATGTCAAGCAGGAATTAGCCCGTGCCCCGGGCAACGGTGCTTCCCGCGCTCCTCGAGGCCGCGAAAAGTTGGATTGGTCAAGAAAAACTCAGATTGGAAGTACAAAATCCTGCAACCATCCACCTACAACCAAATTAGCGCTTATTACGGCCCATCCCACGAAACCCAAGATGAGAAATCCCCAAAAAACAACGCCAACCCTAAATCTGATTTTTCTTACCTCACCGTCCGCGGAGGAGCTTGCAGACGACATTGCAGATGTACACATGGACGGGGCCTGGTCCTGCCTCGCTACCGCAGCTCCGAATCACCAGTATTGCTGCCTTTGTTGCTTTTTTCGCTATCAGGGGGTCGAAGGAGAGTGAGAGAGATAACTGTTCGGCTAGGTCCCACTTGTAAGGAGGGGCATACTTGTCCGAAAAATGCCCCGAAGACATTCAAACCCCTTTGACCATGCGAAAACGGTGCGGGTGGGTTTTCCTTAACGCCACCTAACAGAAGAGGGGTATAGTTGAGCACTATTTTATTAGGTGTAAAGATGAGACTTGGCCAAAGTTAGGGGGAAATGGACTTGACCCTATTTATAACGTCGTTACTATTTGGGGAGATGCCACTAGTGGACCTATGAATCCCAATCCAATTTTTCTCATAAAAACAAGCATCAATTTACTTTTACAGGCACTTTAATTTTTTGCAATAATTCTTTGAAGGATACAAAATGACTTCGAACCATATGATACAATTATAACTTGTTGCGACTAGCAAAGCGAGTGAGATTGATTTTTTTTAGAATTTTGAAGGACACAATAAAGTTAATATTGCTCGTTGAGCTTGGAAATGTTTATCCCACGTGGCTCCGGATAGGTCCATTACATTCTAGGCTCGCCAGGGAAACACCCGAGGACTGGACCACAACTCTAGCACTACAAGGGTCCGCACAGACTTCTCGATCGGTCCGGTAGCATTTAGACTCAACCTAACATTCATATAGAGTATGTCCTAGAACCTCCGGATAGTTGAAGGATACATACAGACCTTCGAACGTGGTTCCGAACCAATCTAGTACCTCCTCGACCCACCTGTAGATCTATCAGAGTTCTCCTCGGGGCCTAGGGGGCACCCGGATCTACGTATAGAGTGTGGTGCCTCTAGGTTGCACTTTAAGTAGCCTAGCATGCAAAATGTTTGGAGGGGAAGTATTTATAGGCCCTTCTTTTACACACAGAGGAGGATGCCTCTACACTCACTCCACCCATTGTTATGACACTATAAAAGCTTGAGATCTCCCTCCCTATTGCTACACTCTTTGCATAACATTATGGAAATATATAAGAGATCCGCATCTATACACTTGCACCAAATAAGAAGTTTATTCCCCTACTAATCACTTATTGATCTTTTTACTCTTGGAGTTGTGAGGACTCATAGACATTTGGAATATTGATGGAAGAATCCATGCTTTGGATCAAATAAGCTTGCGGAGATTATGTATCTTGTGTTGCTAGCTTTATCCTGTCATATAGGTTGTATCATGCAGTTGCACATTTACAGAACTAACTTTACCTACATCCCCCTGAATTTGAAAATAAAAGCTAAAATTTTGTAATCGGCTATTCACCCCCTCCACTTGAGTCGATATATTAGATCATTCAGTTAACAACATGTGTTGCAAACGAATAATTTATCTAGCGGTCTCTTAGAGGCATGCAACTCAGTTATCACCAAGTGCACATGCACATTTTAGAACATTTCCCCTCATATATGAGCATGCCTATTTGATCTTTGTTGTCATATCAATTCAGTTATGGACCGTTGATTTCCCCAATTCACTCCACCAATTCTGTATATAAGCCAATCATGAATCCATTACCCAAGATACTCATCGTCATCGCCCCGACGCGCACGTCCTCCTATCCGCCATGTTTTTGTTACCCTTGACATTAGTGCAACCATACGAGATCTCCCCTCCTAAATTGTGGGCTCTAAAATGAAGAGCAACAATGCCACCATACTTCACCTCATCCTTCCTTGTCTGCTCGTCGTCGTTCTATTTGTCACCTTCATCGTTAGGTTTGGATTCCTCACTCCCATGATAAAATTCACCACGTATTATCATTGCCACCACCACGTTTCCTCGTGACCCCTCTTGCTGTCTCTATCTCTCATATCCACTATTAAGCCATCAACACCCTAATTTTGACTCCTAGAAGCTATTTAATCCTAAATCAAACTTTTACCCTTACCCCTGAAATAAGCTCGGTGGAGATGAAGAAAAAGTTGTCATGAAGAAAAGGAAGGTATAAAACCTTACAAAATACAAAATATGTTTAAATATTAGTCGTATAGTCATCCCATCAATTTGAGTTTGCGAATAAATATGTTCATATAATCGTGTTTCCTGGAATTTTTTGGATCAACATTTATCGCTGCAACATCAGGACTAATCCCTTTTATTTGGTATGATTTGAGAGATCACACATTTTTCACATCTCCATAGAATAGGTGTATTTCCTTCCTTCTTCTTTCTTCTTGTTGTAGTCACTTGATTTTACCACAAAACAAATTTTTCACGTGTTCACTAGCTTTTACAGTCTATATGTATGTCTAGATCTTATTATCACATCTTCGTACAATATATAGTTGTTTTTCCTCCCTTCCTTCTTTCTATTTATTATAGTCACATTGACGAGGAAGAGTTGTTCGGTTTACGAGGCATGATATCAAGTGTCTACCACCGCATAACCCTAGCCACTATGTAAGAGCTAACATATGTGTTCCTTTAGAAAATTGATTTTTCATTAACCCCAACCTTTGTAGCAACTAGGATGCGTGTAACCATATTATTATAAAACCAATAAACCTGGCAGAAAAGATTGAGTATATGAGTTAATAGAGCAAGAAATTGAAAAGGGCAAATGGGATGCCCCAAGTCCTAATCTAATATATATTTCTTGTAAGAGCGATGTTTTTCAATAAAAATAAGACACCGATGGGCTTACTGGCTTCATTGATGGTGAGCTCGACAACCTAAGTTGGATCTTCAACTCTACCTTGATAAAACCGTTCTTTCATCATTTTCACAATTTTTTTAATCAGAGATCAATAACTATTTGGTGGACTTCCATTTTTTTGCCAATGAGCTAACATAGAAAACCTTCCATTAAGATATGAACAGACCCCTACTTGAGCTATTACAGCATCTCAATTCATCTATTCTTTTAGCATGAAAGCTTTTTTAGATACACTTGTTTAAATATTCCAAGTTGTGGATTGATCTCCAAAGAAGTTTGTGAATATTTGGAGGCTACCTCGAGGTTTATCACTAGAGATTTGAGCTCCTAATTTGTGTGGGAATCTCAAAAAAGAAGAAGGCGAGACTTTGTATTGTTGGGGTACTTGGTGTTCGCCATGACTCTCCAACGGAGATTATAACTACCCCAAGAGTGTGAACTTGGGATAAATCATTTGTCTCTGATCACTTGTGGTTATCTCTTCATCCACCTTTACTTTTTTAAATTATTGCTAACCTTGTTTACTTGTGCATCTAGTGTAGCTAGCGCTATCCTGTCATATAGGTTTGTATCACGTATTTGCACATTTACAGAACTAACTTCATCCACATTCCCCTAAATTTGCAAATAAAAGCTAAAATTTCGTGGTCGCCTATTCACCCCCCACCCACCAAGTCGACATCTTAGGTTCTTCGGTCAACAACATTTTTGCAGACTAATAATCCTTCGTGCAATCTCCTAGAAGCATTCTCTTGAGTAATCACAAGGTGTACATGTACATTTTCGAACATTTCCCCTCAAATATGAAAACACATATTTTATAACCTTTGTTATTTGTTTCCATATATAAATCGAGTCATGGACCGTAGATTTTCCCAGTTCATTCGACAAATTCTCTATATAAGCCAATCATGAATCCCTAACCCTAGAGACTCTGTGTTCCCTCCTCCAACGCTCGCGTCCTCCCCGCCGCCAGTTTTTTGTTACCCTTGGCGTTAGTGCAACCATGTGAGATCTCCCTTCATAATTTGTGGCCTCTAAATCCAAGAGCGACACCAACACCACACTTCACATCATCCTTCCTTGCCTGCTTGTCGTCTATTTTTCATCATCATCACCTCCCTTGGTTCATCGTTAGGTATAGATTCGTTGCCACCCAAGATAAAATTTCCTACCTATAGTCACTGCCACTATCGCATTTTCCTCGTGACCCCTCTTGGCGTCTCTCTCGTTACCTCTCCTATCTACCGCTAACCCATCAACACCCTTATTTTGACTCCTAGGATCTATTGAATCCTAAGTCAAACTTCTATCCTCACCCCTCAAGAAGCTCCCTCGAGAGACGAAGACAAAGTCGATGTGAAAAAACGAAGATATAAACCCTTACAAATACAAATATAATTTGCAATATGTGTAAATATTAGTCGTATTTCTTGGATAAAGATGTTCTTATAATTGTGTTTCCTTGATTTGTTTCAACATAATTATTAATCCCCTTTGTTTGGTAACACTCGATAGATCACAATTTTTTCACATCTCCGCAAGATTGTTGTATTTCCTCCTTGCTTCTTCTTCTTCTTGTTGTTGTTGTTAAAATCGCTTGTTTTCCCGGCAAAACAAAACATTCATGTGTGCAATAGCTTTTACCGTCTATAAGTATGTGTAGTTCTTGTTATCACATCTCCATACAATAGTTGCATTCCCTTCCTTGCTTTCATTTTGTTATATTCGCATTGACGAGGAAGAGTGTTCGGTTGACAAGGCATGATATGAAGTGTCGAGCACCGCATAACCCTAGCCACTGTGCAAAAGCTAACATATGTGTTTCTTTAGAAAATGGGAACTTAATTACCCCCAACCTTTGTAGCAACTAGCATGCATGTGTACAACCATATTATTATAAAACCAATAAACCGAGCAAAAAAGATCTAGTATATGAGTGGATAGAGTAAGAAATTGAAAAGGGCAAACGGGTTGCACCAAGTCCTAACATAGTATATTTTTCTTGTAAGATCGATGTTTTGCGGGTTAAAAGAAGATACTAAATTGCTAACTAGTCTCGCCAACGGTGGGCCCGACAATCTGAGTTCGATCATCAACTCTACCATAATAAAACCGTTCTCTGGTCATTTGCCCAATTTTTTTAATCAAAGATCAATAACTATTTGGTGAACTTCCAATTTTTTTGTCTGCCGGGTAACATAAAAAACCTTCCATTAAGATATGAACACACCCATACAAGAGCTAGGGCAAAATAAATTTCATCCATTCCTTTAGTATGGAAGCTTGTTTCAGTTTTTTTAGCAAAGTCTAAGTAATTTATATTTAGCTATAATTTTTTTTAAACAAGGAAGGTGGCTGGCTGCCGACCTTATATTTCAAAACAGGCAAAGCCTGATGAAGTACAGTTACATGGCGGGACTTGGCCGTTGCACCAAGGTGCAAAGCGCAGCGCGCAAGCTAATCAGAACAGAAGAAAAGGAAGGAGACGAGGGAGAGAGCTACAACAGGTAGGCATAGACTAAGCAGCTAATTTTTCGCACCAAACCTGTAGATCCTCCCTAACCATCTGACTAGTAGCTCTGTGGCTCCAGAGACGAAGTAAGCTTGCTGTGTAGTAACGAAGGTAAGCCGCAGTCCAGACCTTCGAACTGAAGACTCTATCATTCCGAGCATGCCATAGGGTAAGAGCACAGGCTGCAAAAGCAACATTCCACTTTCGTTTGAAGCTAAGCTGTTGATAAGCTAGCTCCGCAAAGGCTAGAATGTCAGGCGCTGAACCAGCCAAGGTGTTCAACCTTAGCTTCCCCCAGAGAACAGCTGCTGGAGCACATCGAAGCAGCAAGTGGTCAGCCAACTCCACCGCCGGACAAGTATCACGGTGCGCAAACGGAGCAACCACTCACCATCCTTTCTTTACCATATTGTTCCTAGTATTGAGACGTCCCCTGAAGGCCAGCCAAAGGAAAATTCTATGCTTGAGAGGGATCAGAGTATCCCAAACCCAGGCTTCAAAGGCTGTCGAACCCCCACGAAAGGTTAGCAGATTGTAGAAGTGACTTGTACTAAGTGTACCTGAACCCAAGGAGAGGATGCGTTTGCCTTCACTCAGTAGGCTGGGAGCAACATCTGACAACAAATCTTGCAAAGCCAACAACTCATTCGAAGCCGTGTGGGAGAGATTAGGATGCAGTTGTAAGGCCCATGTGTCGTTTGCATATTGTGAATGTACAGAACAAGATGGTTGAGATGCGAAAGAAAACAGGGTGGGGAACAGCAGACATAAACGACCCACATCAAGCCATTGATCTTTCAAGAAGGAGACCGACATTCCAGACCCCAAGGCACATTTAGAAGCGTTAATAACCAGTGGAATAAGATCCTTGAAACCTTTCCAAACTGCCGTGTCTCTTCTGCTGCCACCTTGGGGAATTGCATCCTGACAGTAGTGTGCGACAAACCATTTGTAGCAAGGTATATCAGAACTTTGCAGAATCTTGGACACCAGCTTGCACATCATAGCTTGGTTATGTGCTTGTAGTTGATGTATACCTAAACCACCGTTGACACGAGGCAAGGAGACCGTGTCCCAAGCTACCAAACATTGTCCACCTTTAACCTTGTTCTTGCCTTGCCAGAAAAAGCGCGCAAAAGGCCTTCCAACTTTCCAAGAGACTCCATGGGCCAAGCAAAGCAGGACATGAAATAACTCGGAATACCCGCAAGCACTGAGTTGATGAGGGTCAGTCTTCCTCCTAGGGATAAGAAAGTAGCTAACCAGCCGGAAAGGCGAGGATCAACCTTGTGTATGACTGGTAGCAACATACCGTGTGTTATCTTTCGCAGGGAGAGAGGCAGTCCCAAGTAAGTACACGGAAAGGATCAAACTGGGCAGCCGAGAATCCTGGCAATAGCAGAGGCTGTATTTGGGTCCACGGAGACGGGTACAAGAGTGCTTTTGTGGAAGTTGATAGTGAGCCCGGAAAACTCAGAGAAAGCCGCGAGGGCAGACTTGATAACTTCCGCTTGCTGTGTACTGCCTTGGAAAAGAATCAACGTGTCGTCCGCATATTGTAAAACCGGGAAGAAACTGTCCGAGCCAAGAGGATGCAGCAAGGAACCATCTTGAAACAACTGACAACACATCCTCTGTAACACATCAGCGACAAGGATGAAGAGATACGGAGATAGAGAATCCCCTTCTCTAAAGCCTTTCTTTGCCAGGATAGGAGCACCAAGCTCGCCATTAAGAAGAACTCTGGAGCTGCTAGTGGACAGCAGTGTGAGTAACCAGTTTATCCACATTTGAGGGAATCCCCTTTCTTGAAGAACCTTGCGTAAGCAACACCAGCTAACACTGTCAAACGCCTTATGAAAATCCAACTTTAACGCAATGACTGGCAATTTCCTCTTGTGGGCATACTGGATCATTTCAGCGGCCAAGGTAAAGTTCTCAACGATCGATCTGCCCTTCAAAAAGCCAGACTGTAGGGAGTGAATCAAGAGGGGGATCCAAACCTTGAGCCGATTGGCCAGAACCTTAGAAACCAGTTTAGGCACACTATGCACAAGCGAAATGGGCCTAAAATCTCTTAGTTCCAAAGGTGTGTCCTTTTTAGGAAGCAGAGTGATGAAAGCAGTATTAATACCCGAGAGGTCCACTTCATTTCTGTGAAACTCGCTGAAAAAACTTAGGAGATCCTCCTTGAGTTGCAGCTTAAAAGTTTTATAAAACCCGTTAGTAAAACCATCAGGCCCTGGTCTTCTGTTATTTGGTGAGTGATTGATGGCCTGCACAATTTCTGCCCATGAGAATTCTGCTGTGAGCTCCGTTAGTTCCAACGGGGTGCATAAGGTATATGTGTAACACTTCACTAGAATTGTTGATATACTCCATTATTTTCAATCCCACTTATATGAATTGTGGTTCCTAACATACTTACCAGCATGAAACAGCCATCTCATATGTTTCTCACATATGAAATGAATCCAAGTGTGAATTCTTCTGTTTATTTGATTTATCGCAAATGTGACTCCTAACATGTTTATCGGCATGTAACAACTGTCTCATATGTTGCCTACATTATAACACGCCGATTCAGACTGATTGCGATTCCTACCATTTTTACCCGCATGTAACAATTGTCGCGTATGTTGCTAAATATGAAACACATCCAAGTGTAGCACTCTTCTACTTTGATTTGTTTCAAATTGTGTTTCCTACCATTTTTACCGGTATGCTTGCAGGCGGACTTCGTATATATACGAGTCCCAACGTTAATCGCCATGCTCCATCCTACCTTCCCATGGCCACGCTCTCGCCTGGGCAGCGGCAGCAGCCGGGCGTGGACCGCCTCAGTGCCCTGCCCGACGAACTCCTTGTGGCCATCCTGGATGGCCTAGACACCCGCTCCGCGCTCGCCACCACCGTCCTAGCCAAGCGCTGGACGCGCCTCCCCCGCCTCCTCAGCGCACTCGAGTTTAGGGTCACCGACATGTTCCCACCGCCGGTGAACCAACAGTCTCCGGTCTTCCTGGAGAAATATGCGCCGGCCGTCATGGCCAGGTACAATGACGCCATTGACAGATTCATGGAAGCGGCCCACGCCGACGGTAGCTATATTCCCCAGCCCGGCAGGAGGCTCCGGCTCGAGTTCTTCGACCCTGACGAACCCGCTTTCGTTGACCGCCTGATCGGCACAGCGGTCAGAAGCTGGGGCGTGGAGGACCTGGAGGTCATAGTCAAGCCGGTGGCACACCATATCGCTTACTTCTTCCCTCAGCATTACCTCGACGACGAGTCGGCGCAATTCATCCGCAGCCTCAATCTCGGAGGTTGCAGCTGCCTCCCGCCGCTGCACAGGTACGGCAAGCTCACTGCGCTCATCCTTCAGGATATCAGCCCGTCGGTGCCTGTGGCGACCTACGCCAATGTGTTTTCCAGGTGCACGGGGCTGCGGTCCGTGCACCTCAGGCGCTGCCACGCCAATATCGACAACAACATACCCAGCGTCATGGAGGTGGACGCGCCGGCGTCGAGCATCATTGAGCTCGTGATCTACCACTGCTCGTTCCAGACGATCCGCCTGCTCGCTCTCCCGGCGCTGGAGCGCCTGGAGTGCAGCGGCAGCCCGTTCAGTCTTGCATTCGGCAACGTCCCGCGCCTGGCGCACGTAGTCCTCAGACTAGGATTCTTCATCATGGAAGGCGACCCCTGGGACGACCGCTACGACTACACGCTCGACGGGCTCCTGGTGGCGATTAACCCTGCGGCCGTGACGGTCACGGACCTTGTCCTCCGGTTCACGGGTACCTACAGGTGGGTCTACCCGTGGCTCGACGGCGTGACGCCGTTCCTCGTCCTGCGCAGGCTGCTGGTGGCGGACGTTCCTTCCAACTGGGACGTGTCGTGGGCGTACCTCCTTCTTGAGGCGGCGCCGTCGCTCGAAGTCCTCCACGTGAGCGTCGCCCCCTGCGCCGAGGACTCGCCGCGCGACGTCGACATCATGTGGCGTCCGTCCAAGTTCCGGCAGCGTCACCTCAATGAGCTGGTGGTCGTCGGGTTCGAGCTGATGCCGACGCTGGCGTGCCTGGTCAGGCTCGTCATGAAGACGTGCAAGGCGCTGAGGCGCGTCGTGCTGATGAAGGGCGGCCGCATCGAGGACAGGGGACTCGGGGGCGGCTGGGAGGTGGTGGCGCCGCGGGAGAGCGGCTGGAGCTACGACGAGAAGGTGGCCGCAGAGAGGGCGATCAAGAAAGTCAGATACTTCAAGCTGTACGGTCATCTATTCTTTGCATGAGTTTGAGAGTTCTTCCGCTTTGTAAGCGGCGATTTAGGTTCGAGACATTTTTTCGACTGTGAGTTCGGTTCATCGTATGTTTTGATTTCAAGTTAATGTCGCCATGTCGGATCTGTTTGTCGAACGGTTAAAGCAAATGATTTCCATATATATTCATTCCGTCTCTTTCCACAACATATTATTGCGGTGATTGATTTACTGGATAATGTATGCATGCATATCTCTGAACAGGATATTATGTTTTGCTTTGTGAGTGGAAGTATCTTTGTGGCAAGCTTGTTTTTGAAGAAATGCATATGTTAGAAATAAACTACTTTAAGATCATAGAGCAGGCAATTGCACGTTTAACTTATCGGCGACAGTGGTACTTTTACTGTATTTGCAACAACTCATTCGGACCAGAGCAACAGGTTCAGAGCCCTTGATCATGACAACTTCAAAACAAGCAAACACATTGCATATCTTCTGGGAAGCCTATGTGTAGATGCAGGTTAGGCCAATATTTTTCCAAAAGGGGCGCTTTATTATTTAAAAGGTTTAAGTATTACATCCAAGATGCACACAGCCAACAAAGTCCTCACGTCATGCGAAAATTTAGGAAGAAGGCGAAATACAAAGAACAATGTATATTTGTAAGATGCCTAAGCCATCGGTGGGCCAATCCTAAGATCATGCTGCCATCCATGTTGGGTAAAAGTATCCCTCGCCGTAGCCTCCAATCGCGTACACACCTCCGTAAACAGATCTCGATTCTCCACTCGTTGTAGAGAGGACCATAAACGAAGCATCCCGGTACATCTGTAGATAACCTGCATAAGCGAAGTACTTTTGAGGTTAGGCCAATATACAAATACACAAACCAAGAATTATATTGAGCACTCAATTCTTGGTTGTATGGAAATGATACGGCATTTTCTATGTAAATAAATGATAGGCCTGCATGCTTGTCTGAATAAAATGGAATTTTAGAGATGAACTTAACCATGCTACTCTCAAAACAGGGAGAAAGAAACTGCAGTCTTAGTTTTCAGTAGAGAACTAGCTACTATATACATATGCATCATTACAGTTTAGATCATCCAATAGAATTCAAGTTCAGATTCATGTTATTATGCATAACAGGTTGTAACTATAACTCTATATAAGCCCCTGGTATACATTAGGCAATGTTGTGTAGAGATGCACGATTTGCGACGCGTGCACTCCCTGTCAGTGCCTAGATTAGTGTTGGGTGGCTGAATAAGCAAAATGAGCTCTCGCGACGCCCATGGCGACGCAGCCTGCACCTCCTCTGCAACCCAGCTACCCACCACCACCTGCGCTGCGGCCACTCCAGGCGGCAGCGGCCACCCCCCGGAGGACTCCGGTGAGCCGCCTCCTCCCCCGACCGGCGGCGGCGTTGCGACCTCCCGCGGCAGCGATGTCCACTCCTCCGTTCCCGCCTCCGTCCCACGCCCAGGTGAGGCTTTCCAGTCTCGTGTCCTCCGGCAGTTCCACACCGGGCCGTCGTTCGATCCCGGTGAGTTTCCCTCCTGCCGCGAGCCCGGAGACCTCTGGTTCACCCCGCCGTTCCTTTCTCCGTGCTTCTCCCTCCCCCATGTCCGCCGCTTAGTTAATTACTTCTTCTGCGCCCCCCCTGAAGAAATTGCGGTGACGGAACACTCCCCGGCTGTCTTCCTCGCGCAACTCGCCAGCCCCGTCGTGGCCCGCTTCTTTGCGGCTGTGGGCGTCCGGCAGCTAGCTCTCATCAAGCTCCGGCCTCACCTCTCCCTCGCGGAGGCCACCGCGGCTGCTGCTTCGCTCAGGAGCGTTGACCCTGTTCGGTCGTCGCCACGTAGGACGGTCGCTGTCAATGCTAATGCGCGAGGCGCGCGCGCCCACCGGCCCCGCAAGCCGCCTGCCCGGTCGCGCTGCGCGGGACTGCTCCCCATCCCTCCCGCTGCTTCCCAGCTCACCCCCCTCCCATCTGCCTTAAATGTGGAGACTCCTTTCTGTCCCATCGCCCATTGCTCTCTCCCTCCCCTAGTGAGCGCGGCCACCGGCCTTGGTACGGCGGGCACGTCGGGCACGCCCGGCCTACCCTGTCCCGTCGCCGAGCTAGCAATCGCTACGCCGGTCTTCAATGCGCCCACCGTGCCTCCCCATGCCGCCCCCCCACGCTCCTTCCTTGAAGCCCTCCTCCGCCCCGGCACTCCGCCTCCATCGCCTCACACACCGCCTCGCCTCCTGCGCTCCCTCTCTGGGTGTTTCCGCTGCCTCTCCCGCCGCCACCTCGTCACCGACTGCCGTGACCCTGTTTGCTGCTGCAAGTGCGGCGGCTCCGGCCACCGTCAGTATCAGTGCATGGCGCGCCCCTCGGTCACGGTCGCCCACCCCCCCTCCCCACCACCGCTGGACGTCGCCGAGGCTGCGCGCCCCATATCCCCCTTTCCCTCCGCCCTGCCCACACCCCCGCTGCCCGTCGACTCCTCGCCTAGGTTTTCCCCCTCCCGCGCTGTGGTCGGAGAGTGCTCAGCCCGAGCCTCTCCGAACGCCCTGTGCCTGCGTCGGCGGGCGCCTCTCCTTCCCACACCACCCTCCCCGCCCCGTTTTCGCACCATCACCACCTCGCCCCGCAGTTCGGCGGCCTCCCTTCCCGCCTCGCCGGCCAGCGGCCGCCGTTCCCCCCCATCACCGGTGCTCCTCGACCTTGGCCTATACCGGCGTCGTGAGGCCTCGGTCGACTCTGCCAACAACTCGGAGGGCTCGGCCCGTTCGAGGGTGGCCCCTGCCCTCGACAGCGACGGTGGCCTTGCCCGCTCCGTCTCTTCGGGCTCGGAGGTGAGCTCCGGCGCTGCCAGCGCGCCGTCCCTTGTGGCCGAGTCCGACCGGCCGCACTTCCTCGAGGTCTTCATGCCCACGGGGGACCTCGCGGCTGCGCGCCGGCTTGCGGTGGTTTTCATCGACCCCCCGGGAGCCTTCCCCTCCCCAACTGCGGCTGTCCGAGATGCCCTGCTCGGTGTTGCCCCGCAGCTCTTTTTCGACACCGTCGGCTCCTCCATTGGGGCGATGTACTTGCGGTTCAACTCCCATGAGGACAGGGAGGCCTGCGTCGGACTCGGCGCGCTGCCTTTCGAGGGCGCCCGCATCTCCTTCGTCCGGGAGGAGGAGGCGGACAGGGTCGCCCCTAGGGCCGGCACCCTGGCTTTCATCTCCGCCACGCGGTTCCCCGCCGAGCACTTCAACCCCGTCGGCATTGCGCGAGCTTTCTCCGGCTTCGGGGACCTCGTCGAAATCGACCACCGGGTGCTCTCCGGAGACGACCTCTCTGCAGTCCGCGTGGTCCTCCTCATCGAGCACGCCCGGGCTGTCCCTTGTGACGTTTGGCCGCGCGGTGGCCCTTGGGGCTCGCGCGTCGTCTCCGTGCGCACGCTCGCCGTGTGGCCTCAGGCGGACTCCTACAATGAACACGGGGTTTACATCCCGTTCTTCGGTCCGCCGCCGCCACCGCCGTTTGCCCATAACGGCCCTCCTCCTTCTCACCTGCTTGGCTTTCCTCTGGGATGGCCTGGAAACGCGCCTGCTCCTCCTCGGCAGCAGCTGCCGCCGCGGGGGGCGGGCGGGGGTGGAGGTCACCTACTGGCCTCTCTCCTTCGCCTGCATGGTGCGCCGCCCCTCCCGAGCTCCCCCGCTCGTGACTGCTACGTCGTCTCCTTCAGGGCAGCCGCCTCCCCGTCGAGGTCTTCGGTGGTCATCACCGAGCTTGCCGGCGACCATGTTGAAGGGGCGGGGAGTGGGTCGGTGCCTGAAATCGCTGGCCTGTCTCCCGCTGAGCACGCTCCACCTCTGCATGGCCCATGCACGGGGGAGTCGCCTGCCTCGCCTCCTTTGGCTGTTCCGCCTGTGCGGCACAGCCGCAGGTTGGCTCTGAAGGAACCGGCCCAGTACGTCTCCATGACTGCCAAAGCCATCAAGCAAAGGGAGCTGAAAGACTCCCTCAAAGGATGCTCTCCCAAGTTTCGGGCAAAAGTGCTCAGGCACAAAGTCATTTCGGCTGTCCTCAAGCCCCTGGGGGTGAACTCGGTGGCCGGGCTCCGGTCTGCGGCGGCCATCCCTCCTGCATCGGTGTCTGCGGGTGTGGATGATTAGTAAGGCCCCTGATAGTTTGCCTCCCTGTTCGCCCGTGTTGCACACGTTTAGGCGTCAGGCAGTGCCCCCCTTCCTCTCTTTCCTTTTTCATCTTCTTGTTAGAATGCCTGTCGTTCTCTCCTCGTATCCCTTGTACTCCTGGCAGTGTAACCTTCTGTTTAGTACTCTTGTGCTTTCTCGTTTCCTCTATCCTGGTGCCTACAGCTGTGATGGATAGTCACAACCTTAGCGCTGTGTCTTTCCTGTCTTGGAATGTCCAAGGCCTCGGCGATGCCGACAAGTGTTCGCTGGTCCGGCAGGCTGTTGTGGACGCTGACCCCTCTGTGGCTTGCGTCCAGGAAACTAAGCTCGCCTCTCTCTCCTTCGGCAAGGAACGCTCGTTCCTTCCTACCCGCCTCTCGGCGCTTGAGCGGTTAGACGCTGACGGTTCTCGCGGTGGCCTAGTCACAGCTTGGGATCCGAATGCTTTCTCTCTGGTTTCATGTATCGCTGGCCGCTTCGCCCTCACCACTGTTCTCTCCTCGACCTCCTCTGACCTGGTTTTCTCGATCACTAATGTGTACGCTCCCTCCGACCACTCTTTCATGCAAGAGTTCGTCGATGAGATGATGGCCCTCTCTGGGTCGATAACGGGGCCCTGGCTCGCGCTAGGTGATTTCAATCTTATTCGTTACCCCGAAGAGAAGAACAACAGCAACTTCTCTGCGTCTCTTGCGTCGCGCTTTAACGCCCTCATAGATGGTCTTTCACTTATCGAGCTACCCCTCTTGGACCGCCTTTTCACCTGGACAAACCGCCGGACCCCGCCCACTCTGGCGCGTCTTGACAGGGCTTTTTTCAACTCCGATTGGGACGCCGCTCTTCCGAACTCCTCCCTCGCCTCTCGCCCCCGTATCACCTCCGACCATTTTCCCCTTGTTGTCACTGCCTCCTCGCGCATTCCCGTCTCTCGCCAGTTCCGTTTCGAAAACAAATGGCTCCTGGACCCGCTGTTCCTCCCTTCCACCTCCCCCTCTTGGGGCTCCCCGATCGGTTCCGTGGACGGGGCGAAAGACATTGCTGCTAGGGTCAAGTCGTTACGTCACGCTGCGAAGGTTTGGAAAGCTAATCACCGGTTCGTCCCTCGGTTCGATAACAACTGTACTTTTTTGGTTGAGCTTTTTGACTTTTTCGAGGAGTTTCGTGTGCTTTCTGCAGAGGAGGCGACCTTGCGTCGCGATGCCCAGCTTGCGCTGGCTTTTTCAGTTCGCCAACAGGCGGCGTTCTGGCGGCAGCGAGGGAAGTTCCGCCGGGTGGCTGAGGGAGACGAGAACACTCACTTCTTCCATGCCCTTGCATCCCAGCGCTTCCGGTCCAACCGAATCAAAGCGCTGGATGTTGGGGGTACCATCGTCGTCAGCCACGCGGCCAAGGCCGAGGCCCTGCATGCATTCTACGTCAACCTCCTCGGCAGGGCCGGGGAACCGGCCTGGCGTTTTGACCTCGAGGCGCTCTATGCTGGGACGGCCTCCGTCGACGGCGCTCGCCTGACCGCCCCCTTCGAGCTATCCGAGCTGGAGGCGGCGGCCCGGGGGCTCGACCCCTCCAGTGCTCCGGGCCCCGACGGCATTGGGCCGGCGTTCTACCAGGCGGCCTGGCCTCTGGTCTCAGGCGCGGTCCAGCACTTAATGGGCTGCCTCCACGCCAACTCGGCTGACCTCTCCTGCATCAACCGTGCGCACATCGTCCTCCTGCCAAAGGCGGAGGGGGTGCTCGCGCCTGGGGGCTTCCGCCCCATTTCGCTCCAAAACTGCGATATCAAGATCGCGTGCAAGGCCCTCACCACGCGCCTACAACTTCAGATCTCCGATGTGATCGACATGGACCAATCCGGGTTCATCCGAGGGAGGAGCATCTCTGAGAACTTCGTCTATGCGACGGAGATTGTGCAGTGTTGCGAGTCGCGGCGTGCCCCCGCCTTGGTTCTGAAGCTGGACTTCGCCAAGGCTTTCGACTCCATCGACTGGCGGAGCCTT
>LR738710.1:534371679-534416342 GCA_902687465.1 Secale cereale | reverse complement strand
GCTGACCCCTCTGTGGCTTGCGTCCAGGAAACTAAGCTCGCCTCTCTCTCCTTCGGCAAGGAACGCTCGTTCCTTCCTACCCGCCTCTCGGCGCTTGAGCGGTTAGACGCTGACGGTTCTCGCGGTGGCCTAGTCACAGCTTGGGATCCGAATGCTTTCTCTCTGGTTTCATGTATCGCTGGCCGCTTCGCCCTCACCACTGTTCTCTCCTCGACCTCCTCTGACCTGGTTTTCTCGATCACTAATGTGTACGCTCCCTCCGACCACTCTTTCATGCAAGAGTTCGTCGATGAGATGATGGCCCTCTCTGGGTCGATAACGGGGCCCTGGCTCGCGCTAGGTGATTTCAATCTTATTCGTTACCCCGAAGAGAAGAACAACAGCAACTTCTCTGCGTCTCTTGCGTCGCGCTTTAACGCCCTCATAGATGGTCTTTCACTTATCGAGCTACCCCTCTTGGACCGCCTTTTCACCTGGACAAACCGCCGGACCCCGCCCACTCTGGCGCGTCTTGACAGGGCTTTTTTCAACTCCGATTGGGACGCCGCTCTTCCGAACTCCTCCCTCGCCTCTCGCCCCCGTATCACCTCCGACCATTTTCCCCTTGTTGTCACTGCCTCCTCGCGCATTCCCGTCTCTCGCCAGTTCCGTTTCGAAAACAAATGGCTCCTGGACCCGCTGTTCCTCCCTTCCACCTCCCCCTCTTGGGGCTCCCCGATCGGTTCCGTGGACGGGGCGAAAGACATTGCTGCTAGGGTCAAGTCGTTACGTCACGCTGCGAAGGTTTGGAAAGCTAATCACCGGTTCGTCCCTCGGTTCGATAACAACTGTACTTTTTTGGTTGAGCTTTTTGACTTTTTCGAGGAGTTTCGTGTGCTTTCTGCAGAGGAGGCGACCTTGCGTCGCGATGCCCAGCTTGCGCTGGCTTTTTCAGTTCGCCAACAGGCGGCGTTCTGGCGGCAGCGGGGGAAGTTCCGCCGGGTGGCCGAGGGAGACGAGAACACTCACTTCTTCCATGCCCTTGCATCCCAGCGCTTCCGGTCCAACCGAATCAAAGCGCTGGATGTTGGGGGTACCATCGTCGTCAGCCACGCGGCCAAGGCCGAGGCCCTGCATGCATTCTACGTCAACCTCCTCGGCAGGGCCGGGGAACCGGCCTGGCGTTTTGACCTCGAGGCGCTCTATGCTGGGACGGCCTCCGTCGACGGCGCTCGCCTGACCGCCCCCTTCGAGCTATCCGAGCTGGAGGCGGCGGCCCGGGGGCTCGACCCCTCCAGTGCTCCGGGCCCCGACGGCATTGGGCCGGCGTTCTACCAGGCGGCCTGGCCTCTGGTCTCAGGCGCGGTCCAGCACTTAATGGGCTGCCTCCACGCCAACTCGGCTGACCTCTCCTGCATCAACCGTGCGCACATCGTCCTCCTGCCAAAGGCGGAGGGGGTGCTCGCGCCTGGGGGCTTCCGCCCCATTTCGCTCCAAAACTGCGATATCAAGATCGCGTGCAAGGCCCTCACCACGCGCCTACAACTTCAGATCTCCGATGTGATCGACATGGACCAATCCGGGTTCATCCGAGGGAGGAGCATCTCTGAGAACTTCGTCTATGCGACGGAGATTGTGCAGTGTTGCGAGTCGCGGCGTGCCCCCGCCTTGGTTCTGAAGCTGGACTTCGCCAAGGCTTTCGACTCCATCGACTGGCGGAGCCTTCGACGTATCATGGAGGTGCGCGGCTTCCCGTCGCTTTGGTGTGACTGGATGGACGCCATCTTCCGCTCCTCCATGTCCGCGGTCGTCCTCAACGGCGTCCCTGGGAGGTGGATCCGCTGCAAGAAAGGGTTGCGTCAGGGGGACCCCATCTCCCCGTACCTTTTCTTGCTAGTGGCCGACGTGCTTCAACGGATGATCAGGCTGGACGGGGGGATGCACCACCCTCTGGTTGATGGTGCGTCTCCGCTTGTCCTCCAGTACGCTGATGACACCATCATCATCTTGCGGGCGGAGCTAGGCGCGGCTCGTCGCCTAAAAACTATCCTCGACGACTTCGCGGCTGCGACGGGGCTCGTCATCAACTTCCACAAAAGCACCGTCGTCCCGATGCATGTCCCTGACTCTGACCTCAACGACATGGTCCATGTGTTGGGCTGCTGCGTCGGGAGCTTCCCGCAGGTCTACCTCGGCCTCCCCCTCTCCAACAGGAGGCTTTCCATGGTCGACTTCCTCCCCCTCATCGCCAAGGCCGAAAGGTACCTTTCCGGGTGGCGTGCGCAGCTCCTCTCCTTCGGTGGGCGCCTGGTGCTGCTCAATGCCGTGCTGGACGCGCTCCCCACCTACGCTATGGCTGCGATGGAGGTCCCCCTCTCGGTGCTGCGTGCGATCGACGCGTTGCGCCGTTCCTTCCTTTGGGCTGCTGCGGACAAGGCTTCTGGTGCGCAATGCCTCGTCGCCTGGGACCGCGTCGTTCGCCCCAAGGATGAGGGCGGGCTGGGGGTCCGCGCTCTTCCCGTCCAGAACAGGTGCCTCCTGCTGAAGCTTCTGCATCGCTTGCACTCAGGCCAGGATGTGCCCTGGGCCCGCTGGGTTTGGTCTGAGCTCGGGCGTGCCCTGCTCACACCGACGACGGCCGCTTCGCTCCCCGGTCCGCACTGGTCCTCGCTGGCCGGACTGATGCCGGTCTACAGGGCGGTCTCGCGCGTCTCCGTCGGCGACGGGCGTACCACTTCCTTCTGGCTGGACTCGTGGCTGCCTGGCGGCCCCCTGTGCGGGCAGTTCGGCTCCCTATTCTCCCACTCCACTTCGCCGACGGCCTCGGTTGCCCACGTCCTGCAGTCTGGGCTCGACGCCGGGCTGGTCCCCCGCCTGAACCATGCTGGGGCACGGGAACGCGTGTTGCTTCTCCGCGCCATTCGGGATGTTACCCTCACGGCGGCCTCCGATGCTCGGCATCTCCGCCTTGGCTGCGCCAAGGGCGAGGGGCTCTCCTCCGCCGGAGTCTACCGGTTATGCCACTTCGGTGGCGTGCTCGTGCCGTTCGTCGACTTCGTCTGGAGGAACTTTGCCCCCAGTCGGGTCCGCTTCTTCGCCTGGCTCCTGGTGCAGGCTAGGATCCACACGCGGGATACTCTACTGAGGAAGCACATCGTCGCGTCCAATGCCGCTGGCTGTCCCATCTGCCCCGCCGCGTTGGAAACGGCGGACCACCTCATCTTCGGCTGCCCGTTCGCCGGCCAGTTCTGGGAAGCTGTTGGGCTGGCCCCCGAGGTCAGCTCTGTCAGGCTTCTCCACCAGCAACGCCCCCCGGACCTGGTGCCTGCCGCCTCGGGCTCGACGTTCTTGCTCCTATGCTGCTGGCAACTCTGGAAACATCGCAACGCGGTGGTTTTCCAGGGGCTGCCGCCGTCGCTCCCTCGGTTACTAAAGCTGTGTCGTGAAGACGCCGTGCTCTGGCGTGTACGCTTGCCTATCCCCCTTAAGCATGCTGTGGACGTGTGGCTAGGCTGTTTTGCAGGACTCCCGCCGCCCTAGTGGCCGTCCGTGTGCCGGTCTGGTGTGCCGTCTGTGTGTGTACCCCATGTACTCTTGGTCGTTGTTTTACCCGAGCCGCTTGGCTCACATATGGTAATATATTCAGGTGGGGAGAACTCCCCCCCGGTGAAAATTCAAAAAAAAAAAAAAAAAAAAAGCTCACATGCAAGTCTCTGAAAATAAATCAAGTACACCTTACTTCAAGATAGCAAATAACAGATCTTTTGGTTGTGAATTGGTGCTCTGATTACATGCTTGGCTGCGTAAAGTGTACAATAAAGAAAAGACTAAACTGAACCATGCTAAGACTAGATCCTAAAGGGATGACCCTACTATACAGTTGATCAGTTGACCCTGGAGTAGTAAATATCTAAGCTTTATATTCAGATTTCAGGAAAAGAACTTGAAACTTGAGAGCTACCACCAGGTTTTGTAGAATGACCAAATCAGCATACTAGTGTCTCAGCCTTGTAGTTAAACATTGTAGGACCATGCTGAACGGATTTAGTCCTAATGCTCTCACGTGCCTCCATGGGAAAATATAGCACAGGAAAAGGAAGGGAGAGCACAGAGTCTACGCTGGCTAAATAAACCGCGCACCTTCACAACCTGCTTTGCGTGTCTCTGGATAGCTAACCACTATTAGGGCATTTCCAATGGCGACCCGTAAATTTCCTCCCACATCTGTCCATGGACGTGGGTGACCAGTCCGTGAGCATGGATGCGGGAGGCCGCCATTCAATGCTGTCTGCATACATTTCAAACTCTTTTCAACAAACCGAGGAAATTCATGCAAACACGGGAAGGTCATACAAAATCGGACGACATTCATGCAAACATAGCGGATTTTCATTAGATTTCAAACATTTAGAACAAAAAAAATGACCCGACCCTAAACCTATCCTACGGCGACGGCGACCGGCGTCCAAACCCTTCTCGTCCTCCATCCGCCGTCTTCATGACCACCGGCGATAAGACCAATGAAGTGAAGCTGCAGTCTACGACGAGGAAGAGTCGAACATGGGAGACGGACTGGCCCACATGAGACACAAGGCCCTGCCGCCTCCGTGCCCTACTCATCCTCGAAGCCGTCAACGCCTTGTCCATCATCGAAATGGTAGTGCCCGTGCTGTCGTCGTCCCACCGGGACGCCCGATAGTTTGTCGGTGGTGCAGCTGGCATTGTTCTCCTCCGCGATCGCTTAGAGTTGTGCCTCGGCAGCGGCCACTTCCTGGCGAGCGGCGGCTTGGGCGCGAACGGCATGGTAGATGGCACGCTGCTCCACGACGAAGTTGGGGTACACCACGGTCTCCTCGCTAACACGCTCGGCGTATATCTGGCCCTCTGCCAGCCGGTACTGCTCCAGGAGGAACATGTTCTACCACTGTTCCTCTTGTGCCTGCTGGAATGCTGACAAAGGCGCCGATGCAGGCTGCACCTCCGCCACGGCGGCGTTGTTGTGCGCCTGCGCCTGCTCCATGGTGAAGCCGGCATGCACAGGCACGGGGGGTGGAGTAGTGTCGTCGGAGCCCATCTCCATCATGGAGTCGTCGGCGTGGTCGTAGACCTCGGGTGAGATTGCCAGCAAGCCTGCCTCGATCCGCCTGGCATGACGGCTAAGCCAGGCGACAGCATGGGCGGCAACCTCGTGCTTCATCTATGTGGAAAGGCTCTCCCACAGAACTTTGCCGCCTGCAGTCATGACAAATGCAATTCAAGGAAGGAGGATGGGGCCTTGTGTTGTGGCGTGGAGTTAGCCGGGTGTGCCGCCTTTAAATAGTGGATTTCGGTGACGCAAGTCGTCCGGGTGCATCAATGCGCGGTGCCGGAGTAGATTTATTGGTCTGCAAGCCTGCTTAATGGCGGCATACAGACGGATAGAGAATTGAACAAGCATGTTAGATATCCGTCCCGTCCAGTAACGCGTCTTCGGTATTGAACATGCACGGACACTGAAGACGCTTCGCATGGCGGCATCCTCGGGCGCGGTCGCTTCAATGGAGACGCTAGTGAGTGGTCGTTTCCGCTCTGGACCAGCTTCAATGTAGAGGCACGCTCTACAACGGCATGAATGCGAGCTGCTCGCGTCGGGCGGGAACGCATGTGGACGGTGAGAGGGGTTTTGGGTGGGCCATGGTGGTCAGAAACGGGTGTAGTTCCTGTCTGGATGCCCGCAAAGCCCCCCCCCCCCAACGTTTGTCTCCAGTTTGCGGGAGAAAGTACGTCCGGACCATTCCACGGACCGGTACAGACACGTGTTGGATGGCTTCTGTGGTCCGAACAGCACTATACGGACGTATGTGGGCAGTTTGAGGGTCGACTTTGAAGATGCCCTTATACTTCATACTATTAGTTTGTATTTTTTTCAAAAGAGGGAATGCCCCTCGGCCTCTGCATCAAGTGATGCAAATAGCCATTCGGTTATTATTTAAGAATTCATCATCTGGTCATAATAAGTGTCACACCTGGCCACACCCAAGAGAAAATAATGAAGAAAAAATCGTAGGAAAATGAGCCTCTCTCATCGGTTAGTGAACCAAAATTAGAACAAAGTATAAAGAAGTTAGATAGTGCAATTATTATTCTTAAAGGAATTGCATCTGTGACGCCCATGGAGGATGATGATCCTAATGGTCTGTCAGGGTCTGGACCGCAAAAGAAATCCACTTCGTCATGCCCCCACCTGCGAGCCGGGGGCGGGGGGGGGGGGGGGGGGGGGGGGGGGGGGGGCGAACCCTAGATCGAGCGCCTCCAACTTCCCACCTGCCTCCCTCCCCTGCGCCGCCGCCGGAGCACGTGCTAGTCAGTGTAGGCGGCGGGGGTTTCTCTCCCTCCTCGATGCCCCCTGCAGTGCGGGATGCGGTGGCCCCCGAGGACGTGGCGCTCGCGCAGGGGCGCGGCCGCCCGTGCCGGCGGGGCAGGTGGTCGTGGCTGCTGTGGTGGCTGCGTGGATCCGGCCTGTCGTGGGGTGGTGGGGGCTGCGCATGACTGGAGTGCTGGTTCGTGGCGGCGGTGGCTACCGTGTCGCGGTTGGGTGTAACGGATGGCGAATTCCAGTCACGGGGTCGTGCGCGTGCACACGTAGGCCGTCACCTGACTTGTTGTGGCTGGCTGCTCCCGGTGGCAGTGGTGGCTGGTGGAGGTACGTAGCGGCGGTGCGTGCCGACCGGATCTGGCGTTTCCGACAAGCGGCGCGGGTTGGGGCACCGGCCCGGCGTGGCTGTTGCTCCGGCTATGGGCGGCGGCGGTGAGGTTCGACCCTCTTGAGTGGTGGATTCCATTCGCTGGACCGGCATCACAGCAGCTCGGTGGGTCAGTTGCGGTCGCGGCTGGATTTTCGGCGTCGGCTCATTTGGGGCGGCCCGGTTCGACCTTCGATCCATCTTCTCGATGTCCGGCCGCTTGCTTGGTTGATGGTTGGCCCTCCCCAGCTGCGGTCCCTCGCTCATCTCGCACCCGACAGTAGGATAGAGCTCGTCTCGCGCCCGGCAGCAGGACTGGCCTTGTCTTGCGCCCGCAGCAGGACCATGCTCATCTCGCGCCCGGTGGCAGGACCGAGCTCGTCTCGCGCCGGTGCCGAGGACAGGTCGATCAAGGCCAGTTTTGGTCGGCCTACTTGGTCTCGGCACTGGGAGCAGCCTAGGGGTCCGAAAGGCGGGTCCTTTCCCCTCGTATCTTTGGTTGGAGCAGTGGCGGGTCTCGGGTGAGGTGGTGTCGAGGCCTTGGATGCCAAGGTGGCGGCCCTGGTGGTGGCTCCACGGTGCTCTTGGACAGAGCCCGTGGCTGGGTGCTGCCCAGTTGCCACGGCCATGTGGGCGATATGGTAACCGAGGAGTGGCGTTCGGTGGCGGTATGTCATAGCCGGGGTAAAAACCTGTTCTATGTTCAGACGGTCCGGCGGTGGCGTAGCCCGTTCCCTTCTTGAAGGCGTCGTCGCAGCTTTCACTTGCCGTCGTGTTGCTCCAGGGGAAACTCTGATCCTCGCATCGAGCGGTGGTGGCACTCCGGTGTCGTCCCCTTCCTGAAGGCGCCGCCTTGGAGCCCACGGTTCGTCATATGCGACTTCACTTCTTCGCGGTGGCGTGTTCACGGTTGTAGTTCCCGGCTTCTCCTATAGTGCTAGGGAGGGTGTTGATGTGCTCAGTGCCTTTGTATCCTGCCTTGGATGTGTTTGCGTGTGTTGTGGGGGCGTGCATTTGTACCCGGTACTGCTGATTGTTGCTTTATATATAAAACAGGGTCCGTGGTGGGCACAACCCACCAGGGCGCGCCAGAGGAGCGAGGCGTGCCGTGGTGGGTTGTGCTCACCTCGTAAGTCGGTTGGACCTCTACTTCGGGCGCAAGGAAGCTTATATCCACAAAAAAACCATGTTAAAATCTTAGCGCAATTGGAGTTACGGATCTCCGGGAATATAAGAAACATCTTTCGGCCAGATCTGGGAGATGCGAAGCAGAGAGAGACAGAGAGACATGTCCAATCTCGGAGGGGTTTCCCCTCCCATGCCATGGAAACCAAGGACCAGAGGTGGACCCCTTCTCCCACTTAGGGAGGAGGTCAAGGAAGAAGAAGAAGAAGGAGGGGGGCTCTCTCCCCCTCGCTTCCGGTGGCACCGGAGTGCCACCGGGGCAACGATCGGGACGACGATCTACATCAACAATCTTGCTACCGTCCACACCAACTCTCTCCCCCTCATTGCAGCGGTGTAACACCTCTTTCCCCCCACTGTAATCTATACTTAAACATGGTGCTCAACTCCATATATTATTTCCCAATGATTTATGGTTATCCTATGATGTTTGAGTAGATCCGCTTTGTCCTGTGGGTTAATCGTGATCTTGGTTGGTATGATTGTATATTTTATTTATGGTGCTGTCCTACAGTGCCCTCCATTCTCGCGCAAACGTGAGGGCCCCCCGCTGTAGGGTGTTGCAATATGTTCATGATTTGCTTACGGTGGGTTGCGAGAGTGTCAGAAACTTAAACCCGAGTAGGTGGGGTATGACGTATGGGAGCAAAGAGGACTTGATACTTAATGCTATGGTTGGGTTTCACGGCCTTAATGATCTTTAGTAGTTGCAGACTCTTGCTAGAGATGATCCAAGTAGACAAACTATGTTAGCTCATGCCTCTTCCTCATATAAAATTGCAAGAATGATTACCGGTACTTGTTATCGATTACCTAGGGACAAATAACTTGTTGAAAAAAGCTATCCACTTTTATTATCTTGCGAAGTACTTCTAGTTTTATTCTTGCAAAGTAGTTCTAGCATCACACCTACAAAATAGTTTCATACTTGTTTCCGATAAATTAAGCGTGCGTAGAGTTGTATCGGTGGTCGATAGAACTTGAGGGAATATTTGTTCTACCTTTAGCTCCTCATTGGGTTCGACACTCTTACTTATCAAAAAAGGCTACAAGCGAGCCCCTATACTTGTGGGTTATCAAGATCTTTTTCTGGCGCCGTTGCCGGGTAGTTATAGAGTGGGGTGAATATTCTCGTGTGTGCTTGTTTGCTTTATCACTAAGTAGTTTTTATTTTCTATTCTAAGTTGTTCTCTATCTTTAGTTATGGATATTGTCGGGACCCCTATCCTAAGTCACACCGGTCTAGCATGTAACACATCATATCACTTTGCGGCCTCACACGCGGTATCCCTACGGGTGCCACCTTACCTGGCCCGGGACCGTTTGCGCATTTTCTCTCACGTATATGATAGTGTCGCTAGCATCCATATGACAGAGAACCCGAACTGACATGACTAGTTATAAACCAAAAGTGGCGCTAAATTACAGGGACATGCATACATGACCCCAACAATGCATGTGTCGATCAGCAGCGAGTGTTGTCGGGCTGTAGCAAGCTAATAGGACTCCGGTATACACCGCGTGACATTTCCCCAGAGGGGACAGACACAGGAGCAAGGAAGGACACATGTCGTTCAATCCATGTGTTCTGGAGCAGTAGCAAGCTACCAAGGCTCATTGGAAGCACTAGGAGGCATTTCCCCATAAGATAGGAAACCAAGGGTAAACAACTAGGTGTCGGATCCCACACATACCAAGCATTTCAATAACATACACACAATATGCTCGATATGTGCAAATACAACATGGCATCACAACAAAACTCCATGAATCAAAGTATTTATTCATTAGGCTCCGAGGAGCCAGATATTACAAACATGGGTCTCATGACCCAACATACAGAGCATACAAGCAACGGAAGCATAAAATGTCTGGGTACAGACAACTACAAATGAAAAAGGCTGTGAAGCTTGACTATCTACAAGACCCTCCCAAGGGTACAAGATCGTAGCTGAGGTAACAAGCTAAACGTCGAAGTCCACGCGGAACAACTAGTGAGACTGAAGTCTCTCTACAAAACATAAATTAAGCAAACGTGAGTACAAATGTACCCAACAAGACTTACATTAGAACTAGCTACATATGCATCAGTATCAACAAACGGGTAGTGGAGTTTAACTGCAGCAAGCCAGCTTTGACTCAGTGGCTATCATGTACTATGATTGCCGGTAACTCTTTTGAGGTGGCGCACAGGAGTCCACATATTCACCATATCAATACACCACTATGGATCCGCTCCCGTCTCCCTACGAGAAGGCCATCCATAGCACTCACGCTTATCTTGCGCATTTTAGAGTATCCACTTTAACTTGTCTATGAACTGCATAAGCAACCGTGTAGTCCATTACCGCGTACGCGGCTATTCGAATAGATCATGCTAACCCTGTAGGGGTGTACTTCTTCACACACGTTCTCGCCACTTACCGCCATGTACACGTCATGTATCTCGGCAACCTTCAAGCGGAAGCCTGGCGAGGGAGTCGGCCACGACTTGACTAACCACACAAGTCTCTAGTCTAGGTTTATCGCCTATTCGGGTTCCATCCGCAAGGAAGTCCTTGCCGAGGTTTCTCTCACGGCCCCAAACGATGTGTGCAAGGTTCCCGAGACACCAAACGGGCAACTTGGTACACCGTGCCATGGTGTATCTACCGCATCATAGTCCACCCCTAGGGTCAGCGCTATGCATGACCTCCAACACATATCCTACAAACACCAGAAACTAGTTGAAACTCCTGGACAGAGATCAGTGCGATTAATAAGTCGAGAGGGGCACTTAAGCATTCCAATGCGTGGTAGTAACTGTCTGGGATCACAAACACATAACTCAGTTCCCGAGAACGTCTTCAATGGGACAACCCACCATGTACTCCTACATGGCCTCTCATCGCTACCTTTACCAAAACGTGTTCACACACTTAGCTCTCAACTGTAGGACATGTTCACCACATTCTAGTTCATCACTGATGAATCAGACCTGACTCAACTCTAAGCAGTAGCAGGCATAAGAAAGCATGAATGAGTAGGCACAACATGGCTCAAACAACTCATACTCATGCTAGTGGGTATCAACTATTTACTTTGGCAATGACAGCTCATGCAGAGGAAAAGGGGTTCAGCTACCGCATCAAATAGTAGTTGAATCGTTGTTGTCCAAATACAGTGAAAGAGAGCAAGAGCGAGAGAGTGGGATTGTATTGGAATGCTCAATGGGGTTTTGCTTGTCTGGCACTTCTGAAGATAGTATAACTCTTCATCGGTGTCATCAAACTCATCGTCGGAGCTACGTCCACTGAGAGGGGAATATACCGGAAAACAGAGAAGGAATACAATCAATGCAATGCAACAATATGATGCATTAATGTGACATGGCAATATGCTGTTGATTGAGCTAATGCAACTAGCAATGATTTAAATGAAGTTGGTTTGAACCAAAGGTTCAAATTCAAACTCCACATGTGATTATTCAAATGCCATTTAATTGATTTGACCTCATCAATAGGCATAAGTTGTTCAAACATGCATGAAAATGCCATAAACATATTCCCCATATTTTTTTGATACTTTTTCTTATATAAATTATTTCATTTGGAGTTACATATTATTTTCTATGATTTTTAGAAGTTTTAGCTATTTTCTGGAATTTTCAGGATTAAAATTTAATCCAGAAAATGATTAACGACGTCAGCACTGTGTCACTACTGCGTCAGCAAGTCAACAGACTTGACCAGGGTCAAACCTAACGTGTGAGGCCCACAAGTCAATGGCCCAGTGTTAGCTGTTAATTAAACATGCTTAATTAGGCCGCTTGGGCCCACGTGTCAATGACCAAGGGGGGTTAAACCCTGGTGAACTCGGTCAAACCCGCTGGCGACTAGACACCAGCGAGGCCAGACACGGCAGAGAGGCTCGGAAATCTCCCTGCGATGACCAAAACAACGACGGAGCTCGTCTGCGAGTAGCTAGGGCTCACACGCGTCGATTTGTGCTCTCAGCTTCGCCGGAGATGGCCCAGAACGACGGCGGCGATGGCAAGTGCCGCGGCCGGTGTTCGAGCATCGAACGAATTGACGGTGCAGGGCATGGAAGGAGCCACGGGTGGGCGCGTTAGACTCATGGGGGTGCAGTGATTTCAGTGGTGAGCTCGGCGCGTGCTTGCACGGCCGTGGCCGCGGTGGCGACATGGCCGGCGACGAGGAGCTATCGGCTCCGATGGCCACAGTGGTTAGAGGACGCGGACGAGCGCAGGGAGAGAGGGGAAAGGGGCAGGGGCTCACGGCGAATCTAGCATAGGCAACAGCGAGGCCGGGGAGGGTCTGGAGCTCACGAATCCACTGTGAGGTTGCCGGCGATCAAAGGTTGAAGATGAGGCCGGGGACGACGCTGGAGGGTGCTTCTGCTTGTGTGGCTTGGCGAGGGGGTCGAGGGTGAAGTGGAGGAACTTCTAGGTCCGTCAGAGAGGTGTGGGGTGGCCGGTGGCCGCGGTGGTGTTCGTCGGCGTGCTGCGTGGCGCTCGGCAGCAGCGGGAGAAGGAGAGCAGAGGAACAGAGATGCACGGGAGAGGCCGAGGGGGTTCCAGGGTTGCGTGGCGTCATCCAGAAAGGACCAGGGTGAACCGACAAGCAGGAGGTGGCGAGGCGCGTGCTCGCGCGTGTCGGCCATGGGCGCTGTCCTCCTGGCGCGGTGGAGAAGACGACTGGCAGGCGCCAGTGGGCCGGGCCGGCACAGTGCTAGGTGTCACATCCTTAGCTCCTGTCTGCCTAGTGCTAGGTTAGTTGTGCATCATGTTTAATTTTTGTTAACTTGAAATGGGGATTGATTAAACCCTAGCACTAAATGAACTCAACTAGGTTCAAATAAAAATCCTTTTCATTAAACCCAGAAATGCCTTCAGTAATGTTTGATAATTTTGGCAAGGGTTTTGGTCCAAACCAAAAATATTGAACATTTTTGTGGAATATTTTGGGCTTCGAATTAAATCAATAAGTATTTAAATTGGGGCATATAAATATTTTTTATATCTTTAAATGCTCCAACAATTCTGAAAATAGTTGAGGGTCTCTGTAATAATTTATTTAATGCCCACAATTATTTTTAGGATTTATTAAAATGATTTGGGTTATAAACTAAATCAAAACAAATAACAGAATTAGAAAACAGAAAGAAAATGAGAGAGAGAGCACCTACCTGGAGGCTTACCTGTAGCCGGCCCAGCCAGCAGCCCACCCAACCGGCCCGGCCCACCAGTGCCACCATCCTCAAGCTCCTGCCAGGAGGACGACGCCGTGTCGCCCGCGCACGCGCCGGAGGTTTCCACCTCCTGCTTCGTGCTGGCGACCTCCCCTTCGAGCCTATCTGCGCCGCTGGAGACGCCCTCGAACCCCCTCGTCCTCTCCCCTTTCTCTCTGGTCTTCCTTCCTCCTTCCCCTCGCGTTCCGCAGCCACCCGAGGGTCAACCGTCACCGCCGCTCATCACCACCGCGGCCACCGTCTCCCTCTCGTTGCAGCGCTATGCCCGAGAGCTCCGCCGTCGACTGCCTCATCGAGAAGCCCGAGCCGCAAGCGCTCGTCTGCCCTGCACCGCCCTCACTGGGCTTGTTCCCGACCGCCGTCGCCGGAGATCCCCCTCGACGCTCTGCTCTGCTCCGAGCCTTCCCCGAGCCCACGTCGACGTCTCTACGATCATCGTGAGCCCCCGCTTCGGATTTTCCCCTCCCCATACTTGTTTACCTCCCCCAGCTAGCCTAGCCACCGCGCCCGAGAACTTCGCCCCGCCGGCCATGGCGCCGCGGTGGCCATAGTGGCCACAGCCCGCGGATGAGCGTCCCAACGTGCTCACCATGCTCCCAGGAGCCGAACGCACCCACTAGCCCCTCCCCTAGTGCACTAGCGTTGTTCCGTTCATCACCCGAGCTCCGGCGCCGCCCCGCTCGCCGGTGTGGTCGATTCCGGCGACCCCAAGGGCTCCCGATAGCTCCGTTGGATGCGGACGAGCGCGGACTATCTCCTGGTGGTCTCCGTGTGCCCAGCTGCCGCCTGTAGCTCAACTCCGGCGAGCCACCGCCGTGTTCTGTGGTCGCCGGCGCCGACCGCCGACGTGGCCGCTTACTTAGGGGCTAATCACCCCGCTAACTAACCACCTAGCCACTGACACATGGGCCCTACGCACCTAATTAACCACAGTTTTTCTTTCTGTTTAGTTTAAGTTAACCACAGTGGCCCCACACGTCAGTTTGACCGTGCTGACGTGGGCATTGACCAGGCCCACATGTGAGCGACCCTAACCAGAATTGTGTCACTGACGTGTGGACCCCACACGTCAGGTTTGCCTGGACCAGCCCTGTTGACTTGCTGACGTCATGATGACGCAGTGCTGACGCAGTAACTATTTTCTGTAATTTAAAATAAATCAGAAATGATTTATTTATTTCAGAAAATAGCCAAAACTTCTAAAAATCATATAAAATCAACCGTAGCTCAGATGAAAATAATTTATATATGAAAATTGATCAGAAAAATCCAAGGAATCTGTTTATGGCATTTTCATGCATGTTCGAATAACTTACAGCCACTGTTTAGGACAATTTGAATAAATGGCATTTGAATAATCACATATGGAGTTTGAATTTGAACCTTTGGTTCAAACCAACTTCATTTAATTTGGTTGCTAGTTGCATTAGGCCAAACCACATCATATTGCCATGTCACATTCATGCATCATATTGTGCATTGCATTGATTGTGATCTTTCTCTATTTGTCGGTTTTGTCCCCTCTCAGTAGACGACGTACCGACGATGAGTTCGATGACACCGATGAAGAGCTATTAATATCTTCAGAAGTGCCAGCCAAGCAAACCCCCATTAAGCATCCCGATACAATCCCACTCTCTCGCTCCTGCTCTCTTTTATTGCATTAGGACAACAACGATTGAACTTCTTTTGCTGCGGTAGCTGAACCCCTTTCCTCTGCATGACCTGTCATTGCCACAGTAAATAGTTGAAACCCACTAGCATGAGTAGGAGTTGTTTGAGCCATGTTGTGCCTACTCATTCATGCTTTCTGGTTATGCCTGCTATTGCTTAGAGTTGTGTCTGGTCTGATTCATCGGGGATGAATTGGAATACTGTGAACATGTCCTATTGTTGAGAGCGCAGTGTGTGAACACGATTTGGTAAAGGTAGCGGTGAGAGGCCGTGTAGAAGTACATGGTGGGTTGTCTCACTGGAACCGTCCCTAAGAACTGAGTTCTGTGTAAGTTGTCCAATGACATAGCTACTACCACGCATTGGAATGCTTAAGTGCCCCTCTCGACTTATTAATCAACTCGATCTCTGTCCAGGAGTTGCAACTAGTTTCTGGCGCTTGTAGGTAGTGCTAGTAGTCTACCAAGTGGCACCCGGTACAGGTGGGCCTGGGTCAGACTAGGCACCGTGGCACGGTGTACCGATCGCCCGTTTGGTGATGCGAGAACCCTGCACACATCGTTTGGGGCCGTGAGCGACACCCCGGCCGGATCTCCCCACGGATGGAACCCGAATAGGCAATAAACCTGGACTAGAGTCTTGTGTGGTTAGTCAGGTCGTGGCCGACACCCTCGCCAGGCCTCCGCTTGAAGGTTGCCGAGATACATGACGTGTACATGGCGGTAAGTGGCGAGAGCGTGTGTGAAGAAGTACACCCCTGCAGGGTTAACATGATCTATTCGAATAGCCGGGTCCGCGGATATGGACTTCTTGGATGCTTACGTGGTACATAGACAATTGGAAGTGGATACTTTAAAATGCGCAAGATAAGCGTGAGTGCTATGGATGGCCTTCTCGTAGGGAGACGGGAGCGGATCCATAGTGGCGTATTGATTGGTGAATATGTGGACTTGTGTGCGCCACCTCAAAAGGTTACCTGCAGTCATAGTTTAGGATAGCCACCGAGTCAAAGCTGGCTTGCTGCAGTCAAACTCCACTACCCCCTTGTTGATACTGTTGCATATGTAGTTAGTTCTGATGTAAGTCTTGCTGAGTACCTTTGTACTCACGTTTGCTTAATTTATGTTTTTGCAGAGAGACTTTAGTCTCGCTAGTGGTTCCGCGTGGACTTCGACGTTTAGCTTGTTACCTCAGCTACGGTCTTGTGCCCTTAGGAGGGTCTTGTAGATAGTCAGGCTTCTTAGCATTTTTCATTTGTAGTTGTCTGTACTCAGACTTGTTATGCTTCCGTTGCCTGTATGCTCTGTATGTTGGGTCATGTGACCCTGATTGTAATAAATGCTATGATGGCTCTTCTGGGCCTTTATCTATAAGAGTTGTTGAGTTATGTTGTGATGCCATGTTGTACAGCACATACTTGCATGTTATGCGTACGTGTAATGTGTATTGCTATGTGTGGGATCCGACACCTAGTTGTTTACCTTTGGTAGCCTATCTTACAGGGAAATGTCTCCTAGTGATTCCACTGAGCCTTGGTAGCTTGCTACTGCTCCGGAACACTTAGGCTGGCCGGCATGTGTCCTTCTTCGTTCCTGTGTCTGTCCCTTAGGGGAAATGTCACGCGTTGTTCCTTTAAGTCCTTGTAGCTTGCTACGACTTGGTTCATACGTTGATGACCGACACGTTCGTTGCTGGGTCATGTATGCCTGTCTCTGTAATTTAGTGCCACTTTTGGTTTATAACTGGTTATGTTGGCCCGGGTTCTCTGTCATATGGATGCTAGCGACACTATCATATACGTGTGCCAAAATACGCAAACGGTCCCGGGCCAGGTAAGGTGGCACCCGTGGGGATACCGTGCGTGAGGCCGCAAAGTGATATGGTGTGTTACAGGCTAGGCCTGTGTGACTTAGGATCGGGGTCCCGACAACTTTGGTATCAGAGCCTGACTGCCTGTAGGATTAGCAAGCCAAACTGGTCGAAGTCGTGTCTAGAAACTCTTTAGTTATGTAAGGGAATTGTTTGTGGAAGGGAACGTAAGGCTCTTTTTACTCCTTTACCCTATGCCCTTTTGATCTGAGTCATCTTCTCCTATTCCACGGGGATTAAGAACTAGGCTTTCTCTTATGTCTATCAGGATCACGTTATTGTGGATTCAACCCCCAGTTCAGTTTCTACTACACCTGTTGCTCATCTGTTGGTCTCAGAACCTTGACATGATAATGTTAAGTGGTTATGCTATCTTTGTGCATGAGTCTCAAAGGTATTTTCGAGCATTTACTGCCGTTATGCTGTCCGAGTCATCCCAGGTCTCTAAACAATCTGATGCATTTGCAAATCATTCCTACCTGTTCTTAATGTCCTTTTAGGCCAGATTAACCACACTAGTCGGTGTGTTGAGGCACTCTGTTACCTCGACATATATGTTGGACTTATTATTATGACCCTAAGTATCTTAGAAGATCACCAGTAATCTAGCAATGTCTCATATTCCCAGTGTGATGATTCTGGCCATTATTCTCGAAAGCATCCCATGATGCTATTTAGTTGGTAGGTATTCTAATTCCGGGTTCTTGAACCCGAGCTTCACCCTACTTACTTTATGTGGATAGTGTTTGCTCGTCCCTTTAGGATATTAGTAACCTTGTGATAGTCCTCGAGGTCCGTGGTATATCATTCTTCCAAATACCATGAACCCTCCTTGGCAGAAGTTCTCCCGAACCAAAAGATCACAACCAGAGTACTCTTGACGAGTTCTCTATTCCACATTGTGACTCTGCCAGTCCTACTTTTCTGCATGGGCTATCCGGAAGAAATATGTTGAACTAGTTCGACATGCTAGTCTATGCATCTGCAACTCGGAAAGTTATATGTTCCTTGAGTTGTCTCCTTTTAATTGTATTATGACCCTCGTTTATCAGTTGATAGTCAGGAGTAGTCGTGCACTTGTGTTCATCGATGCCTTTTACTCTTGAGTCCCATCAAGCCATTCTATTCTGGAATGACTAGGAGAAACAAACTCTAGTACCTTATCCATATCCTGGATCGGATCAAAGAAGTTGTACTCCGCAGATGAAGAATGTCAAGCCATCTTCTAATCTGTTCTACCTTGGAGTATTACCATATTTATGTCAAGAATGTCATGGGAATTGCACATCATCCTATGAACTCCTGATACAGCAATACTTCTCACCATCGTCGTTCATTCCACGGTCTTCGCGTTGTTATAACCGGAATGCTGACAAGTGAATTGTGATGTGTGAAATCAATACTCCTAGCAACTCTGTTGCTTGGTAGTTAAATGGACGATAATCTCATTCTTAGCATGATGGTTACCGAATCACCATCCTAAGATTGATCGTGCTACCTAGTCCACTCTCCTGGTGCACTCCTTGATTGATGAGTTAGGATTTTGTTAAGTCCTCGCTCATTTGATCATATCATCTTGCCTTGAAAAGCAAGATTGTTCTCGAGCTTAATAACATATCGGTGGTTCGTGATTTTTTGAATATCTTCTCGGAAGTATTACCAGGTTGTCACCTGACCGCTATGTTGAGCTCGTGATCAAGTTGGTCTCTTGTAAACCACCCCTTCTCCAGGAATCTGTGTTGGATACCCCGAACTAGTTGGTTAAGCTAAACAACAACTTGGAGAGTTGGAAGATAAAAGCTTAACCCACATAGCTCACTCCAAAGGGATATCTTGTGTGTGTATTGAAGATAGATGATATCTTCTCTGATTGATCCTCGTGATCATTTGTGGATCTATTGTCTTGTCCAAACTTTGATTTGAATATGGGCTATCATCAAATCAAATCAGAGCCAATGGTATTCATAATGTTGTCTTACTCGTGGGTGTCCCTCGAGCATACCTCATTATATCCCCTTGGTCTGACTAATGCTATCATTTTGTTCACATAATTATGGAATTCCATCTCCATGGAAACCTGGATGAATTGTTGTTGAGCCCACCGGCAACATTGTTATCTTCTCCATGATCTATGTTGCACATCCAGTTAGTATTGGAAACTTTTATAAGCACTATCTTCATGACCCGTTCGTGAAGCATAGGTACGGAAGAAAGAAGTGACTTCCTCTAATTCACGTGCATTAGGTGCAAGTTGCCACCATGAGTTCGAGAAAGTTAGCTTTGCTTCCTTTGGAATCATCCCAAGTCAGTCATGCATACGTGCGAAGTATTCTATGGTCTGATAGACTGATCATCTTCATTCTGTATGTATCCCTAGCACACCAAGCCACTGATAGATTTGTTCAGAGAGAAGAGGTTCCTTCTTAAGGATCATAACTTATGTTAGGACTTCGCTATCCTTGTTGATGGTTCCCCACCCGAACTCGATAGTGTTTTATAGTAAGACTACTATGTGGTCATGCTTGTCTTGGACAACGTGTTCACAGGTTTGTAGCAGAACCAGCTCATGTTTTGGAGCTTGCTATCGTAGTTCACTCCCCGAGAATCTCGCAACGCCGTCTCGTCGAATTGTGTTGCAAACATTCATTCCTTCTAGACTCGATGAGTCTGGAATATCCTGACACCGATCAGAACTGAATCTCAGGCAGATATGATGGTTGGTGCATTTCCCAAGAACTATAATATTGGTCTCTCGATAACCGGTAAAGTGGATGTCGTGGCCAACACACCCCACCGGAAGACCTATTGTTGTAGTATCTTGTTTGAAGAAGTTGGCCACCTCCCCATAAGGACTTCGTAGGACTGACTCCCTAGTTGTTCCTTATGGATTCTTGTGCTCCCGAAGTCCGACCTTTATTTGACGTTCTAGATACCAAACCATTATAATAAATGGGTTGTGCTAGCACATCAAGGAGAACATTAGAAGCGGAGTGCTAAATGTCTCTCGGTCGATCATCCAGATCTTGCCCTTGGCTCCGCTAAGGGGAAATCTGAGAAAGTGTTATCTCCCTTTGCATCTGCATCCTCCATTACCGTTCATCATGGTAGCATGTGGTGTTGCCGGGATCCTTGACACGGATATCGGTAAAACCTTGATGAATATGGGAATGCTCAAGTTCTTGAGAGCACGCACAAGCACTAGGTGTTGTCACCGGCACTAACCAGGATTGCTCCCAGTGTTTCTGATTATGCTATAACCTCTCAAAGAGTAGATTCACTCTCTACTGTTGGGTTTCTCCCAATTACCAGAATCATTCCCAGCATTTGCATTTTGTTCCCAGCTTGCACCGCCAATGTGCCAACTTGCCATGGATCCCATCCATTTCCGATGATAACCTAAATCATCCGTTGTGTTGTCTTCAACAAGGTAGTCCCCCCTCATCTTTTATAGATGGAGTATGTCGTTCTCTCGAACTCCTTCAAACTATCTATTTTGTTTGCCTCAGGCTGGTATAGGGAATTTCAATGATCTCTATATCAAAAGTAATTCTTTTTGCCACTTAAGGGAATAACTCTACGAGTCACCTTCTCTAAGGTTCCCCGTTTGGTGACATCGATCACCATCTTCTTAGGTGTGGAATTATTGCCTACCAAGTGAACCTTCATCATTTGTTCACTCCATTCCTTTGGATGTGTGTTCCGTGTCTCAGCTCAAGAGATGCTTCAATGTCTCACTCCATAAGTTGATCTTGAGTTCCTCGATCTTCGGGAAGATCGATTCCTATAGAGTATGTCTCAGTTATCATCCAGTTGGATGAAGATCTCAAAGCAAGGATGACAAGATCAACATGATGCAATGAATCAGCAACTTCGAGGAGGACAGTTAAATCGAGAAGATTGTGTTAGTTAGTGTCCCCTCTGTTTTCTTATCTCACGTCCTGAATCTCGGGACGAGATTCTTGTTTTAGTGGGGGTGAGTTGTCACATCCCTAGCTCCTGTCTGCCTAGTGCTAGGTTAGCTGTGCATCATGTTTAATTTTTGTTAACTTGAAATGGGGATTGATTAAACCCTAGCACTAAATGAACTCAACTAGGTTCAAATAAAAATCCTTTTCATTAAACCCAGAAATGCCTTCAGTAATGTTTGATAATTTTGGCAAGGGTTTTGGTCCAAACCAAAAATATTGAACATTTTTGTGGAATATTTTGGGCTTCGAATTAAATCAATAAGTATTTAAATTGGGGCATATAAATATTTTTAATATCTTTAAATGCTCCAACAATTCTGAAAATAGTTGAGGGTCCCTGTAATAATTTATTTAATGCCCACAATTATTTTTAGGATTTATTAAAATGATTTGGGTTATAAACTAAATCAAAACAAATAACAGAATTAGAAAACAGAAAGAAAATGAGAGAGAGAGCACCTACCTGGAGGCTTACCTGTAGCCGGCCCAGCCAGCAGCCCACCCAACCGGCCCGGCCCACCAGTGCCACCGTCCTCAAGCTCCTGCCAGGAGGACGACGCCGTGTCGCCCGCGCACGCGCCGGAGGTTTCCACCTCCTGCTTCGTGCTGGCGACCTCCCCTTCGAGCCTATCTGCGCCGCTGGAGACGCCCTCGAACCCCCTCGTCCTCTCCCCTCTCTCTCTGGTCTTCCTCCCTCCCTCCCCTCGCATTACGCAGCCACCCGAGGGTCAACCGTCGCCGCCACTCATCACCACCGCGGCCACCGTCGCCCTTTCGTTGCAGCGCTATGCCCGAGAGCTCCGCCGTCGACTGCCTCATCGAGAAGCCCGAGCCGCAAGCGCTCGTCTGCCCTGCACCACCCTCACTGGGCTTGTTCCCGACCGCCGTCGCCGGAGATCCCCCTCGACGCTCTGCTCTGCTCCGAGCCTTCCTCGAGCCCACGTCGACGTCTCTACGATCACCGTGAGCCCCCGCTTCGGATTTTCCCCTCCCCATACTTGTTTACCTCCCCCAGCTAGCCTAGCCACCGCGCCCGAGAACTTCGCCCCGCCGGCCATGGCGCCGCCGTGGCCATAGTGGCCACAGCCCGCGGATGAGCGTGCCAACGTGCTCACCATGCTCCCAGGAGCCGAACGCACCCACTAGCCCCTCCCCTAGTGCACCGTAGCGTCGTTCCGTTCATCACCCGAGCTCCGGCGCCGCCCCGCTCGCCGGTGTGGTCGATTCCGGCGACCCCAAGGGCTCCCGATAGCTCCGTTGGATGCGGACGAGCGCGGACTATCTCCTGGTGGTCTCCGTGTGCCCAGCCGCCGCCTGTAGCTCAACTCCGGCGAGCCACCGCCGTGTTCTGTGGTCGCCGGCGCCGACCGCCGACGTGGCCGCTTACTTAGGGGCTAATCACCCCGCTAACTAACCACCTAGCCACTGACACATGGGCCCTACGCACCTAATTAACCACAGTTTTTCTTTCTGTTTAGTTTAAGTTAACCACAGTGGCCCCACGCGTCAGTTTGACCGTGCTGACGTGGGCATTGACCAGGCCCACATGTGAGCGACCCTAACCAGAACTGTGTCACTGACGTGTGGACCCCACACGTCAGGTTTGACCTGGACCAGCCCTGTTGACTTGCTGACGTCATGATGACGCAGTGCTGACGCAGTAACTATTTTCTGTAATTTAAAATAAATCAGAAATGATTTATTTATTTCAGAAAATAGCCAAAACTTCTAAAAATCATATAAAATCAACCATAGCTCAGATGAAAATAATTTATATATGAAAATTGATCAGAAAAATCCAAGGAATCTGTTTATGGCATTTTCATGCATGTTCGAATAACTTACAGCCACTGTTTAGGACAATTTGAATAAATGGCATTTGAATAATCACATATGGAGTTTGAATTTGAACCTTTGGTTCAAACCAACTTCATTTAATTTGGTTGCTAGTTGCATTAGGCCAAACCACATCATATTGCCATGTCACATTCATGCATCATATTGTGCATTGCATTGATTGTGATCTTTCTCTATTTGTCGGTTTTGTCCCCTCTCAGTAGACGACGTTCCGACGTTGAGTTCGATGACACCGATGAAGAGCTATTAATATCTTCAGAAGTGCCAGGCAAGCAAACCCCCATTGAGCATCCCGATACAATCCCACTCTCTCGCTCCTGCTCTCTTTTATTGCATTAGGACAACAACGATTGAATTGCTTTTGCTGCGGTAGCTGAACCCCTTTCCTCTGCATGACCTGTCATTGCCACAGTAAATAGTTGAAACCCACTATCATGAGTAGGAGTTGTTTGAGCCATGTTGTGCCTACTCATTCATGCTTTCTGGTTATGCCTGCTATTGCTTAGAGTTGTGTCAGGTCTGATTCATCGGGGATGAATTGGAATACAATGAACATGTCCTATCGTTGAGAGCTAAGTGTGTGAACACGATTTGGTAAAGGTAGCGGTGAGAGGCCGTGTAGAAGTACATGGTGGGTTGTCTCACTGGAACCGTCCCTAAGAACTGAGTTCTGTGTAAGTTGTCCAATGACATAGCTACTACCACGCATTGGAATGCTTAAGTGCCCCTCTCGACTTATTAATCAACTCGATCTCTGTCCAGGAGTTGCAACTAGTTTCTGGCGCTTGTAGGTAGTGCTAGTAGTCTACCAAGTGGCACCCGGTACAGGTGGGCTTGGGTCAGACTAGGCACCGTGGCACGGTGTACCGATCGCCCGTTTGGTGATGCGGGAACCCTGGACACATCGTTTGGGGCCGTGAGCGACACCCCGGCCGGATCTCCCCACGGATGGAACCCGAATAAGCAATAAACCTGGACTAGAGTCTTGTGTGGTTAGTCAGGTCGTGGCCGACACCCTCGCTAGGCCTCCGCTTGAAGGTTGCCGAGATACATGACGTGTACTTGGCGGTAAGTGGCGAGAGCGTGTGTGAAGAAGTACACCCCTGCAGGGTTAACATGATCTATTCGAATAGCCGGGTCCGCGGATATGGACTTCTTGGATGCTTACGTGGTACATAGACAATCGGAAGTGGATACTTTAAAATGCGCAAGATAAGCGTGAGTGCTATGGATGGCCTTCTCGTAGGGAGACGGGAGCGGATCCATAGTGGCGTATTGATTGGTGAATATGTGGACTTGTGTGCGCCACCTCAAAAGGTTACCTGGAGTCATAGTTTAGGATAGCCACCGAGTCAAAGCTGGCTTGCTGCAGTCAAACTCCACTACCCCCTTGTTGATACTGTTGCATATGTAGTTAGTTCTGATGTAAGTCTTGCTGAGTACCTTTGTACTCACGTTTGCTTAATTTATGTTTTTGCAGAGAGACTTCAGTCTCGCTAATGGTTCCGCGTGGACTTCGACGTTTAGCTTGTTACCTCAGCTACGGTCTTGTGCCCTTAGGAGGGTCTTGTAGATAGTCAGGCTTCTCAGCCTTTTTCATTTGTAGTTGTCTGTACTCAGACATGTTATGCTTCCGTTGCCTGTATGCTCTGTATGTTGGGTCATGTGACCCTGATTGTAATAAATGCTATGATGGCTCTTCTGGGCCTTTATCTATAAGAGTTGTTGAGTTATGTTGTGATGCCATGTTGTACAACACATACTTGCATGTTATGCGTACGTGTAATGTGTATTGCTATGTGTGGGATCTGACACCTAGTTGTTTACCTTTGGTAGCCTATCTTACAGGGAAATGTCTCCTAGTGATTCCACTGAGCCTTGGTAGCTTGCTACTGCTCCGGAACACTTAGGCTGGCCGGCATGTGTCCTTCTTCGTTCCTGTGTCTGTCCCTTAGGGGAAATGTCACGCGTTGTTCCTTTAAGTCCTTGTAGCTTGCTACGACTTGGGTTCATACGTTGATGACCGACACGTTCGTTGCTGGGTCATGTATGCCTGTCTCTGTAATTTAGTGCCACTTTTGGTTTATAACTGGTTATGTCGGCCCGAGTTCTCTGTCATATGGATGCTAGCGACACTATCATATACGTGTGCCAAAATACGCAAACGGTCCCGGGCCAGGTAAGGTGGCACCCGTGGGGATACCGTGCGTGATGCCGCAAAGTGATATGGTGTGTTACAGGCTAGGCCTGTGTGACTTAGGATCGGGGTCCCGACACTAGGCCAGGTAAGTGGCCCAGGTGAGTCCTTCACTCTCTCTCTCTTTTCTAATTATTTCTATTTTCTATTTCTATTCCTATGTGTTTGAATTGGTAAAAATACTAATTCATTTTTAAAACTTGTGAGACAAATTGTGGACACTAGTTGGTTTATTCAAAAGGCCCACAAATGATTCAAGAATGTTTTGGAGCATTTAAAATATTTATAGAATTCAAATGCCCCAATTTAAATACAATATGGGTTAATTCAAAAAACCATAAATGGCCAACAAATATGCTCATCATTTTTGGCAGAGGTTTTCACCTTTATCAGAAATCATGAACATTTTCAAAGGGCATTTTGGGTTCTTTGAAAACGATTTTATTTGAACCTATTTGAATTCTTTCCGGTGCTAGGGTTTGATGAATCCCCATTTCAAATTTATTTAATTTAAACATGATGACATGAATGCTTTCATGCAATTAGTTACAAACAATTCTAGGTTGTGACAACTCACCCCCACTAAACAAGAATCTCGTCTCGAGATTCAAGACGTGAGGTAAGAAGACATAGGGGACACAAATCTGACACAATCTTCACGATCCATTGCATTCTTGAAGATGTTGATTCGTTGCATCATATTGATCTTGACGTCTTTGCTTTTGAGATCTTCATCCAACACTATGACAAAAGGGAAAGGAAATTCTATCGGAATCGATCACCTTGAAGTTCGTGCACTCAAGATCAACTCATGTAGTGAGATGAAAGAACGTCTCTTGGGCTAAGACACAAGACACACATCAGGGGTGAAAGGAAACAGATGGCGATGGCTCAATTTGGTAGGAAACAATTCCACGCTCGATCACGACGTAGAGAGGAGTTAACTTCCATGATTCCATAACGGGGCACCTTAGAGAAGGTGACTCATAGAATTATTCCCTGAAGTGGCAAAAGCAATTACTTTTTATTTAGAGATCATCAAAACTCTCTATACCAGGCTAGGGCAATTCGCAAACGATCATTTGAAGAAGCTCGAAAGGATGGCATACTCGGACTAGAATGGATGATGTGGACTACCTTGTTGAAGACAACGCTATGAGTGATTTTTGTTTATCATCGGAAATGGATGGGACCTATGGTAGGACAACTTTTGAAGATAATCATGAGCAGTAATTATTGACAGGACAGCCCATGGTAAAGTGGCACAATGGCAGTGCAAGCTAGGGACAAAATGCAAATGTTGGGAATGTTCAAACCATCATATGTGCCTGAGATTCAGATCCGGTTGGTATGGGGATATTTCAGACATTATGTCTGGAAAAACAATTGCAACACAAATCGACGAGATGATGTTGCGAGATTCTCGGGAGATGAACTAGGATAGCAAGCTCCAAAACATGAGCTGGTTCTGCTACATACATGTGAACACATTGTCCAAGACAAGCATGACCACATAGAAGTCTTACAATAAAATACTAGCAAGTTATGGTTGGGAACCATCATCGAGGATATCAAAGTCCTTGTGCACTTATCGATGAACTTCTTATCCTTGAACAAATCAATCGGTGGCTTGGTGTGCTAGGGAATACATATGGAATGAAGATGATCAGTCTATCAAACCATAGAATACTTCGCACATGCATGACTGACTTGGGATGATTCCAGAGGAAGCAAATACAAGCTTTCTCAAATTCACGGTGGCAACTTACATCAAATACACATGAATTGGAGGAAGTCACTTCTTTCATCCGAACATATGCTTCATGAACGGGACATGAAGATAATGCTTGTAAAGTTTCCAACACTAACTTAGATGTTCAACATGAATCATGGGTAGGATGAAAATGTTATCAATGAGCTCAACATAAATTTATCAAGGTTTCCATATAGATGGAATTCCATAACTATGTGAACAAAGCGATAGCATTGGTCAGACCAAGGGAATATAATGATGTGTGCTCGAGGGATCAACCACGAGTAAGACAACACTAGAATATCGTTGGTTCTGATTTGACTTGACAATAGCCCACACTCAAATCAAAGTTTGGATAAGACAATAGGTCCATCAACTGAACACAAATATCAATTGATGAAAATATCATCTTTCTTCAACACACACATAAAGGATATACCTTCAAAATGAACTACGTTAGATCAAGCTTTTATCTTCCAACTCTCCAAGTTGTTGTTTAGCTTAACCAACTAGCTCAGGGTATCCAACATAGATTCTTGGAGAAGGGGTGGTTTATAAGAAAACCAACTTGATCACGAGCTCAACATAACGGTCAGGGGACAACCTGGTAATACTTCTGAGCAGATACTCGGAAAATCACGGACCACCGATATATTATAAAGCTAGAGAAAAATCTTGCTTTTCAGGGCAAGACGATATGATAAAAAATGAGAGATTGACACAATCCTAACTCATTGATCGAAGAGTGCACCAGAAAAATGGACAAGGTAGCACGATCAACCTTAGAATGATGATTTCATAACCAAAATGCTAAGAATGAGATTATTGTCCATGAACTACCAAGCAACATGGTTGCTAGGAGTATTGATTTCACACATCACGGTTCACTTGTCGGCATTCCGGTTACAAAAACACAGAGACCGAGCAATGAATAATAATGGTGAGAAGTATCACTGCATCAAGAGTTCCTAGGAGGTTATGCAATTCCCATGACACACTTGACATGCAAGAGGGTAACACTCCAAGGTAGAACAGATTAGAAGTTGGATTGGCATTCTTTATCTATGGAGTACAACTACTTTCACCCAATCCTGGATATGGATAAGGTACTGGAGTTTGTTTCTCCTAGTCATTCCGAAATAGAATGGCTTGACGGACCACAAGAGTAAAAAACACATCGATGAACACGAATGCACAACTACTCCTGACTATCAACTGATAGACGGGGGTCATAATACAACTAAAGAGGGACAACTCAAAGGAACATATAACTTTCTGAGTTGTGGATGCATAGATTAGCATGTCGAACTAGTTCAACATATTTCTTCCGGATAACCCATGCAGAAAGGTAGGATTGGCAGAGTCACAACATAGAATCGAGAACTCCTCAAGAGCACTCTTATTGTGATCTTTTTGTTTGAAGAACTTCTGGCAAGGATGGTTCATGGTGTTGGAAAAATGATACTCCATGGACCTCGAGGACTATCACAAGGTTACTAATATCCTAAAGGAATGAGCAAACACTATCAACACGAGGTATGTAGAGTGAATCTTGGGCTCAAGAACCCAAAAATGGAATACCTACATACTAAATGGCATCACGGGATGCTTTCGAGAATGATGGCCAGAATCGTCACACTGGGGACACAAAACATGGCTAGATTACTAGGTGATTCTCTAAGACGCCTAGGGTCATAATAATAGCTCTCACATATATGTTGAGGCAATGAAGTACCTCAACTCAGCAATTAGTGTGGTTAATCTGGCCTAAAAGGACATCAGGACAAGGAGGAAAGATTTGCAAATACATCAGATTGTTTAGAAACCTAGGAAGACTCGGACAGCATAACGGCTGTAATTGCTCAAAAAGGATTTTTGAGACTCATGCAAAAGGTAGCATAACTACCCAACATCATAAAGTCAAGGTTCCGAGACCAACTGTTAACACATGGAAGTACTAGAAATTGAACTAAGAGTTGAATCCACCATTAACGTGATCTTGATAAATAGATGAGAAGCCTAGTTCTTAATCCTCGTGGAAAAGAAGAGGGTGACTCAGATCAGAAGGACATAAGGTAAAGGAGTAAAAAGAGCCTTACGTTCCCTTCCACAATCAATTCCCTTATTATAACTAAAGAGTTTCTAGACACGACTTCGACCAGTTTGGCTTGGTAATCCTATAGGCAGTCAGGCTCTGATACCAAAGCTGTCGGGACCCCGATCCTAAGTTACACCGGTCTAGCATGTAACTCATCATATCACTTTGCGGCCTCACGCACGGTATCCCCACGGATGCCACCTTACCTGGCTCGGGACCGTTTGCGCATTTTGGCTCACATATGTGATAGTGTCGCTAGCATCCATATGACAGAGAACCTGGGCCGACATGACTAGTTATAAACCAAAAGTGGCGCTAAATTACAGGGACAGGCATACATGACCCAACCATGCACGTGTTGGTCACCAACGAGTGTTGCTGGGCTGTAGCAACCTAATAGGACTTCAGTATACACCGTGTGACATTTCCCCAGAGGGGACAGACACAGGAGCAGGGAAGGACACATGCCAGTCAATCCATGTGTTTAGGAGCAGTAGCAATCTCCCAAGGCTCACTGGAAGCAGTAGGAGGCATTTCCCCATAAGATAGGCTACCAAGAGTAAACAACTAGGTGTCGGATCCCACACATACCAAGCATTTCAATAACATACACACAATATGCTCGATATGTGCAAATACAACATGGCAGCACAAAGAAACTCCATGAATCAAAGTATTTATTCATTAGGCTCCGAGGAGCCAGATATTACAAACATGGGTCTCATGACCCAACATACAGAGCATACAAGCAACGGAAGCATAAAATGTCTGGGTACACACAATTACAAATGAAAAAGGCTATGAAGCTTCACTATCTACAAGACCCTCCCAAGGGTACAAGATCGTAGCTGAGGTAACAAGCTAAACATCGAAGTCCACGCGGAACTACTAGTGAGACTGAAGTCTCTCTGCAAAACATAAATTAAGCAAACGTGAGTACAAATGTACCCAGCAAGACTTACATCAGAACTAGCTACATATGCATCAGTATATACAAAGGGGTAGTGGAGTTTAACTACAGCAAGCCAACTTTGACTCAGTGGCTATCGTGTACTACGATTGCTGGTAACTCTTTTGAGGTGGCGCACACGAGTCCACATATTCACCATATCAGTACACCACTATGGATCCGCTCCCGTCTCCCTACGAGAAGGCCATCCATAGCACCCACACTTATCTTGCACATTTTAGAGTATCCACTTTCACTTGTCTATGAACTGCAGAAGCAACCCAGTAGTCCATTACCACGTACGCGGCTATTCGAATAGATCATGTTTACCCTGCAGGGGTGTACTTCTTCACACACGCTCTCGCCACTTACCGCCACGTACATGTCATGTATCTCGGCAACCTTCAAGCAGAAGCCCGGCGAGGGTGTCTGCCACGACCAGACTAACCACACAAGTCTCTAGTCCAGGTTTATCACCTATTCAGGTTCCATCCGCAAGGAAGTCCGGCCGAGGATTCTCTCAAGGCCCCAAACGATGTGTGCAGGGTTCCCAAGACACCAAACGGGCGACTCGGTACACCGTGCCATGGTGTATCTACCGCATCATAGCCCACCCCTACGGTCAACGCTACGCACGGCCTCCAACACATATCCTACAAACACCAGAAACTAGTTGCAACTCCTGGACAGAGATCAAGGCGATTAATAAGTCGAGAGGGGCACTTAAGCATTCCAATGCGTGGTAGTAACTATCTTGGATCACAAACACAGAACTCAGTTCCTGAGGACGGCTTCAATGAGACAACCCACCATGTACTCCTACATGGCCTCTCATCGCTACCTTTACCAAAACATGTTCACACACTTAGCTCTCAACAGTAGGACATGTTCACCACATTCCAATTCATCCATGGTGAATCAGACCTGACTCCACTCTAAGCAGTAGCAGGCATAAGAAGCAAGCATGAATGAGTAGGCACAACATGGCTCGAACAACTCCTACTCATGTTAGTGGGTTTCAACTATTTACTCTGGCAATGACAGGTCATGCAGAGGAAAAGGGGTTCAGCTACCGCAGCAAATAGCAGTTGAATCATTGTTGTCCTAATGCAGTAAAAGAGAGCAAGAGCGAGAGAGTGGGATTGTATCGGAATGCTCAATGGGGTTTTGCTTGCCTGGCACTTCTGAAGATAGTATAACTCTTCATCGGTGTCATCGAAGTCATCGTCGGAGCTACTCCACTCAGAGGGGACAGTTGTCACATCCCTAGCTAGCACTTGCATAAGGACCTGACTAGAGTGTGCATCATGTCTTTTTCAAAGAAAATTGAAATGGGATTAACAGAAACCCCAGCACCCCTCCCCTAACAACTAGGGTTTGTTAAAATATTTTCCAATGTACCCAAAATGCCCTTCAAAATGTTCATCATTTCTGCCTTGGTCTTATACCTCTGCAAAAAATGGTGCACATTTTTCTAGGACAATCTAGGGCTTTGGATTAAATCATATGGTATTTGAATTTGGGCATTTAAATGCTACAAAATATTTTAAATGCTCAAATAATCATAAACTATAATGTTTCCTACTGTTCATATTATATACAGCAGGTATGACAAGTGTTATGAGTTATAAAAATGTTTAGGCATTTTTATTAAATGAACAAAGTTGCAAAAGAAATGAAACAGAAAAGAAAATAGGAAAAAGGGAGAGAGAGAACTTACCTGGCGCCCCACCCGGCACACCTGCCGGCCCAGCCCAGCTGCCGCTCCAGCGAGCTGCTTGGCTCGGCCAGGCAGGCAGGCAGGTGCTCGACGGCGACCGCACGGCGCGCCACGCAGCTGCCCGCCGCCCTGTTTCGTCCCCTCGCCGTCCTGGAGGGATGGTTCGACCCTCCACGTCCTCCTCGACCCCGCAGACACCTCCACCTCCCCCAGTTCCTCTCCTCCGCTCTCCCCGCGCCATGGCCGACGCCGCCGTGATCGCACCGTCGTAGAAGCCGCGTCTACCGTCGTCCCTGAGCTCTGCCTTGGTGTCCTTCGTCTCCGCCGTCCTCGACTGCTTCGAACAGACCGAGCCCCGAGCGCTCGCCCGCCCTGGAGACGCCCCCGACCTCTTCTTCCCCAACTCCGGCTGCGGAGATCCCCCTCGCCGTTCTGCTCAGCTCCGACCACCCCCGAGCTCGCTCCAGTGCTTGCCGCAACCCCTGTGAGCCTAGCTACCTCCTCCCCCTCTCCGTTGGCTCCCTTTTGCCCTGTAACACACTGCACGAAGCTCAACCGCACGCACCGCCGCCGTGCTCGCCGCCGGTGATGCTCCGGTGACCATTTGGTCACTGGCACCCGTCCAACGTACTCACCACAGCACGTAGATGCGAACGGTGCTACGCACGCATCGCCTAGGCCCCTGCAGCCGTTTCTCCACACACGCCCGACGCCGGTCGCCGCCGTCGAGCTCGTTGCCGTCGTCTCCGGCCACCCCAGGTCCGGCGACCACCTCCATCCGACGCGCAACAGCAAGGGCTATCCAACGCACCCAGCCGCAGCTCGAGCCGTGCACCGTAGGCGTTTTCCGAAGCACGTCGCCGCATTTGGCCTCGCCGGCGGCTAAACACCGGCGAGTTGGACCTGTTTTGACCACGGGTTTGACCCCCTGGGTCAATGACATGTGGGCCCTGCCCGCAAGTCAAACCTAGTTTAGGTGTTAATTTAATTTAATTAGTTAATTAGTTTAGTCACTGACACGTGGGCCCTGGCCCCACTGACAGCTAATTAGTTTTAGTTTAACTCTAATTAACTCAGTTAATTAGCTGTGACACTGACATGAGGGACCCACTGGTCAGGTATGACCTGGACTGGCCCTGTTGACTGGCTGACGTCAGCATGATGTCATGCTGACGCAGTAAAGGTTTTTCTGGGATTTTTAGATTTAAAATAATTCAGGAAATTCCAGAAAATACCCAAAACTTCTAAAAATCATATAAAATCAACCATAGCTCAGATGGAAAAGATTTATATATGAAAAATGATCAGAAAAATCCAATCTTTCTAATGGCACTGGTTTCATGCATGTTTGAACAAGTTAACTTTCTGTATATATCAAAAACATGATAATGCACTTATTTAAATAATAGTTTGAACTTCAATTTGAATCCTTGATTCAAATAGGTTCAAACCCTTCTGGTTTTAGTTGCATTAGCCAACACACATGCATCTTGCCATGTCATAAACATGCATCATATTGTTGCATTTGTTTGTTAATGATTGTATCGTCGGTATTCCCTGTGTTAGGTCCTGCTCCCGAGGATACTGCTGCTTATCCAGTTGAAGAGCAGTACCCGACAACTACCTTGTCAGGCAAGCAATCATTGATCATTCCGATACGAACCCAATCTTCTCGCTCCTTCTCTCTTTTACTGCATTAAGGCAACAACGCGTGAACTGCTACTTGCTGCGGTAGTTGAACCCTATTCCCTTGCATGACCTATCATTGCCACTGTAAATAGTTGAAACCCACTAGCATGTGTAGGAGTTGATTGAGCCATGTGATGTGTGATCCACCATGCTATTTACTTATGTTGCCTGCTATGCTTAGAGTTGTGTCTGGTCTGGTTCATCTGGGTGATGGATCAGAGTGAAATGATCTTACCGATAAAGAGAGGGAAGTGTGGAATACGCTTGGTAAAGGTATCGATGAAAGGCCATGTAGGAGTACATGGTGGGTTGTTTCATTGGAATCGTCCATAGGACCCGAGATCTGTGTGTGTGATTCAAGTTACAGTTACTACCACACATTGGGCCCTGAAATATGACCCCGCTCGACTTATTGACTGCCCTTGTACTCTGTCCAGGAGTTGCAACTAGTTTCTGGTGTTTATAGTTTACTGGAGGTCGTGCGCAGCGCTGACCCTCGGGGTGGGCTGTGATGCGACAGGTACGTGGCACGGTGTACCGGTTGCCCGTTTGGTGACTCGGGAACCCTGTACACATCGTTTGGGGCCGTGAGCGACACCCCGGCCGGATCTCCCCACGGATGGAACCCAAATAGGCGATAAACCTGGATGAGAGACTTGAGTGGTTGGTTAGGTCGTGGTCTACACCCACGTCGGCTTTCGCTTGAAGCCTGCCGAGCACATGTCATGTGCAGACGCTAAGTGGTGAAAACATGTGTGAAGAAGTACACCCCTGCAGGGTTATCAAACTATTCGAATAGCCGTTGTTCGCGGTACGAACTACTTGGTTACTCTTACAGTTCATAGACAAGTTGATGGATACTACTAAAAGCCTCAAGATAAGTATGAGTGCCGTGGATGGCCCTTCCGTAGGATGACGGAAGAGGATCCTCGGTAGTGTATTGATGTGGTGAGTAGAGGACTCGTGTTCGTAACAATATCTTGCAATTCGTTGAGAGTTGTAGTATAGGTTAGCCAAGGTCAAAGCTGGCATTCTGCTATAAACTCCACTATCCCCCTTTGATAATGTTGCATGTATGATAGGTTCTGTGGTAAGACTTGCTGAGTACCTTTGTACTCATGTTTGCTTAATAACTGTTGCAGAGGAGAATCCTGCCCCTGCTGATGGGTTCTACATAGACGTTGACGTCGACGAGTAGCTTGACACCCAGACGGTGATCTGGAGCTTGTGGAGGGCCTTGTAGATAGTCAGGCTACACCAAGCCTGTTTTATTTTCTAAGTTGTCTGTACTCAGACATGTAGCTTCCGCTTGTGCTTGTATGACTGTATGACTTGAGTGTTGGGTCATGTGACCCCTACCTGTATGGATATGATATGTATGGCTCTTGGAGCCTTTTAAATAAAGTACTTCGAGTCATAGAGTTCTGTTGTGATGCAATGTTGTATTTGCACATATTGAGCATATTGCGTGTATGATTGAAATGCTTGGTATGTGTGGGATCCGACACCTAGTTGTTTTCCTTTGGTAGCCTATCTTACAGGGAAATGCCTCCTAGTGATTCCAATGAGCCTTGGTAGCTTGCTACTGCTCGGAACACGTAGGCTGGCCGGCATGTGTCCTTCTTCGTTCCTGTGTCTATCCCTTAGGGGAAATGTCACGCGTTGTTCCTTTAAGTCCATGTAGCTTGCTACGACTTGGGTTCATACGTTGATGACCGACACGTTCGTTGCTGGGTCATGGATGCCTGTCTCTGTAATTTAGTGCCACTTTTGGTTTATAACTAGCCATGTCGGCCCGGGTTCTCTGTCATATGGATGCTAGCGACACTGTCATATACGTGTGCCAAAATGCGCAAACGGTCCCGGGCCAGGTAAGGTGGCACCCGTGGGGTTACCGTGCGTGAGGCCGCAAAGTGATATGACGTGTTACAGCTAGATCGGTGTGACTTAGGATCGGGGTCCTGACAACAATACCGGCAAATAGAGAAGGAACACAATCAATGCAATGCAACAATATGATGCATGAATGTGACATGGCAATATGCTGTTGATTGAGCTAATGCAACTAACAATGATTTAAATGAAGTTGTTCTGAACTAAAGGTTCAAATTCAAACTCCACATGTGATTATTCAAATGCCATTTAATTGAATTCACCTCATCAGCAGGCATAAGTTTTCAAACATGCATGAAAATTCCATAAACAGATTCCTCATATTTTTCTGATACTTTTTCTTATATAAATTATTTCATTTGGAGTTATAGATTATTTTCTATGATTTTTAGAAGTTTTAGCTATTTTCTGGAATTTTCAGGATTAAAATTTAATCCAGAAAATCATTAATGACGTCAGCACTGTGTCACTACTGCGCCAGCAAGTCAACAAACTTGACAAGGGTCAAACCTGATGTGTGAGGCCCACACGTCAGTGGCCCAGTGTTGGCTGTTAATTAAACTGGCTTAATTAGGCCGCTTGGGCCCACGTGTCAATGACCAAGGGGGGGTTAAACCCTGGTCAATCGGTCAAACCCGCCGGTGACTCGACACCGGCGAGGCCACAAACGGCGGAGAGGCATGGAAATCTCCTTTCAATGACCAAAACAACGGCGGAGCCTATTGATGAGTAGCTGGGGCTCGCGCACATCAATTTGTGCTCTCAGCTTCGCCGGAGATGGCTCAGAACGACGGCGGCGAAGGCAAGTGCGGCGGCCGGCGTTCGGGCGTCGAACGAATCGACGGCGCAGAGCATGACAGAATCCGCGGGTGGCCCCGTTAGACTCGTGGGGGTGTAGTGAGTTCAGTGGTGAGCTCGGACGCGTGCTTGCACGGCCGTAGCCACGGTAGCGACATGGCCGACGGCGAGGAGCTATCGGCTCCGATGGCCGTGGTGGTTAGAGGACGTGGATGAGCGCGGGGAGAGAGGGGAAAGGGGCAGGGGCTCATACTGAATCCAGGAGAGGCACCGGCAAGGCCAGGGAGGGTCTGGAGCTTGCGAATCCAAGGTGAGGTTGCCATGGGCCAAAGGTTGAAGATGAGGTCGGGGACGACGCTGTAGGGCGCTTACGCTCACGTGGCTTGGCGATGGGGTCCAGGACGAAGTGGTGGAGCTTCTGGGCGTGTCGAAGAAGCGTGGGGTGGCCGGTGGCCGCGGTGGTGTTCGTCGGCGTGTTGCGTTGCGCTCGACAGCAGTGGGAGAAGGAGAGCAGAGGAGCAGAGAGGCACGGGTGAGGACGAGGGAGAGGTCGAGGGGGTTCCAGGGTTGTGTGCCGTCATCCAGAGAGGGCCAGGGCGAAGCGGCAAGCAGGAGGTGGCGAGGCGCATGCTCGCGCTCATCGGCCACGCGCGCTGTCCTCCTGGCGCGGTGGAGAAGAAAACTGGCAGGCGCTAGTGGGCCAGGCCGGCACTGTGCCAGGCCAGGTAAGTGGCCCAGGTGAGTCCTTGTCTCTCTCTCTCTTCTAATTCTTTCTATGTTCTATTTTCATTCCTGTGTGTTTGAATTAGTAAAAAAATACTAATTCATTTTTAAAACTTCTGAGACAAATTGTGGACGCTAGTTGGTTTATTCCAAAGGCCCACAAATGATCCAGAATGTTTTGGAGCATTTAAAATATTTATAGAATTCAAATGCCCCAATTCATATACAATATGGGTTAATTAAAAAATCCATAAATGGCCAACAAATATGCTCATCATTTTTGGTAGAGGTTTTCACCTTTATCAGAAATCATGAACATTTTCAAAGGGAATTGTGGGTTCTTTGAAAAATATTTTATTTGAACCTATTTGAATTATTTCTGGTGCTAGGGTTTGATAAATCCCCATGTCAAATTTATTGAATTTAAACATGATGACATGAATGCTTTCATGCAATTAGTTACAAACAATTCTAGGTTGTGACAGATATGGAACACGAAACACCAAAAAAATTAGTGGTACTTGCTACTCATGGAGATGGAAAACCTCCTAAAACCCTCGATGCTCATTATGTGAAATATATTATGCACTTCTTTGATAATCCTGAGAAAACCCCATTCAATTATATAATGGGAGTCACATTGGATTAACGTGAATACTTTAGAGATTATCGCTTGACACATAAAGGGAAATTGTTATGGGATCAAATTTATATGTTGCATTGGTATGCTCGGGATTTATGCTTGAGATATGATTATACTTGTTTCTCTAGGATGAATGCTCCACACCTTCCGTTTTCATGCGAATTTAATGATAATGAAACCTTGGCTTCTTATGCTAGAGGTATATATGATTGCTATGATGTGGAACAAATAGAAGAATTTGTTGCTTTTAAGGGTGCTTGTGAAATTTAATGTTTGTTTGAAGAGTATGAAAATTATGATGATGTTGTTCTCAGATCTGAAAGTCCTGCTATACTTAAATATTGCTATTTGAATTACAAATACAATGCACATATTGATGCGTTTATTGAGAAGGTCTCCGCTGTCCAAGAAGAGACTAATATTTTGCATGAGTCTATGGAAGAATAAATTAATGACATTGTCGGCTCATTGGATGAAAAAGATGAGGAGGAGAGCGAAGAACAAAAGGAGGAAGAGAGGATTGATCACCTGTTTCCCCTTCTAATGAGAGTAACTCTTTATCCCATACATTGTTTAATTTCCCTTCAAATTTACCTAAGGATGAATGCTATGATAATTTCTATGACCCCGTTGATTCTTTTGAAATATCCCTTTTTGATTATGCTTGCTATGCTTGTAGCCAAGATGCCAATATGAATTATGTTTATGGAGATGAACTTGCTATAGTCCCATATGTCAAGAATGAAATCGTTCCTATTGCACCCTGATACGTCTCCAACGTATCTACTTTTCCAAACACTTTTGCCCTTGTTTTGGACTCTAACTTGCATGATTTGAATTGAACTAACCCAGACTGACGTTGTTTTCAGCAAAAGACATGGTGTTATTTTTCTGCAGAAATAAAAGTTCTCGGAATGACCTGAAATTCAACGGAGAATTATTTCGGAATATATAAAAAATATTTGCGGAAAGAACCAGACTAGAGGGCCCACACCCTATCCACGAGGGTGGGGGCGCCCCCTGGGCGCGCCCCCTGCCTCGTGGGCCCCCTGTTGATCCACCGACGTATCCCCCGACTCCATATATTCACTTTCGGGGAGAGAAAAATCAGAGAGAAGGAATTATCGTGTTTTACGATACGGAGCCGCCGCCAAGCCCTAATCTCTCTCGGGAGGGCTGATCTGGAGTCCGTTCGGTGCTCCGGAGAGGGGACATCATCGCCATCGTCATCATCAACCTTCCTCCATCACCAATTCCATGATGCTCACCGCCGTGCGTGAGGAATCCCAACGTAGGCTTGCTGGACAATGATGGGTTGGATGAGATTTACCATGTAATCGAGTTAGTTTTGTTAGGGTTTGATCCCTGGTATCCACTATGTTCTAAGATTGATGTTGCTATGACTTTGCCATGCATAATGCTTGTCACTAGGGCCCGAGTGCCATGATTTCAGATCTGAACTTATTATGTTTTCTTGAATATATTTGTGTGTCGTGGTTCTAAGTCCGACAGTATGAGTAGGGGGTACGAATGAAGGGGCAAGGCCCTAGCTATGGCGAAGTTGTACATGAGGTGTTTTACGAGTTTAGGCCCTTCTCGGAGGAAATAACAACCCTACGTCTCGGTGCGCGGAGGAGGTCGACTGAAGTATGTATATGCATGTGTGTTACAGGGGGTGCGAACCCTTGTACTGGAGGAGGGGGTGGTTTATATAGTGTGACAGGACCCCAGCCATGCTCCACGTTACTAAGGGCTTAATGTACATAAAGGCGGACGTTACTGATAACGTCCGCAGTAAAGAGTAATAAAGGCATTCACTGCAGCGAGTAAATCCTAGACCGTTGCTGTCCTAAGGGACCTTTGACCTTCGGGGGTCGAGTGCCTTGGACGGGTCGAGTGCAGTTGAGTCGTCTGGTATGTGGTGTTCGGTCGAGTGGGATGTCCTCTTGGGCCGTCTCAGTCGACTGTCCTTACCGTCACCAGTTTTGTCTTTTAATCTCCTGGGGTAGTGACCTTGGGTGGGGTACCTTGGTCAGGCCTGTGACCCTATCCTAGGTCTGTAACCTCATCAGTAGCCCCCGAATGGATCGAGGCTTGAGCAGGAGAGAGTGCTGAAGAGAGCCTTGGTCTGGGTTCGACGCCCTTGGGGTAGTCTTCTCCGAGCTTCAGGACCAGGCTATTCTTTTAATCTCGTCTTGGTTGCCTTGATCGATTCTGGAACTGTCGAGTGTGTTTGTTGTGTTACCCGTCGACTGAACTTTGCGCGAGGCGCCGAGCGCCATTGGCGTGCACAGTTTTCGGCAGGATTGGTTGTTCTCTCGTCGCCGGATTTTGCGGGATTACGAAATTTGGGGAAGCGCGCGGGACGGGTTGTGCTGCGGCAATCGGATCGGATATGCTCGGGACGCCTCGATCTTCGCGCCACCTTTTTTGCCACGTATCGCGTCCGCGCCTATTGCAGGATTTGATAGGATCGCTCGGGGCCACCAGTCAGTCACTCGACCATGGTACTATAAATGCGGGCCAAGCCCGAGACAAAGGCACTATGCGCCCATTCTCTGTTCTTTCGCCTCCGCCTCTCCGCCGTGCCTCTGCTCCTTCTCCCTTTCTCCACAGCCAACACCGGCTCGCGTGCCATGGGCAAAGACAAGACTGCGGCGATGGAGCGCTCGAAGAAGGCGGCGACGGCGAAGGGAAGACGGTCCGGCTGCGGTGGGTTGTCGTCAAGGTCCGGGTTTCCTCCTGGTTGGATCCAGGGGGATTTGATCAGATCCACCATCATGGTGGAGGACATGGAGGAGCTGGAGGAAGAGGGGCTGGTCGCCCGCGGCTCCTGGCGGGTGCCTAAAGGCGAGCTTGAGCCCCGGCCGCGGGAGGGCGAGTGCATCCTCCTCGCGACTCACGTCAACCGAGGTTTCTCCATGCCCCCGCACCCTTTCTTTCGCACCTTCCTGATATTTTACGGCGCCCAGCTGCATTACTTCACGCCCAACTCCATTGCCTTCCTTGCCGCGTTTATCTCGATGTGTGAGAACTTCCTCGACTATCGACCGCACTGGGGTTTGTTCAAACATATCTTCATTTGTCGCTCGCAAACCGTCAAGAAGGCGAACCCGAGTGATGAGAAGACGCACGTCCTCCAAGCGTGGGGAGGGCTAGGCATCCAGCTTAGGAATAGGAGCGCCTTTCCTGCTATGATTCTTCCAGAGTCGGTTCGGGGCTGGCAGTCGACTTGGTTCTATTATAAGGACAGTTCGACTCCTGGTCAGTCGACCGGGCTTCCTCCCTTCTCTCTTGGTCGAGCCAGCCAGCCTCCGTCAATGGTTGTGAGTCGGGCCGAGAGGGCAGAAGTGGACATGCTGGTGGAACGGGCCGTCCACTTGGTCCGCGACGGGGTCACAGGGTTGGACCTGCTTGAGGTGTACCTCATGTGGAGGATCTAGCTTCTCCAGGATCGAGACCACCCGATGTTGCTGTAATCCGGCGTCGACGACTCGTCACAAGTCCACCCAGAGGCAGCGGACGTGAAGTATGTGGCGCAGTGCCTAAAGTGTATCACGGGGAACAAAGACAAACCCAGGGGGTCTGGCAGGGTCCTCCCATTCGACACCGACCATCTTCCTGACAAGGTCTGGCCTTGACTTTCGAGAGATGTTCTTGTTCTTGGTTTGCAGTTGTCTTGATGAGTCCGACTAACATTTGTATAATCTTTCTTCTCTACAGATGTACACCGAAATGTACTCGGCGCCCAATGGGGATCAGGTCCAAGAGGGCGAAGAGGGCGCGGGTGACGTCTCCGAGTGGAAGTCTGATGAAGAGACCGAAGAGGAGAGCGAGGACTCCAGCAACGGGGAGGAGGTCGAGTCACCTCCCCGTGGCGAGAAGCGATCCAAGGAGAAGCACGACCCAGGGGTTGTTCGCTCTCAGACGGGTCCCTCCAGCTCCCAGGTGCAAAAGCGGGCTCGTACGGCCGCTCCCGACCCATCCGAAAAGGCGCCCAAGCAGCCCAAGGTCACCACCTCCAAGCCCCGGAAGGCCCTGCCCAAGATCAAGGTGGATGTCCCAATCGCCTCCACGTAAGTGATGTTCAGCTTTATTTCTTTCTGCCTTTCGGAGGTCGACTCTACCTTCGTCGACTCATCTTCAAGGACATTTTTCAGTGCTGCTGCTTCCGCGATGATGAGGAGACCGCGGATGGATATCAACAAGGGTCGGGACGATGAGGAGACCGCGGATGCTGCTACATCCCGCGCAGGTCCGAGTTGTAGATCGTGCTTTGCTTTTCGTCGGTTAGAGATGATGGTCGACTGAACATAATTGTATTTTTTGAAGTGCCATGCCATGTCATAGAGCTCCCAGACGATGATGATGACGATGAGGAGCGCTCGGGAGTGGCTCGTCGACACACGGGAATGAAGGGTCGGAAGGTGCCTTCTGGCCCTAAGGCCCAGCAACAGGAAGACGTGGTCCGGACCACGGTCTCCTTCTCCGCCCTCGTGTCGACCGTGCGCCCACCTTCGTCGGCTGGAGGGGCTGTCGACCCAGCGCCTGCTCCGGCCGTCGACCCAGCGCCTGCTCCGTCGTCCGTTCTCTTCTCCACCCACCGCATCCGAGAGGATCCCGTGGGCGCGGCTCAAGAAGCCGTTCGTCTGGCGGGGCTGATGATGGAGAGGACGAAGGCGGCGTACGAGGCTAGCATGGCTGCTTACGATGCTAGTTCGGCCCTTCGGACCAATGTCCAGGTTTGTCTCTTCCGACTAATTTGTTGTATTGGTGTAGTCTTCAGTTTGAGAAACCCACTACTTTGTTCGTAATATGATGCCACACCCACTGGGTGCCTTGTCTTGTAGCTTTTAGCGTTTGAAGGTCCTCCGATAGCACCATTGGGGGCACGCTCAGTGCACCCAGTGGGTGTAGTCCCCAAGGCCATGGTCGACTGAGGTCGTGAGTCGACTGTGGTCTTTAGAATTTCTTGTTTGTTTTGTACTTCTCTCGAGCTCGGGCTAGACTGATCTTGGCCGAGCGAGAACCAGTGGGGGCACGTGTAATTCCCCGGACACACCCGCCAGTGGTCATTACTCCTGACGGGATCTAGACTGGCCTCACAGATCAATACTAGTCTTTTCTGCGCACTTTGTCCTCACTCGTGCGCACCCGGGAGCAACTTCCCGGTCGGTCACCCATCCTGAAACTACTCCAAGCTGAGCATGCTTAACTTTGGAGTTCTATCCGAATGGGCTCCCGGAAAAGAAGGAATTCCTTATTGATATGAGTAGTCTATCATCCCTATTAAGCCAGGCTATCACATACACCCCCACTCAGAGGAACCGACGTCCTCGTCGGGCCACAGGAACGTTCGCTCTTGGCACAAATGTCAGTGCATCCAGTCCGGTACATGTGCCATGTCGTGTGCCACGACGGGTCACAAACGTCATGAACAACATGACCGCGCACCTGTCCGCAAACACACGTGTAACCGCGAGGGTCGGCTCTGATACCAACTTGTAATGCCCCGAACACACCCGACAATGGTCATTACTCCTGATGGGATCTAGACTGGCCTCACAGATCAATAATAGTCTTTTCTGCTCACTTTGTCCTCACTCGTGCGCACCCAGGAGCAACTTCCCGGTCGGTCACCCATCCTGAAACTAGTCCAAGCTGAGCATGCTTAACTTTGGAGTTCTATCCAAATGGGCTCCCGGAAAAGAAGAAATTCCTTATTGATATGAGTAGTCTATCATCCCTATTAAGCCAGGCTATCACAACACGCTCAGTGCACCCACTGGGTGTAGCCCCCGAGACCGTGGTCGACTGCTGGTAGTCGGCCATGGTCTGATAATAGAACTTTTCCTCCTTGTTTTCTTGAGCTCGGGCTAGAATAATCTTGGCCGAGCGAGAACCAGTGGGGGCACGCTCAGTGCACCCACTGGGTGTAGTCCCCGAGACTACGGTTGAGTGTTTGACTCGACTGTAGTCTTAGAATTCTGGTTTGTTGTGTTGATGCAGAGATCTTGTGAGTTCGAGGCCAAATTTGCGGATCCTGAGAAGAAGCATGTCCAACTCAATCTCGACTTGCAGCTGGCTCGGGACCACTTGAAGAAGACTCAGGACGAAGCAGCTGGTAATTGATGCGAGCAACTTGTCGACTGACCTTCGATAAGTATGTCATGTGTGTCCTCATGTTCATCTGCCTAGTGATGTCTCTTGTAGATCAACTGAAGGCGGCCTTGGAGCAGAAAGACCTCGACCTGGCAGAGGCGCAGCAGAGGGCACAGGAGAAAACAGAACTGGCGGAGCAGAAGATGGCTTCGGTTGGCACGCTCGAGGCGGAGATCACCAGGCTGAAGAGTTCTCTCAACGCGGCCAACCAAGAAGTGACTCGGCTGAAGCGTGCTAAGAACGCCCTGAACGAGAAATACGAGGGCCTCTTCCAGAAGAAAAACGACCTGGAGGCTTATCTGAGTGACCTCACCAAAAGTGGTATCTCGTGCTTGAAGGTATATCTCTTTGGCTTAGACTTAGTGGGATTGGTCGACTCGCATTTTGCTTGCTGACTCGATGCGTTTCTTGTTTTGTAGAATTCTGTCGCGACTTTGAAGAAGAGACTGGGCGGGTCGAACCCGGTCTAGACCCAGCCAATTCCATTGTCAAGGAGAAAGCTGCCATGAATATCTTGAGGCTGGAGTCCCGCCTTACTACTGCCACGGGCTATCTGGGTCGACTGAAAGCAGTGATGGCTCGGATTGACGCTGCACTCTGGAGGGGAGTCGTGCAGGAGAACGACCTCGAGTCTCTGATGACTCGACTTAACAAAATCCCTGGTCGAGTGCAGGAGTGGAAGAAGTCATTCGCCCGCTGTGGAGCTGACATGGCGCTATCCTTGGTCCGTGTGCGCTTCAAGGAAGTGAACGAGAGGAGGCTTGCGGTGCTTAAGGTCGCCAACACGAAGGAGCTCCAGTTCCAGTCTTTCATGGAGACTTTCTTGGAAGCTGCCACCCGTATCGCCGATGGGATCGACCTGGACCAGTTCGTCGCACCTGCAAGTCTGCCTCCTCCTGAGGAGTAAATGAACTTTGGTACTTTGATTCACTTCGCCTCGGAATGCCGAGTGATCCTGTAACCGTTAAACTCTTGTGGGCTCGTGGCCCAGGTACTCTCGCCCGAATCTTGCAGGCCTTTTATCCGGATTTGATCCCTTTCGCATTTTCTTGTTTCGCTTCCGACTCTTTCTGGTCGTTTGGATTCTGAGTCGACGTCTTGACGGCAATGTTGTGTTTGTGGCGGAGCCCGGAGGACCGCAGCTAAGCCTCCGAGTGAGAGGGTTGCTCTTCACTCGGAGCAGTTTTCATAACTTAGGCGATTACAGGGTCGCAACTAAGCCCCCGAGTGAGAGGGTTGCTCTTCACTCGGAGTAGTTTTCGTAACTTAGGCGATTCCAAGCTACGTTGTACTTGTGACGGAGCTCGGAGGACAGAGCCCCGTTGTACTTATGAGGCAGCTCGGAGGACCGCATCTAAGCCCCCGAGTGAGATGGTTGCTCTTCACTCAGAGTAGTTTTTGTAACTTAGGCGATTCCAAGCTACGTTGTACTTGTGGCGGAGCTCGGAGGATAGAGCCACGTTGTACTTATGACGCAGCTAAGCCCCGAGTGAGAGGGTTGCTCTTCACTCGGAGTAGTTTTGGTAACTTAGGC
>LR738710.1:534203968-534371230 GCA_902687465.1 Secale cereale | reverse complement strand
AACTTAGGTGACTACGGGGTCGCAGCTAAGCCTCCGAGTGAGAGGGTTGCTCTTCACTCAGAGTAGTTTTTGTAACTTAGGCGATTACGGGGTCGCAGCTAAGCCCCCGAGTGAGAGGGTTGCTCTTCACTCGGAGTAGTTTTCATAACTTGGGCGATTCCAAGCTACGTTGTACTTGTGGCGGAGCTTGGAGGACAGAGCCACGTTGTACTTATGAGGCAGCTCGGAGGACCGTAGCTAAGCCCCCGAGTGAGAGGGTTGCTCTTCACTCGGAGTAGTTTTTGTAACTTAGGCGATTACGGGGTTGCAGCTAAGCCCCCGAGTGAGAGGGTTGCTCTTCACTCGGAGTAGTTTTTGTAACTTAGGCGAATCGGGTTCGCGGCTAAGCACCCACTGGGGGATTTTGAAGACTAGCATCTTAGAAACCAACAACCATTAAGGGATCACTGCAAACTTGTCTTTGAAGTAAACTGGAAAATCTTTATTACAACTCGACTGTTCGAGTGTTTCAAGTGTAGAAGTGGCGGAGCAGGTCCGCGTTCCACGAACGAGGTTCATCTTTCTTCTTAGCGACGTTGTAGAGGTGATACGATCCATTGTGCAGCACATTGGTGATGATGAAGGGGCCTTCCTAGGCCGGGGCGAGCTTGTGTGGTTGTTTCTGATGCACTCAAAGAACCAGGTCTCCTTCCTGAAATGCTCGACTTCGGACGTTGCGATCATGGAATCGACGCAGGTCTTGTTGATTGATGGTCGACCGGATCAAGGCCATCTCACGCTCCTCCTCCAAGAGGTCGACTACATCCTGACGAGCTTGCTCTGCCTCGGCTTCGGAGAAGAGTTCCACTCGGGGGGCATTATGTAACAAATCACTCGGCAGCACGGCTTCAGCTCCATAGACCATGAAGAAAGGGGTACGGCCAGTCGACCGGTTTGGAGTTGTCCTCAGACCCCATAAGACAGACGGTAATTCAGTCACCCAAGCTCCGGCGGCATGCTTAAGGTCACGCATGAGCCGTGGCTCCAGGCCTTGTAGAATCAAACCGTTCGCCCTTTCTGCCTGTCCATTCGACTGCGGATGTGCTACGGAGGCATAGTCGACTCGTGTTCCTTGAGAAGAATAGAAAGCTCTGAATTCATCCGAGTCAAAGTTGGAGCCGTTGTCCGTGATGATGCTGTGGGGGACTCTATATCTGAATATCAATTCCCTGATGAAGCTGATGGCGGTGCTCGACTCGAGGTTCTTGATGGGCTTGGCCTCAATCCATTTGGTGAACTTGTCGACTGCCACGAGCAGGTGAATGAAACCGCTTCTGCCAGTTCTCAAGGGGCCAACCATGTCCAAGCCCCAAATGGCAAAGGGACAAACTAGTGGAATGGTCTTCAGGGCAGACGCTGGCTTGTGGGACATGTTGCAGTAGAACTGGCAGCCTTCGCACTTATCCACAATATCTTTGGCCATCTCGTTGGCTCGGGGCTAATAAAACCTGGCTCGGTACGCTTTGGCCACTATAGTTCGAGAGGAAGCGTGGTGGCCACAAGTCCCCGAGTGATTCTCATTCAGAATCAGTCGACCCTCCTCTGGGGTGATGCAGCGCTGAGCGACTCCGGTGACACTTTCTCTGTAGAGTTGACCCTGAATGATGGTGAACGCCTTGGATCGATGAACGATCTGGCACGCTTCTTCTTCATCTTTCGGGAGTTCTTGCCTGAGCAGATATGCAATGTATGGCACAGTCCAGTCGGGCTTAATCACTAAAACCTCCATGATCAGGTCGACCACTGCAGGCACTTTGACTTCAGTCGGATCTGATGCACTGACTGGCTGTGGGGGTTCCTCCGTGAAGGGGTCTTCTTTGACTGAAGGGGTGTGTAGGTGTTCCAGAAACACATTCTTGGGTATAGGCTTCCGAGTCGACCCAATTTTCGCGAGGTCATCGGCAAGCTGATTCTTGGCTCTGGGCACGTGATGGAGCTCTAAACCTTTGAACTTCTTTTCAAGCTTCCATTCTGCACTGCAATAATTGGTCATTGCCGGGCTCCTGACGTCCCATTCCTTCATCACTTGGTTTACCACTAAGTCTGAGTCACCGTAGACCATCAGGCGACGGACGCCGAGTGAGATGGCCATGCGCAATCCGTACAAAAGTGCTTCGTACTCAGCCTCGTTGTTCAATGAGTCAAAGTGGATTTGAAGGACGTAACTGAGCTTGTCGCCCCTGGGAGATACCAGGACCACGCCTGCGCCGGATCCATTCAACATCTTGGATCCAACAAAGAACATAGTCCAGTGATCCGACTGAACTTGAGTCAGCAGCTCTTGTTCTATCCACTCGGCCACGAAATCTGCTATAGCCTGAGACTTGATGGCTTTCTTTGCTTCAAACTTGATATCTAACGGAAGAAGTTCAATCGCCCATTTTGCCACTCGACTGGTTGCGTCTCGGTTGTTTAGAATCTCTGACAGAGGGGCGTCGCTGATGACTGAGATTGTATGATCCGAGAAGTAGTGGGCAACCTTCTTTGCGGTCAAGTAAATCCCGTACACAAGCTTCTGATAATGCGGGTACCTTTGCTTGGAGGGAGTCAAAACTTCGGATATGTAATAGATTGGGCGCTAGACCATGTAGGCCTTGCCTTCTTCTTCCCGCTCGACCGTGAGTACAGTGTTGATAACTTGTCTGGTGGCTGCAATGTATAATAAGAGAGGCTCTTTGCTGACTGGGGCAGCAAGCACCGGCTGGGTGGACAACAGGGCTTTGAGCTCTTCAAACGTTGCTTTGGCTTCGGAATTCCACTCGAACTTTTCTGGTTTCTTCATCAGTCGGTAGAGAGGTAATGCCTTCTCACCGAGGCGAGAAATGAATCGACTCAATGCGGCCAAGCAACCAATAAGCTTATGGACATCGTGTACACGCTCGGGGCATTTCATTCGGAGGATGGTGCTGACCTTCTCTGGGTTGGCGTCGATTGCTCGTTCGGAAACGAGAAAACCGAGTAACTTGCCGCCCGGGACTCCAAACGTACCCTTCGATGGGTTGAGCTTGATATCATAGCTTCTCAAATTTGCGAATGTCTCAGCGAGGTCAGTCAACAGGTCGGAACCTTTTCGCGACTTGACTACAATGTCATCCATGTATGCTTCGACGTTCCGACTGATTTGCTTCAGGAGGAACTTCTGGATCATGCGCATGAAGGTAGCGCCGGCATTCTTGAGGCCGAAAGGCATGGTGACATAATAAAAACACCCGAACGGGGTGATGAAAGTTGTCTTGATTTCGTCGGGTCCGAACAGACGGATCTGATGGTACCCGGAATACGCGTCCAGAAAGGACAAATGCTCCCATCCCACAGTCGAGTCGACTATCTGATCGACGTGGGGGAGAGGAAAATGATCCTTCGGGAAGGCCTGATTGATATGCTTGAAATCGATGCACATGCAGAGAGACTTGTCCTTCTTCGGGACAATGACGAATTGTCGAGCCACTCGGAGTGGTAGATCTCGCGGAAGAACTCAGCTGCCAAAAGTCGAGCCACTTCCTCGCCAATTGCCTTTCTCTTCTCCGCAGCGGACCGACAGAGATGTTCCTTCACACGTTTCACTTTTGGGTCGACTCGCAAATGGTGCTCAGCCAGTCCCGTGGGTACACCTGGCATGTCGGATGGTTTCCATGCAAAGATGTCCCAGTTCTCACGGAGGAACTGGATGAGCGCTTCTTCCTATTTGCTGTCGAGTGTGGTGGAAATGTGGGTCGGTGGTGCATTGGGGTCGGTGGGGTGGATGTGTAAGGGCTTTGTCTCCCCAGCCAACTGGAAAGCTGACTCGGAAGCCGGCTTCTTGGCCCTCAGCAAGTCACTCGGATCCATGCTTTTCTGGTACTCCTCCATCTCTACTGCTGCCATCTGCTCGTCAGTGATCTTCGAGCCTTTCTGGAAGCATTCTTCCGCTTTCTGACGGTTCCCCATGACGGTTATAACGCTGTTGGGTCCCGACATCTTCAGCTTGAGGTAAACATAACACGGTCGAGCCATGAACCTGGCGTAGGCGGGCCTACCCAGAATGGCATGATTAGCGTTGTTGAAGTCCACAACTTCAAACGTCAGCTTCTCTTTGCGAAAATTCTTCGAGTCACCAAAGACTACGTCGAGTGTGATTTGACCAAGTGAGTTGGCCTTCTTCCCAGGGATGACCCCGTGGAACCTCATGTTGCTTCCACTCAGCTTGGACATCGGGATGCCCATATCCCGGAGGGTTGCTGCGTACAGAATATTCAAACCATTGCCTCCATCCATCAGGACCCTGGTCAGACGTGTGCCCTCGACCACTGGGTCGACCACCAGCGCCTGCCGCCCAGGGGTAGCAATGTGCGCAGGGTGATCAGACTGGTCGAATGTGATGGGGATCTTGGACCACTTCAGAACGTGGTGGTTGCCGAGGCAACCATGTTGACTTCTTTGTTGATGACTTTCAGTCGACTTTTGCTCTCGACGTCTGCGAAGATCACCAAAGTGGAGTTGATCTGGGGGTATCCTCCATCCCCTCCTTGTCTTCGGTCTCCTCTGATTCCTTTTCCTTATCAGTCGACTGATCTTTCAGGAAGTTCTGGATCAGGAGCCGGCACTGTCGAGTGGTGTGCTTGGGATACACCAAGTTTCCCTCTTCATCTTTCTTCGTGTGAATAGGACACGGCTGGTCGAGTACATCATTCCCAGCTTGATCCTTTACTTTCTTGAAACCCAGGGCCCCTTTGGCTTTCCTTTGCCTTTCCCTTGGTTGAGCACCGCAGCTTCGCCCTGAGCGGCTGGCTCGGCCTTGCACTTGGGCTTCCGATTGGAATTCTGATCATCTTGTCCGACTGGTTTCTTGCCACTGCAGAGCCGATCAGCCTCTTCGCCGTTAGCATACCGACTGGAAATCTCCATCATCCAGGACAGGGACATATCGCCCGTTCGACCAAACTTCAAGTTCATCTCTCAGTATCATACGCCCTCCTTGAAGACGCAAACTGCTTGATGCTCAGACACATTTTCCACCGTGTGATGCAAGGTGGTCCATCGCTGTATGTGTCAGGACCCCGATCCTCAGTCACACCGATCTAGCTGTAACACGTCATATCACTTTGCGGCCTCACGCACGGTAACCCCACGGGTGCCACCTTACCTGGCCCGGGACCGTTTGCGCATTTTGGCACACGTATATGACAGTGTCGCTAGCATCCATATGACAGAGAACCCGGGCCGACATGGCTAGTTATAAACCAAAACTGGCACTAAATTACAGAGACATGCATCCATGACCCAGCAACGAACGTGTCGGTCATCAACGTATGAACCCAAGTCGTAGCAAGCTACATGGACTTAAAGGAACAACGCGTGACATTTCCCCTAAGGGACAGACACAGGAACGAAGAAGGACACATGTCGGCCAGCCTACGTGTTCCGAGCAGTAGCAAGCTACCAAGGCTCATTGGAATCACTAGGAGGCATTTCCCTGTAAGATAGGCTACCAAAGGAAAACAACTAGGTGTCGGATCCCACACATACCAAGCATTTCAATCATACACACAATATGCTCAATATGTGCAAATACAACATTGCATCACAACAGAACTCTATGACTCAAAGTACTTTATTTAAGAGGCTCCAAGAGCCATACATAACATATCCATACAGATAGGGGTCACATGACCCAACACTCAAGTCATACAGTCATACAAGCACAAGTGGAAGCTACATGTCTGAGTACACACAACTTAGGAAATAAAACAGGCTTGGTGTAGCCTGGCTATCTACAAGGCCCTTCACAAGCTCCAGATCTCCGTCTGGGTGCCAAGATACTCGTCGACGTCAACATCTATGTAGAACCCATCAGTAGGGGCAGGGTTCTCCTCTGCAACAGTTATTAAGCAAACATGAGTACAAAGGTACTCAACAAGTCTTACAACAGAACCTATCATACATGCAACATTATCAACAGGGGTAGTGGAGTTCATAGCAGAAAGCCAGCTTTGACTCTTGGCTAACCTATACTACAACTCTCAATGGATTGCAAGATGTTATTACGAACACGAGTCCTCTACTCACCACAACAATACACTACCGAGGATCCTCTTCCGTCATCCTACGGAAGGGCCATCCACGGCACTCACACTTATCTTGAGGCTTTTAGTAGTATCCATCAACTTGTCTATGAACTGTAAGAGTAACCAAGTAGTCCGTACCGCGAACAACGGCTATTCGAATAGATTGATATCCCTGCAGGGGTGTACCTCTTCACACACGCTTTCACCACTTATCGCCGTTTACTCGACATGTACTCGGCAACCTTCAAGCGGAAGCCCAGCGAGGGTGTCGGCCACGACCTGACTAACTACTCAAGTCTCTCATCCAGGTTTATCGCCTATTTGGGTTCCATCCGTGGGGACATCCGGCCGGGGTGTCGCTCACGGCCCCATACGATGTGTACAGGGTTCTCTAGTAACCAAACGGGCAACCGGTACACCGTGCCACGTACCTGTCGCATCACAACCCACCCCGAGGGTCAGCGTTGTGCACGACCTCCAGTAATCTATAAACACCAGAAACTAGTTGCAACTCCTGGACAGAGATCAAGGGTAATTAATAAGCCGAGAGGGTCAATTAAGGATCCCAATGTGTGGTAGTAGCTGAAACTTGAACCACACATACAGATCTCGGGTCCTATGGACGATTCCAATGAAACAACCCACCATGTACTCCTACATGGCCTTTCAACAATACCTTTACCAAGCATATTCCACACTTCCTTCTCTTTATCGGTGTGATCATTTCACTCTGATCCATCACCCAGATGAACCAGACCTGACACAACTCTAAGCATAGCAGGCAACATAAACAAATAGCATGGTGGATCACACATCACATGGCTCAATAACCTCCTACACATGCTAGTGGGTTTCAACTATTTACTGTGGCAATTACAGGTCATGCAAGGGAATAGGGTTCAACTACCGCAGCAAGTAGCAGTTCACACGTTGTTGCCTTAATGCAGTAAAAGAGAGCAGGAGCGAGAAGATTGGGTTTGTATCGGAATGATCAATGATTGCTTGCCTGACAGAGTGGTTGTCGGGTACTGCTCTTCAGCTGGATACGCAGAAGTATCCTCGGGAGCAGGACCTAACACGGAGAATACCGGCGATACGATCAATAGACAAACAAATGCAACAATATGTTGCATGCTCATAGCATGGCAAGATGCATGTGTTTTGGCTAATGCAACTATAACCCGAAGGGTTTGAGCCTATTTGAATCAAAGATTCAAATTGGAATTCAAACTATTATTTAAATAAGTGCATTATCATGTTTTAATGTATACAGCAAGGTTACCTTGCTCAAACATGCATGAAACCAGTGCCATTGGAAAGATTGGATTTTTCTGATCATTTTTCATATATAACTTATTTCCATCTGAGCTACGGTTGATCTTATATGATTTTTAGAAGTTTTGAGTATTTTCTGAAATTCATAAACCATTTAGGATTTATTTTAAATTCCAGAAACACTTTACTGCGTCAGCATGACCTCATGCTGACGTCAGCAGGTCAACAGGAGCTGGTCCTGGTCAAACATGACATGTGGGCCCGGCATGTCAGTGTCATAGCTAATTAGCAAAGTTAATTAGTGTTAAGCTAGGAACTAATTAGCTGTCAGTGGGGTCTGGGCCCACAGTCAATGACTAACCTAACTAACTGATTTAATTAACATTTACTTAATTAAACTAGCTAATTAGGGGATGGGTGGCCCACACGTCAGTGACCCAGGGGTGGTCAACCCCCCGGTCAAATGAGTTAAACTCGCCGGCGATGTGACGCCGGCGAGGCCAAACACGGCGGAGAGCTTCGGAAATCTCCTACAGGGCACGGTTCGAGCCGCGGTTGGGCGCGTTGGAGAGCCCTTGCTGGCGCACGTCGAGAGGTGGTAGCCGCCGGGCCTGTTGTGGCCGGAGGCGACGGCGACGAGCTCGGCAGCGACGGCCGGCGTTCGGGCGTGTGTGGAAACGCGGCTACGGTGGCCTAGGCGATGCGTGTGTGGCACCTACTCCATCTACGTGCTTCGGCGAGCAAGATGGGCGTGTGTCCGAGACCAAATGGTCACCGGAGCATCACCGTCGGCGAGCACGGCGGCGGCAGGTTTCGGTGATCAGTGGAGCAGCAGCTACGCGGTGCAAACGAAGCGGAGGAGGGAGGGATTCGGTGTAGGGGCTCACAGCGGAGCTAACGAGCTCGAAGGAGAGGTCGGGGACGCTCTGCAGCTTCTTAATCGACGGCGAGGAGCTCTGGCGATCCGAGGAGGGGGACGACGGCGTGAAGGCGATGCAGGGCTTCCGGCGATCCGTGGCTCAGCGAGGAGGAAGAGGGCGTCGCGGCGATCCTCCTGGACACGGTCACGGGACGAGGGGGAGGCTCTAGGTGCGGCAACGGGGAGCGGCGGCGACGGGCGGCCTCGGTGGTGAGAGGGAGAGAGCCAGGGGAGAGAGATGAGGACGAGGGGGAGTGAGAGAGGGGTCGGGGCAGCTGCGTGGCGACGCATGGAGACGTCCAGGCCGTCGGGATGCAGGCAAGCAGGCTGGAGGTGGCCGGGCGCGTGCCGGCATGCGGTGGCCACGCGCGCTGCCTACTGGCGCGAGGAGGAAGGCGACAGGAGCGGCGCTGGGTGGGCTGGGCCGGCCTGCAACAGTGCTGGGCTCAAGGTAAGTTCTCTCTCTCTTTCTTTTTTCCTATTTCTTTTCTGTTTCATTTCTTTTGCAACTTTGTTTAATTATTAAAAATGTCAGAACATTTTTATAACTCATAAAACTAGTCATGCCCACTGTATATAATATGAACAGTATGGAACATTATAGTTTATGATTATTTGAGCATTTAAAATATTTTATAGCATTTAAATGCCCAAATACAAATACCATATGATTTAATCCAGAGTCCTTAGATGTCCTAGAAAATTGTGCACCATTTTTGGCAGAGGTTTAGGACCAAGGCAGAAATGATGGACATTTTTGAAGGGCATTTTGGGTACATTGGAAAAGATTTTATCAAACCTTAGTTGTTAGAAGAGGGGTGCTGGGGTTTCTGTCATTCCCATTTCAAGTTTCTTTGATAAGTAAACATGATGCACACTCTAGCTAGTCCTAATGCAAGTGCTAACTAGGGATGTGACAACTCACCCCCACTTAAAAGAATCGCGTCCCGAGATTCGGGTTCCTCCGGAAAGAGGGTGGGGTACTCAAGTCGAAGACGATCCTCCCTTTTCCAAGTAGCTTCACTCTCGGAATGATGTGACCATTGAACCTTGAGAAACTTGATATTGTGGCGTCGAGTGGTGCGCTCGGTTTGATCAAGAATACGAACGGGGTATTCTCGATATGTGAGATTATCCTGGAGATCAAGCGTTTCGTGGTCCACTCCGCGGATAGGATCCGAGAAGCAATGCCTGAGTTGAGAAATGTGGAAAACATCATGAACTCTGGAGAGGTGCGGAGGTAGTTCCAATTGGTAGGCAACTTCTCCTCGTTTGGCGAGAATGCGAAAAGGATCGATGTAACGAGGGGCCAATTTGCCTTTGATACCGAAGCGATGGGTTCCCTTAAGAGGAGTAACCCGAAGGTAAGCCTTATCGCCGACTTCAAAAGTCACAGCCTTATGATGACTATCATATTGGCTCTTCTGGCGAGACTGGGCTGTTTTCAATTTCTCACGAACGATGCGAACTTGCTCTTCTACTTCCTGGATCATATCCGGGCCAAAGAGTTGCCTTTCCCCGGTTTCTGACCAGTTAAGAGGTGTTCGACACCTTCGTCCATATAGAACTTCGAAGGGGGCTTTACCCAGGCTGGCTTGATAACTATTGTTATAAGCGAATTCGGCAAATGGAAGACACTTTTCCCATTCCATACCGAAAGAAATGACAGAGGCTCGAAGCATGTCTTCCAGAATTTGATTGACTCGTTCCACTTGACCACTTGACTGGGGATGGAAGGCAGTGCTGAAAGAGAGATGAGTTCCCATAGCATTCTGGAAACTTTCCCAAAATCGTGAAGTGAAAAGACTTCCACGGTCTGAGTTAAATTCCAGCAGCACACCATGAAGTGATACTATCCGAGAGACATACAACTGTGCTAACTGGCTAGCGGTAATACTCTCTCGAACAGGCAGGAAATGAGCTACTTTAGCGAGGCGGTCGATAACGGCGAAGATAGCATTATTCCCTTTCCTGGTCCTGGGAAACCCGGTAATGAAGTCCATACCGACCTTGTCCCATTTCCATTCAGGAATAGCTAAAGGTTGAAGGGTGCCAGCAGGCCGTTGATGCTCTGCTTTGACTCGACGACAAACGTCGCAGTTAGCAATGAATTGAGCGATTTCTCTCTTCATCCTAGTCCACCAGAATCTCTGACGTAGGTCCTGATACATTTTGGTACCACCGGGATGAATCGTGAAAGGAGATTCATGAGCCTCCTTAAGAATCATCTGTCGTAGTTGTTGTTTCTTGGGTACCACCAAGCGGTTCTCGAAGTACACAACACCTCGATCATCCATAGAGAAACTTTTAGCAACTCCGCTAGCAATGTTCTCTTTGATCCAAGATATACCTCTATCATACCGCTGGGCAACTATGATTTGATCCATAAGGGTAGGTTTCGCCACCAAGGTGGAAAGGAATCCTCGAGGAACAATGTGAAGGTTAACCTTACGAAATTCCTCGTGGAGAAGTGGTTGTCCTTGTTGTAACATTAAGTTGTTACAATAAGACTTACGACTTAGTGCAGCAGCCATGACATTGGCCTTTCCAGGGGTGTAGGTGATTCCTAAGTCGTAGTCTGTGAGCAACTCAACCCAACGTCTTTGCCTGAGATTTAGATCCGGTTGGGTGAAGATGTACTTCAAACTTTGATGATCAGTGAAGATTTCACAGCGATTACCAAGGAGGTAATGTCGCCATGTTTTGAGTGCATGGACTACAGCTGCAAGCTCTAGATCATGAGTAGGATAGTTATCCTCATGTGGACACAACTGTCGAGATGCGTATGCAATCACTTGACGGTCTTGCATGAGTATGCAACCTAGTCCTTGTCGCGAGGCGTCGCAATAGATTATAAAATCCTTGGAAAAATCTGGTGGTACCAGTACAGGTGCAGATGTCAGGCGTCTTTTCAGTTCCTGAAAACTGGACTCGCACTGTGGGGTCCACTCAAACTATTTATCTTTCTTAAGGAGTTCAGTTAGAGGTTTAGCAACCTTGGAGAAATTTTCGACGAAGCGTCGGCAATAGCTCGCTAAGCCAAGAAAACTCCTAATTTGCTTGACCGATTCAGGGGGAGTCCAATCAAGGACGGCTTGAACTCGCTCGGGATTGACAGCAATACCCTTGCCAGAGATCACATGACCTAGATAGGTTACTTCCGGTAACCAAAATTCACATTTAGAGAATTTGGCATAAAGGCGGTGCTCTCGAAGTTTCGTCAATACCAGCCTTAAATGCTCGGCATGATCTTCCTTGTTCTTGGAATAGACGAGTATATCATCGAGGTATACCATGATGAATTTATCCAAGTACTCCATGAATATAGAATTCATTAGCCGGGAGAAGGTGGCTGGGGCATTGGTTAATCCGAAGGACATGACGGTGCACTCATATTGGCCATAACGAGTAACAAAGGCCGTTTTAGGAATGTCCCCGTTCTTGATTTTGATTTGATGGTAACCCAACCTCAAATCCATCTTAGAGAAGACTCAGGATCCAGCGAGCTGATCGTACAGGTCGTTGATCCTGGGGAGCGGATACTTGTTCTTTATGGTGACCAGATTGACAGGTCGGTAATCTACAACCATTCGCTCCATTCCATCCTTCTTCTTGACGAAGAGGACGGGGCAAGCCCAAGGGGAAGAGCTAGGACGGATGAAACCTTTTTGCAAGGACTCATCGAGTTGTTTCTTAAGCTCAGCTAATTCTAGGGGTGCCATCTTATAAGGTCTCCTGGAGATTGGGACAGTTCCAGGGATAAGATCTATCACGAACTCGACATCTCTGTCAGGTGGAATTCCTGGCAGTTCTTCTGGAAAAACATCCGGAAAGTCACGGACTACCGGGATATCTTCGAGTTCGGGTAGAGGGCTGGCATTAAGAGAGTAGAGCTGACGCTCAGCCATTCGGGTCAAGACATTGACTATCTTGCCGGATGGGTGTGTAAGTTGAATGGTCCTAGTATAGCAATCAATCTTGGCGTAATTAGTTGTCATCCAATCCATACCCAAAATGATGTTTATGTTCGAGGACTTGAGAGCGATTAGAGATGCAAGGAAAACAAGTCTATCGACAAGGATTTCATTTCCATGGCTTACCCTAGAGATTTGCCATTTTGAACCAGGAGTTTGAATAACCATGGAAGTAGGCATGTCACAAAAAGTCATGTTGTGCATTCGAGCATAGCTCTCAGATATGAACGAATGGGATGCTCCAGTATCGAAAAGAACAGATGCCGGATGACAGTTAACGAGAAGCGTACCAAGGACGACGCCAGGATCCTCATAAGCTTCCTCAGCAGAGACATAGTTGACATGACCACGTGCAGTGGGGATTGGCTTGACATAATTCACCTTGCCGGTTGGCTTACCACGGCCAACGGGTTTTCCTGGTTGGTTCTGAGGATACTCACGCATGTAGTGCCCCGGTTCTCCACACTTGAAGCATGTCACAGTGCTAGTGCATGGAGCAAAGTTGGAAGGTGGTCCTCCATAGGTCTTAGCAGGTGCATACTGTTGAGTTGGGCGAGGCGTCTCATAGGATGGCCTCGGTGTGTACTTGGGTGGCAAAGCAGTGTTAGGAACCCACACACGGCGCTTGTGAGAGCCAGAGCCGGATGAGGAACCAAAGTCTCGAGGATGCTTGCGTGTGGCCTCGAAGTCGGTCTGGCCCGTCTCAGCACTGATAGCCTTGTTTACCAGCTTCTGGAAGGAAGTGCACTCGTGCAGACGTAGATCTCGGCGGAGTTCAGGGCTGAGTCCCTTGCGGAACCTCGCCTGCTTCTTGGCATCGGTGGATACTTCCTCAGGTGCATAGCGTGCCAAGTTGCCAAACTCGCGACTATAGCCATCCACAGTTAACCAGCCCTGGGTGAAATTGCAGAATTCCTCCCGCTTGCGATCCATGAGACCTTCCGGGATGTGATGTTCACGGAATGCCTCACTGAACTCAACCCAAGTAGTGATTTGGCCAGCAGGACGCATAGCTTCAAAGTTTTCCCACCAAAGACTGGCAGGGCCCTCAAGATGGTAGGCGGCATAGGTAACCTTGTCAGCTTCGGCCACACGGGCAGAGTGTAGCTTGTGGGTGATACTACGTAGCCAGTCATCCGCATCCAGAGGTTCAGTGGAGTGATGGAACTTCGGTGGGCACATATTGATAAAGTCATTGATTGACACCACGTCATTCCTCTGATGGAACCCAGTGTTCTGCTCTATGCGTTCCAGCAGACGGTTGGCCTCTCTCTTGTTCCGTTCTGCTTCGAGCATAACTTCCGCCAAGGAGGGTGGCTGGGGCAGATTCCCATCTCTAGCCCCACTAGCCTCACCCTGCTCCTGGGCAGCAGGAGTGTTGCGAGTGTTGACCATCCTAAGAAAACAAAACATCGGTTTAGACAAGGATGGCAAAAATTTGACATAGAAGTGCAGAATGTAATGGATGACACGGAATGCAGAGATGTTCATCCGTACGACATGGTAATATAGAAACTGCTATATAATATATATACACCAGTGGTCATACACACCATACATAGTTTAGTACATGCCAAGGCTAAAGTACAACTGCGGTGAAAGACGATACATCCCATCAGAGGCATTCCAAGCTCCTATACATTATTTAACTACACCTCCGGAACTCAGTACACACTAAGTCATATTCCACAAGACGCGCAGGACTGTGGGAATACAACTACTACAATACTACTACTACCACGGTCTAGCTCAAACATTCACGTAGTAATCTTCGTAAAGATTACCACCGTAGCCTGGAAGTGGAACAGACGGATCTTGAAACTCGCGAGCACTCGAAGGCTGTGGACCATAGGGACATGGATGTGGCCTCGGTCCCGATGCTGGTGGTAATTGACGCCCACGTGGAGGTGTAATACCCCCCAACGTCACGCCAATCCATGCGATCAGGCAGACGAGTCCGTACGGGGTACAAATCCCGCATATCCAGATATCCGGCGTGCACAGCAGGTGCAATCCGTGTCAAAGTAGTCCAGTGGGCGGCTCGAGTGTTATACATCTCCATTCGGAGGGCACGGACCTCACGGTCCCTATCCTCCAGCATCTGAACAGTAGTCTGAAGCAGTGGCTCTTCATGAGCAGCATCAGTATACAGACCAGTGTAGTAGCCTTCCTCTTCGGGAAGTGAGGCTGGCATGTAACAGAACTCAGTGTTCAGCAACAGGGCATGCCTAGCCCGGAGAATGGTCATCATCAAATAGGCGGCATCCTGCACTGCCATCTCGATTGTAACCCCGAGTCCATAAGACCAATGGATAGGGTCGTTAGCTCCGGGATATGATGGGTATATCCGGACTGTGCAGAAATACTGACTCTGATTGAAATCCCGGTACTGTTCCTCCACGGTGTACTCAGGATACCAGCGATAACCGGTCTCAGTCAGCACACAGACTAGCATGGCCGTGTGACCGGGCACATTAATGCACCGCGTCAAACGAACCACTTGGTGAGGGGTGCGGCCAGACATCTGAAACACGAAGTAATGCAAAGGCATTAGTGTTTCTGGAAGAAATTGGGCAGCATAACAACCGTAAATGCTCAAACAAAGATTTGAGACATCATACAAATGATAGCATAGCCACTCAACAATCCATATCAAGGTTCCGGGTCCAACAATCATCATACTAAAAGGATAGAACTTGAACTAAGGCTGGAAACCAACAATCCTAAGAGTCTACGGATTAGTAACACGTGAACCTAGTAAGGATAAGAGACCTAGTCCTAAATCCCCGTAGAAAGAATAGACTGACTCAGATCAGAAGGGCATAAGGTAAAGGAGTAAAAAGAGCCTTACGTTCCCTTCCACAATCAATTCCCCTACATATAACTAAGAATTTTTCTAGACTCAACATCGACCAGTTTCGCTTGAGAAACCTACAGGCAGTCCAGCTCTGATGCCAACGCTGTCAGGACCCCGATCCTAAGTCACACTGATCTAGCTGTAACACGTCATATCACTTTGCGGCCTCACGCACGGTAACCCCACGGGTGCCACCTTACCTGGCCCGGGACCGTTTGCGCATTTTGGCACACGTATATGACAATGTTGCTAGCATCCATATGATAGAGAACCCGGGCCAACATGGCTAGTTATAAACCAAAAGTGGCACTAAATTACAGAGACAGGCATCCATGACCCAGCAACGAACGTGTCGGTCATCAACGTATGAACCCAAGTCGTAGCAAGCTACATGGACTTAAAGGAACAACGCGTGACATTTCCCCTAAGGGACAGACACAGGAACGAAGAAGGACACATGCCGGCCAGCCTACGTGTTCCGAGCAGTAGCAAGCTACCAAGGCTCATTGGAATCACTAGGAGGCATTTCCCTGTAAGATAGGCTACCAAAGGAAAACAACTAGGTGTCGGATCCCACACATACCAAGCATTTCAATCATACACACAATATGCTCAATATGTGCAAATACAACATTGCATCACAACAGAACTCTATGACTCAAAGTACTTTATTTAAGAGGCTCCAAGAGCCATACATAACATATCCATACAGATAGGGGTCACATGACCCAACACTCAAGTCATACAGTCATACAAGCACAAGCGGAAGCTACATGTCTGAGTACAGACAACTTAGGAAATAAAACAGGCTTGGTGTAGCCTGGCTATCTACAAGGCCCTTCACAAGCTCCAGATCTCCGTCTGGGTGCCAAGCTACTCGTCGACGTCAACGTCTATGTAGAACCCATCAGTAGGGGCAGGGTTCTCCTCTGCAACAGTTATTAAGCAAACATGAGTACAAAGGAACTCAGCAAGTCTTACAACAAAACCTATCATACATGCAACATTATCAACAGGGGTAGTGGAGTTCATAGCAGAAAGCCAGCTTTGACTCTTGGCTAACCTATACTACAACTCTCAACGGATTGCAAGATGTTATTATGAACACGAGTCCTCTACTCACCACAACAATACACTACCGAGGATCCTCTTCCGTCATCCTACGGAAGGGCCATCCACGGTACTCACACTTATCTTGAGGCTTTTAGTAGTATCCATCAACTTGTCTATGAACTGTAAGAGTAACCAAGTAGTCCGTACCGCGAACAACGGCTATTCGAATTGATTGATATCCCTGCAGGGGTGTACCTCTTCACACACGCTTTCACCACTTATCGCTGTTTACTCGACATGTACTCGGCAACCTTCAAGCGGAAGCCCAGCGAGGGTGTCGGCCACGACCTGACTAACTACTCAAGTCTCTCGTCCAGGTTTATCACCTATTTGGGTTCCATCCGTGGGAAGATCCGGCCGGGGTGTCGCTCACGGACCCTAACGATGTGTACAGGGTTCCCGAGTCACCGAACGGGCAACCGGTACACCGTGCCACGTACCTATCGCATCATGATGGCTTCTCGCCCCTCGTTGGTTACCCCAAGTGGAAGGTTTGAGATGTAGCGTAACGACAAGTTTCCCTTGGCAAGGTACCAAGGATCGAATCCCGTGAGACTCCGAGGGCCAACAAGTAGGTGTCAACGCTAACGGCGCCAACTTAGCAGTTGACAGGACCTGCACACAGATACAAATAACTTTGCTCCCAATGAGTACAGAGAGGTTGTCAATCCCTCTGGCCTTGCTGTTTACAAAGGATTAAACACAAGAGGTAATAGTGATAGGTATGACTGCAACTAGGAAATAAGAACAGGAAGTAAATAGCAGGTGTGATCAGTGATGGTAATATGGACCGGGGTCCCATGATGTTCACTAGTGATGTCTCTCTCCCAAAAGACGATAAAACAGCTAAGCGAGGTAAACAAATTACAGCTGGGCAATTGACAGGATTATGTGCGCAAACCAATGCTAACTATGCTGTAAAGAAAGGTAGAGGCTCAAAAGCATGGGCGGTACGCCAAGGCAAGTAGACCGAAATCCATCCGCATCTACTACTAATCATCCACCTTGAGATATCTATCCAGAACATCTCGCTGGTATTAAGTTGGGAGTCCCACCCATAGTGTAAACTCAAAGCAACAGACAACTGCATTAAAAGAACTTTGCGTAAAGTAAACAATCCTTGCACCCGCAAGTACAAGCACCGTTGTTTTCCCCCTTGTGGCAACAGCACATCCCCTAGACTCATGTTTCTGTTACTCAAACTAGTGATCGAGGGGCATGAACCCACAATCAAGCATAACGTTCCCTCTTGGAGTTACTACCTACTACTCGGCCAAAGCAATAAACAGCAACGGAGAACATGCAAGAATTACTCAAGAACATAAATATAAAAGAGGTGAATCAAATATATTACTCACACACAATCTGAACATAATCTCATAATCCATCGGATCCCAGCAAACTCAGCATAGCAACAGCAGAAAGATTACATATGTGCCTCGATCATGTAGGGCAGCTCACGAGGTCCAATCCATGAAGAACAAAGAGGGGAGGAGAACATCACATAGCTACTGGTCATGGACCCATGGTCCAAGGGGGACTACTCACAACTCATCCGGGAAGCGTCCATGGTGGTGGAGAAGCTCCCGGTGGTGGTTCTCCCCTCCGGCAGGGTGCCGGGAAGAGTTCTCCTGGTGCTCCCGATCTTGGAAGCGCGGCGGCGGCGGAACAGAGGCGAGATCGTAAAAAAGGGTTCCGTCCTCGAGGGTTTTGGGACGCGAGCAATATATATGCCAAAGGGGGTCACCAGAGGCGGAGGTGGGGCCCCAGGCGCCCCCCTGGCGCGGCCAGGGGTGGCGTCGGGTGGCCGCCTGGGCCACCCCAGGCTCCCCTCTGGCCCTGCTTTGGTTTTTCTTGAAGCTCCCGATACGCTGATTTTTCCTGTATTTTTCCCGGAATTTTTAGGGCACTTTTAATATGGGGGAAACCTGAAATAGAAAAACAGCAGAAAACAGGAACTGGCACTGTGGTGCACTGAGTTAATAGGTTAGTCCAAATATGATCAAAAGTGTATGGAAGTGCATAAATAGCATAGCAATATCACACAAAAGAGGCATGGAGCAAGCAGAAATTATAGATACGTTTTGGACGTATCAACATCCCCAAGCTTAATTCCTGCTCGTCCTCGAGTAGGTAAATGATAACAAGCATAATTTCTGTGGTGACATGCTATCAACCATATAAGAACTCTTAAGTAAAGCAATCAAGGCACGTAATCCAATTCAAGTCATAACACGCAAGAGTCTATATTAGCATTGTAACAAGTAACATAAGAACATAAAGGTGCAAGAGCTCTCGCTGTCCGTGACTCGAATGTCTCCAAATGGTGTTTGCGTGCAAGAAAGGGGATAGTCATATATGAGAGAGTAAAACATAGTTTTTGTATTGTTGAGAACTTAATCTACTAAAGTTTCACACTTGGTCTTCTTTGGAATCTTATCTTGACTCATCCCCAGACCGTCAGCCAGGTACAAGTCAAAATGATCCACTCCCTTTCGATATTTTGAGCACTCATGCAATGGATGAGCGTAAGCAAGAAAGTCGACACTTAGGATGGCAAAGAGAGAAAAATGATAGAGGGGGAAGACAAAAAAAAGGTGTGAAAGGCTCACATCAATGAGGACAATCATCGGCGAGAGAAAGCCAAATGATAGATATGATGTGAGGAGTAGGGATTGCCATGCAACGGATGCACATATGAGCTAAGGTAAGCTCTCCAATGGAACTAGTGGGGGTGCATCCAACTTGCTTGCTCAAGAAGACCTAGAGCTCTTTTGAGGAGGCTCATCATTGGAATATACAAGCCAAGTTCTATAGTGTAAAGGTCCCCACATAGCTATATGCATGAATGATAATCTCTATGGAGTACAAGGTATAAGATGGAGTACGAGTGTGGATCTCTCAAAAGAAATAGTAGTGTGCCCCCTTCTCTCTTTTTATTTATTTTTCGCTTTTTTCTATTTTTTTTATTTTTTTATGGCCTCAATGGCTCTTTCTATTTATCTCTCATTTGTCCTCTTTGGGATCTTTTGATTTTGTCCTCTTTGGGATCTTTTGATTTGTCTTCTTTGGGATCTTTTCCTCACTTTAGGGGCAACACTATGTATTACAAGAAGTATAGAAGATCTTTCACACTTTACAAAAGTACTCAACATAAAGAAAATGAAACTATCATGATGTATGCAAATGTATGCCTCTGCCGGTGTAGCAGGATATGCAATGATACTAGCGCGTCATGTAGCAATGATTAGGGCAATGCCCAACTAGCATGCGGCTCATCGATCAAGCAAAAATCATGTATGACATGAAGATCAAGTCATGAGAAGATGGATGTTGCATGGCAATGTATCTCGGAAAGTCTATGGAAATGCCTTGATAGGTAGGTATGGTGGCTGTTTTGAGGAAGGATATAATGAGGCTTATGATGACAGAGTGTATCGTGCCAAGGATTTGGATGCACCGGCGAAGTATGCGCCAACTCTCGAGGTGAGAAAGGGCAATGCACAGTACCGAAGAGGCTAGAAAAATATGGCTAGGTGGAAGTGTCAACTTTCGAATACTCACATTAGTCCGAAGAACTCATGCACTTATTATCGGTAACTCTCAATCTAATTAGGAGGTTCTCAAAGAGACAAGTACCCCGAGGAGGAGTGTATGGGGATTTGGTTATCCTTGCGCATCCTCGGCTCATGGTACGTGAGTGTACTCTAATATTCGATCCCTCCAAAGATTAGTGATCCATTTAGTAGCTAAAGTTCTCAACTATTTTGTAGGTTTTCGAAAATAAACATGGATTGCCCAAAATACGGCATCTATCACTAATAGGCTAAAGGTCTTGACACCAAAAGTTCAGACATTACTCATGGCAATACCTCAAAACTATTGCAAGTTACTACTAAAATTAAATAGCAACCTCAATTACCTACTTTAAGTTAAGACACACAACTCAGTGCAACAGACAAACTCTCTTAACGAGATAAACATGAAAACTCAAGAGAGTTCAACAACCAACTAAACAAAAGCTCTTTAAAAAGAAAAGCATGAAAACTAAGAGCTAAACATGACAGTAGCTATGGAAAGACAAAGAACACACACAGCAAAGATAAGCATGAAAATCCTATGTTGTGTTCTAGGTTGAAGTGGAATGTGTTTCTCTCCCACACAAAGAAAGCTGGGTTCTAACTCGTTATGAACAGCAAGCAAAGCTAAAGAAAACTAAAAAGGAAACTAAAAGCAAGACGCTCCAAGCATAGCACATAACGCATGAAGTGATTAAAATATAGTGGAATGAAAGACGAACTGATAATTGTTGATGGAGAAGGGGATGCACGGGGGCATCCCCAAGCTTAGACGCTTGAGTCTTCTTGAATATTTCTTGGGGGTGCACGGGGGCATCCCCAAGCTTGAGCGTTTGACCCTCCTGAATCTTTTTATCATCTTCCCTCGCACACTTGAAAACTCCCTTCATACATAACTCATCATAATCTGATTAGCGAGGTTAGTACCCATAATAAAATAACTTTTCCTTGCTGGAAATAAAGATAATCTTGAAGAGCTACTGTTTCTCAAGATTGCTAAAATGTTTTTGCAAAGAAAAAGCAAGCTCAAGGTTTGCAAAACGAAGAAAAGGCAAAACAGGACAGAATCTGTGAAAAACAGACCAGCAGGTAGTAAATAATTTTTTCAGGGCACTTCTGGCACTCAAATCAAAAAACTCAGAACAGACGCCCGAAAGCCAATTGTATAGAACACGCTGTCAAAAAAATTCAGATACAAAAAGATGATCTGGTGATTTTATACGAATTTTTCTGTCCAAGGACAGAATCTGTTTTCTGGACTACACGTCACAACTCTTGAACTTTCTTGCAATCGGAGGCTAAACTTGGCACAAAGCTGAAAAGAAACGATACAATGATGATGCTACTGTAGTAACAAACATGAGGACACAATAAAAGCAAAATAAAGTTTTATTCGTTGTGGGCTGCCTCCCAAAAGCACTTTCTTTTATGCCTTTAAGCTAGGCATAATGCAAAAAGAGAGGATCAAGTTTTATCAAGAGTAAAAGAATAGCTAGCCCGTGTAACGGACTCAAAAGGTAACTTAATCTTATTTCTAGGGAAGTGTTCCTTCCCTTTCTTGAGAGGGAATTGGAATTTTATATTCCCCTCTTTCATGTCAATGATAGCACCAACGGTGCGAAGAAAAGGACGTGCCAAAATAATTGGACATGAAGGTTCACATTCAATATCCATAATAGTAAAATCAACGGGAACATAATTGTCATTGACAACGATAAGAACATCGTCGATCTTCCCCAAAGGTTTCTTTACAGAAGAATCAACAAGACGAACACCAAAAGAACAAGGATCAAAAGGTTTCAATTCAAACATATCATACATTCTTTTGGGCATAACGGAGGTACTAGCTCCAACATCACATAAAGCATAGCAAGAGAAGTTATTCAACTTAATTTTAATCATAGGATCCAAACTATCTTCTAGCTTTCTAGGTATGGAGGCTTCTACCCTAAGCTTCTCCTCCCTAGCTTTGATAGGAGCATTAGTGATATGCTCCGTGAAGGCAAGATTAAGTGTGCTAGTGTGGGGATCTCTAGACATCTTGTGAAGAAAATCAATAACTTTAGAAAGGGTGCAATTATCAAAATCAAGGTCACTACTATCAAGTAAAGTGGTAGTGGTGTCCTTTAGGCTCACTTGTTTGGTAGCTTCTATGGTCATAGGAGTTTCTTCTACGGTTGAGGTCATAGCATCACCATTAATAGGTCCAACGGGACTAGGAGTGCGTTGGGTGCTAAGAGTTTGGATATCCTCAACAACTTGGATAGTAGCAACAGTGTGGTGGGTAGGAAGGCTCTTAATTCTATCTTCTTCCTTCTTTTCTCTACCAGCTCTCTTTAAGTTTAGCCATCATCCTAATGTTTTCATTAATTTGCACTTGAATAGCATTCATAGGAGTGGTCTTCCTCTCCTCAAGAGGAGAAGTTCTAATTTTAAGCAACTCTACCTCATGGGCTAAATTGTCTACCTTCGAAGAGAGATTATCTAGTTTGGCTAGTTTTTCTTCTACACTCTTATTGAAGGCTTTTTGGGTAGTGATAAAGTCTTTAAGCATAATCTCTAGTTCAGAAGTGGAGTTCTTGGTGTTAGGATAAGCATTGTTGTTCCCATAGGAATTAGAGGGGAACGGTCTAGGGTTGCTACCAAAATTACTCCTATAAGCATTGTTATTGAAATTGTTTCTAGAGATAAAGTTCACATCTACTTGATCTTGAGCAATCAAAGAATTTAAAGGAACATCATGAGGATCAATAGAAGATTGCTTGGAAAGTAGAGACATGATCAAGTCAACTTTTTCATTTAGGGAGGAAATCTCCTCGACATAGTTTACCTTCCTACCTGTTGGAGCGCGATCGGTGTGCCATTGGGAATAGTTGGTCATCAACACATCGAGAAGCTTCGTGGCAGCACCAAGTGTAGTTGACATAAAGGTTCCTCCCGCGGCCGAATCTAACAAGTTCCGCGAGGTAAAGTTCAAGCCTGCATAAAAAGTTTGGATAACCATCCAAGTAGTCAAACCATGAGTAGGGCAGTTCTTGACAAGAGATTTCATGTGTTCCCAAGCTTGGGCAACGTGTTCATTATCCATTTGTTTAAAAATCATTATGTGACTCCTTAGTTGGATAATTTTAGCAGGGGGATAGTACTTCCCAATAAAGGCATCCTTGCACTTGTCCCAAGAGTCTATGTTATTCCTAGGCAAGGATTGAAACCAGATTTTAGCTCCTCCTCTCAAGGAGAAAGGAAAAAGCTTAAGCTTAACAATATCACTATCTACTTCTTTGTACTTTTGCATATCACAGAGCTCAACAAAATTATTTAAGTGCAAAGCAGCATCATCTCCAGCACCGGAGAATTGATTTTTCATAACTAGGTTCAGTAAAGCAGGTTTAATCTCATAAGAAGGTGCTGAAGTGGCAGGTGTAGTAATAGGCGTGCAGATAAAGTCATCGTTGTTATGACTAGTGAAGTCACACAACTTGGTGTTCTCGGTGGAACCCATAGCAGCAGCAAGCAAGATAACTATTTTTGTGATTTTTGATAAAGGGACACTAAAGCAAAAACTGAAAGGTAAACTAACAAGACTAAAAAGCAAAGATAAAAGATAGCGTGCAACTCCCCTATCTTGAAGAGTGGAGTCCCCGGCAACGGCGCCAGAAACTTTGCTTGATGGCTTCTCGCCCCTCGTTGGTTACCCCAAGTGGAAGGTTTGAGATGTAGCGTAACGGCAAGTTTCCCTTGGCAAGATACCAAGGATCGAATCTAGTGAGACTCCGAGGGCCAACAAGTAGGTGTCAACGCTAACGGCGCCAACTTAGGAGTTGACAGGACCTGCACACAGATACAAATAACTTTGCTCCCAACAAGTACAGAGAGGTTGTCAATCCCTCCGGCCTTGCTGTTTACAAAGGATCAAACGCAAGAGGTAATAGTGATAGGTATGACTGCAACTAGGAAATAAGAACAGGAAGTAAATAGCGGGTGTGATCAGTGATGGTAATATGGACCGGGGTCCCATGATGTTCACTAGTGATGTCTCTCTCCCAAAAGACGATAAAACAGCTAAGCGAGGTAAACAAATTACAGCTGGGCAATTGACAGGATTATGTGCGCAAACCAATGCTAACTATGCTGTAAAGAAAGGTAGAGGCTCAAAAGCATGGGTGGTACGCCAAGGCAAGTAGACCGAAATCCATCTGCATCTATTACTAATCATCCACCTTGAGATATCTATCCAGAACATCTCGCTGGTATTAAGTTGCGAGTCCCACCCATAGTGTAAACTCAAAGCAACAGACAATTGCATTAAAAGAACTTTGCGTAAAGTAAACAATCCTTGCACCCGCAAGTACACGCACCGTTGTTTTCCCCCTTGTGGCAACAACACATCCCCTAGACTCATGTTTCTGTCACTCAAACTAGTGATCGAGGGGCATGAACCCACAATCAAGCATAACGTTCCCTCTTGGAGTTACTACCTACTACTCGGCCAAAGCAATAAACAGCAACGGAGAACATGCAAGAATTACTCAAGAACATAAATATAAAAGAGGTGAATCAAATATATTACTCACACACAATCTGAACATAATCTCATAATCTATCGGATCCCAGCAAACTCAGCATAGCAACAGCAGAAAGATTACATATGTGCCTCGATCATGTAGGGCAGCACACGAGGTCTAATCCATGAAGAACAAAGAGGGGAGGAGAACATCACATAGCTACTGGTCATGGACCCATGGTCCAAGGGAGACTACTCACAACTCATCCGGGAAGCGTCCATGGTGGTGGAGAAGCTCCCGGTGGTGGTTCTCCCCTCCGGCAGGGTGCCGGGAAGAGTTCTCCTGGTGCTCCCGATCTTGGAAGCGCGGCGGCGGCGGAACAGAGGCGAGATCGTAAAAAAGGGTTCCGTCCTCGAGGGTTTCGGGACGCGAGCAATATATATGCCAAAGGGGGTCACCAGAGGCGGAGGTGGGGCCCCAGGAGCCCCCCTGGCGCGGCCAGGGGTGGGGTCGCGCCGGGTGGCCGCCTGGGCCACCCCAGGCTCCCCTCTGGCCCTGCTTTGGTTTTTCTTGAAGCTCCCGATACGCTGATTTTTCCTGTATTTTTCCCGGAATTTTTAGGGCACTTTTAATATGGGGGAAACCTGAAATAGAAAAACAGCAGAAAACAGGAACTGGCACTATGGTGCACTGAGTTAATAGGTTAGTCTAAATATGATCAAAAGTGTATGGAAGTGCATAAATATCATAGCAATATCACACAAAAGAGGCATGGAGCAAGCAGAAATTATAGATACATTTTGGACGTATCACATCACAACCCACCCCGAGGGTCAGCGTTGTGCACGACCTCCAGTAATCTATAAACACCAGAAACTAGTTGCAACTCCTGGACAGAGATCAAGGGTAATTAATAAGCCGAGAGGGTCAATTAAGGATCCCAATGTGTGGTAGTAGCTGAAACTTGAACCACACATACAGATCTCGGGACCTATGGACGATTCCAATGAAACAACCCACCATGTACTCCTACATGGCCTTTCATCGATACCTTTACCAAGCATATTTCACACTTCCTTCTCTTTATCGGTGTGATCATTTCACTCTGATCCATCACCCAGATGAACCAGACCTGACACAACTCTAAGCATAGCAGGCAACATAAACAAATAGCATGGTGGATCACATATCACATGGCTCAATCAACTCCTACACATGCTAGTGGGTTTCAACTATTTACTGTGGCAATGACAGGTCATGCAAGGGAATAGGGTTCAACTACCACAGCAAGTAGCAGTTCACACGCTGTTGCCTTAATGCAGTAAAAGAGAGCAGGAGCGAGAAGATTGGGTTTGTATCGGAATGATCAATGATTGCTTGCCTGACAGAGTGGTTGTCGGGTACTGCTCTTCAGCTGGATACGCAGAAGTATCCTCGGGAGCAAGACCTAACACGGAGAATACCAGCGATACAATCAATAGACAAACAAATGCAACAATATGATTCATGCTCATGACATGGCAAGATGCATGTGTTTTGGCTTATGCAACTATAACCAGAAGGGTTTGAGCCTATTTGAATCAAAGATTCAAATTGGAATTCAAACTATTATTTAAATAAGTGCATTATCATGTTTTAATGTATACATCAAGGTTAACTTTCTCAAACATGCATGAAACCAGTGCCATTGGAAAGATTGGATTTTTCTGATCATTTTTCATATATAACTTATTTCCATCTGAGCTACAGTTGATTTTATATGATTTTTAGAAGTTTTGAGTATTTTCTGAAATTCATAAATCATTTAGGATTTATTTTAAATTCCAGAAACACTTTACTGCGTCAGCATGACCTCATGCTGACGTCAGCAGGTCAACAGGAGCTGGTCCTGGTCAAACATGACATGTGGGCCCGGCATGTCAGTGTCATAGCTAATTAGCAAAGTTAATTAGTGTTAAGCTAGGAACTAATTAGCTGTCAGTGGGGTCTGGGCCCACAATCAGTGACTAACCTAACTAACCGATTTAATTAATATTTACTTAATTAAACTAGCTAATTAGGGGAGGGGTGGCCCACACGTCAGTGACCCAGGGGTGGTCAACCCCCCGGTCAAACGAGTCAAACTCGCCGGCGATGTGACGCCGACGAGGCCAAACACGGCGGCGAGCTTCGGAAATCGCTTACAGGGCACGGTTCGAGCCGCGGTTGGGCGCGTTGGAGAGCCCTTGCTGGCGCGCGTCGAGAGGTGGTAGCCACCGGGCCTGTTGTGGCCAGAGGCGACGGCGACGAGCTCGACAGCGGCAGCCGGCGTTCGGGCGTGTGTGGAAACGCGGCTACGGTAGCCTAGGCGATGCGTGCGAGGCAACTACTCCATCTACGTGCTGCGGCGAGCAAGATGGGCGTGTGTCCGAGACCAAATGGTCACCGGAGCATCACCGGCGGCAAGCACGGCGGCAGCGGGTTTCGGTGATCAGCGGAGCAGCAGCTACGCGGTGCAAACGAAGCGGATGAGGGAGGGATTCGGTGTAGGGGCTCACAGCGGAGCTAACGAGCTCGAAGGAGAGGTCGGGGACGCTCTGCAGCTTCTTAATCGACGGCGAGGAGCTCCGACGATCCGAGGAGGGGGACGACGGCGTGAAGGCGATGCAGGGCTTCCGGCGATCCGTGGCTCAGCGAGGAGGAAGAGGGCGTCGCGGCGATCCTCGTGGACACGGTCACGGGACGAGGGGGAGGCTCTAGGTGCGGCAACGGCTAGCGGCGGCGACGGGCGGCCTCGGTGGTGAGAGGGAGAGAGCCAGGGGAGAGAGATGAGGACGAGGGGGAGTGAGAGAGGGGTCGGGGCAGCTGCGTGGCGACACATGGAGACGTCCAGGCCGTCGGGGATGCAGGCAAGCAGGCTGGAGGTGGCCGGGCACGTGCCGGCGCGCGATGGCCACGCGCGCTGCCTACTGGCGCGAGGAGGAAGGCGACAGGAGCGGCGCTGGGTGGGCTGGGCCGGCCTGCAACAGTGCTGGGCTCAAGGTAAGTTTTCTCTCTCTTTCTTTTTTCCTATTTCTTTTCTGTTTCATTTCTTTTGCAACTTTGTTTAATTATTAAAAATGTCAGAACATTTTTATAACTCATAAAACTAGTCATGCCCACTGTATATAATATGAACAGTATGGAACATTATAGTTTATGATTATTTGAGCATTTAAAATATTTTATAGCATTTAAATGCCCAAATACAAATACCATATGATTTAATCCAGAGTCCTTAGATGTCCTAGAAAATTCTGCACCATTTTTGGCAGAGGTTTAGGACCAAGGCAGAAATGATGAACATTTTTGAAGGGCATTTTGGGTACATTGGAAAAGATTTTATCAAACCCTAGTTGTTAGAAGAGGGGTGCTGGGGTTTCTATCATTCCCATTTCAAGTTTCTTTGATAAGTAAACATGATGCACACTCTAGCTAGTCCTAATGCAAGTGCTAACTAGGGATGTGACAGTATGTAATCCCTCAAGGTTTCATTCGGCTTCTGCACGCAATGTTGAAGCTCCGCGAGACCAGCAGGCCGCTTGCAGGTGCCCTCAAAGATCCAAATGAAGACTCGGGCCAGCTCCTCCCAACTGTAAATACTCCTAGGGGCCAACTGATTGAGGCATGCCCGAGCTGAACCGCCCAGCATCATAGGAAGGTGCTTCATGGCTACGTCGTCGTTGCCGCCTCCGATCTGCATAGCCACTCGGTAGTCCTCTAGCCAGGTGTCTGGTTTCGACTCGCCGGTGAACTTATTTACCCCCGCCGCCAACCTGAAGTTTGGGGAGATCTCAGCGGCCCTGATGGCACTGCTAAAACACTCGGGCCCAGAGACAGGTGCTCGGCTTCCACTCGGACGATCTCTGCCTTGTTCTTCTCTGAATGCCCTGTTTCGGTCGACCAGCCCCTGCACAAGGATAGACCTTGCATCGAAGCCGGGCCTCCGAGGATCTGGGGGAATCCTCCGCTTGTCGTCGCGTAAGCGCCTGCCTTCGTGCCGCCTTGGCAAGAACGATCCGCTTCCCGGAGGAGGCGTAGTTACTCGACGGCAGTCGTGATGACCGGGTCGACGGTCATATTGCTCGTCATTCCGACCCAGATGCCGGTCTTGCCGTGGGCCACGTTCCTCACGCCTTGGGGGTGATCTTGGACTGTGGGCTGACCAAACGGTGTCTGCCGCCACCGATCTGCTGTGAATCCTGTTGCGCGACCGAGAGAAAGCCACGTTTTGCTCCTCAGCCATTCGGAGCAACGCCCGGATCTGCTGAAGGCCTCTCCCAGCCTCCGACTGAGATGGTTGAATAGACTCCGCGATGCGAGCCGCGGCTTCGAGGTTCTGGACTGGTGTGCGGAACACACGAATCTCGCGCAGGTGCGATTGCCGCGGTCGTCGACTGCACTCGGGAACCAGTCGGCGGGCCCGTTCGTCGAGTGCTCGCTGGATATTTTCCAAGCGCGCGCGCTCGGCCACGGTGGCCAAGTGCGTGGCCTCCAGGGCCAGGGCCTCTGGAGTATCTCCCACTATGGGAGTGAATAGCGCATCTTCATTGCGGAAACAGAGCTCGTCCCTCTGCTCGGCAGTGAGGGGTTGAGGAATGTATCCGTCATTGTCGTACGAATGAGGAAAATCCGATGGGCTGCGGCGCGAGTCGACCATTAGGACCTCCGCTGCGGGATCGCTGCTCCCGCACTTGAAAAATGAATCCACGAGCTCGATCGACGGATCGACCGGCCCGTAGAGGTAACCGTCGGGCTCGATGGCCGCGACCTGAGGGCTGGCCGTCTGGCCGGCCACCGCATGTTTCACCCACCGCTGGATCCATGAGTGACCGGATCGCTTGCGATGGCGTCCGGCGGGGATGGAGGACGATGTAGGAATCGGCAGGTACTGAGTCGACGACTGCCGAAGGAGGACGCCGCAGGCGCTGGCGTGGAAGTGCGTGGCCCCGCGGACGGGCAGCGCCTCGATGTCGAGAGGATCCTCCTAGAGCCAAGCGGAGTCGTCGGCGACGAAGACGAGCGCGCCGAGTCAGATCTCGCGGCCCAACGCCAGACCAACACTGGAAACCATGATGAAGGAGTTCGGAGAAAAGATTGCAACCTCACCAGAAGTCGCTAAGACGCCTCGCCCCACGGTGGGCGCCAACTGTCGTGGTTCTAAGTCTGACAGTACGAGTAGGGGGTACGAATGAGGAGGCAAGGCCCTAGCTATGGTGAAGTTGTACACGAGGTGTTTTACGACTTCATGGCCATCTCGGAGGAAGTAACAGCCCTACGTCTCGGTGCCCGGAGGCGGTCGACTGAAGTATGTATATGCGTGTGTGTTACAGGGGGTGCAAACCCTTGTACTGGAGGAGGGGTGGCTTATATAGTGTGCCAGGACCCCATCCATGCTCCACGTTACTAAGGGCTTAATGTACATAAAGGCGGACGTAACTGATAACGTCCGCAGTAAAGAGTAATAAAGGCATTCACTTCAGCGAGTAAATCCTAGACCGTTGCTTTCCTAAGGGACCTTTGACCTTCGGGGGCGAGTGCCTTGGACGGGTCGAGTGCAGTTGAGTCATCTGGTATGTGGTGTTCGGTCGAGTGGGATGTCCTCTTGGGCCGTCTCAGTCGACTGTCCTTACCGTCATCAGTTTTGTCTTTTAATCTCCTGGGGTAGTGACCTTGGGTGGGGTACCTTGGTCAGGCTTGTGACCCTACCCTAGGTCTGTAACCTCATTAGTGTGTTCTTGATCCCATCTTGCAAGTCAATAGTCACCTACTATGTGTTATGATCCGGCAACCCCGAAGTGACAATAGTCGGGACCACTCCCGGTGATGACCATAGTTTGAGGAGTTCATGTATTCACTATGTGTTAATGCTTTGGTCCAGTACTCTATTAAAAGGAGGCCTTAATATCCCTTAGTTCCAATGGGACCCCACTAGCATGGGAGGTTAGGACAAAAGATGGCATGCAAGTTCTTTTCCATAAGCACGTATGACTATATTCGGAATACATGCCTACATTACATTGATGAACTGGAGCTAGTTCTGTGTCACCCTAGGTTTTAACTATTACATGAGGAATCGCACCCGACATAATTATCCATCACCGATCCAATGCCTACGAGCTTTTCACATATTGCTTGTTGCTTATCTACTTTTCCGCTGCTACTGTTAGAATCACTACAAAACTACTATCGCTACTTTTGCCACCGTTACCGTTACTTCCATATTACCTTGTTACTAAATTACCTTGCTGCAAATACAAAGTTTTCCAGGTGTGGTTGAATTGACAACTCAGCTGCTAATACTTGAGAGTATTCTTTGGCTCGCCTTGTGTCGAATAAATAAATTTGGGTTGAATAGTTTACCCTCGAAAACTGTTGCAATCCCCTACACTTGTGCGTCATCGGATTATTTTCTGGCGCCATTGCCGGGTAGCATAGCTATATTCTTTAAGTCACTTGGTATTTATATCTATTGATCACTATGAAGAACTTGAAAGACTCAAAAACCAAGATGTATCCCTCAACTACGAGGGGAGGTAAGGAACTGCCATCTAGTTCTACACTTGATTCACCCTCTGTTATGAGTAAACTTGCGACACTTTCTCCTGCTATTGAATCTGATATGTCGTATGTTCTTGATGATGCCACTTCTGCTATGTATGATGGAACTACTTCTATGCTTGATAATACTGTGCCACTAGGTGAATTTCTAGATGAACAAATTGCTAAGGTTAGGGAGAATGCAAATATTGAAACTGATAATATTGATGAAAGTGATGATGAAGATTCTCCCCCTAGATATGAATTGCCTGTTATTCCTAAGGCTTATGTTATGGAAGAAACTGCTAGAGACTTTCTTGCTTGCAACGATAGATATGATCTTAAGAAATTATTAGCTAAGCTGAAAGAAAAGTCTTTGAATTCTAGAATGAAATATGACCCTCCTTTTGCTACTTCACCTATCTTTGTTACTGATAAGGATTATGATTTCTCTGTTGATCCTGAGTTAATTACTTTACTTGAATCTGATCCTTTCCATGGCTATGAATCTGAAACTGTAGTGGCATATCTTACTAAGTTGAATGATATAGCTACCCTGTTTACCAACGAGGAAATGATTCGTTATTACTATATCCTTAAGTTATTTCCGTTCTCGTTAAAGGGTGATGCTAAGACATGGTTTAATTCTCTTGATCCTGGTTGTGTGCATAGTCCTCAGGATATGATTTATTACTTCTCTGCTAAATATTTTCCCGTTCATAAGAAACAAGCTCCCTTACAGGAAATATATAATTTTGTGCAAATTGAAGAAGAGAGTCTCCGACAATCTTGGGGAGGCTTCTTCAGTTACTTAATGCTTTGCATGTTCATCCTCTTCAGGGGAATGAAATGCTTGATGTCTTTTATAATGGACTAACTGATGCTTCCAGAGACCACCTGGGTAGTTGTGCTGGTTGTGTTTTCAGGGAAAGAACAGTTGATCAAGTTGAATTACTATTGAATAATATGTTGACCAATGAAAATAATTGGACACTTCCCGAAGAAAAGGGGTGTTCTGTTTCTCAGTCCTGAAGATATGCAAAGAAATCTATGAAAGAAAAAGGTATTAAAGCAGAAGATGTTAAGAATTTACCGCCTATTGAAGAAATACATGGTCTTGATAACACGACACAGGTAGTAAAGGTAAATTCTCCTTATAGATTTGATGAAAGTGATATTTCTCGTTATAAGTCCGCTAGCCAATGCTTAGAAGAGTTTGACAATTTTATTGTGAAGCAAGAAAACTTTAATGCTTATGTTGGTAGACAATTGCAACGTAATGCTTATATGATTGAATGCTTGAGTGATTATATGTCTAGAGTTAAAGGTGAATTAAAACTCATTAGTAAACATGCTTATATGGTTACCACTCAAGTAGAACAAGTACTTAAAGCACAAAATGATTTTCTCAATGAATTAAATAGTAAGAACAATGATCATGTGGTTAGAGTTATGACTAGAGGTGGTAAAATGACTCAGGAACCTCTGTATCGTGAAGGCCACCCTAAGAGAATTGAGCAAGATTCTCAGGCAGCTAATTTAGATGCACCTAGTTCTTCTAAGAAGAAAAAAAAAGAAAAAATGATAGGACTTTGCATGCTTCTAGTTAACCTGTAGCTGACACACCTGAGAATCCCAATGATATCTCTGTTTCTGATGCTGAGACACAATCTGGCAATGAACATGAACCTAGTGATAATGTTAATGATGATGTTCATGATGATGCTCAACCTAGCAATGATAATGATGTAGAGATTGAACCTGCTGTTGATCTTGATAACCCATAATTAAAGAATCAACGTTATGATAAGAGAGACTCTGTTGCTAGGAAGCACGACAAGGAAAGAGAACCATGGGTTCAGAAACCCAAGCCTTTTCCTCCTGAACCTTCCAAGAAAAAGGATGATGAGGATTTTGAGCGCTTTGCTGAAATGATTAGACCTATCTTTTTGTGTATGTGTTTGACTGATATGCTTAAAACAAATCCTTATGCTAAGTGTATGAAAGACATTATCACCAATAAAAGAAAGATACCTGAAGTTGAAATTTCTACCATGCTTGCCAATTACACTGTTAAGGGTGGAATACCTAAGAAACTAGGAAATCCAGGAGTACCTACTATACCTTGATCCATTAAGAGAAACTTTGTTAAAACCGCTTTATGTGATCTTGGGGCCGGTGTTAGTGTTATGCCTCTCTCTTCATATCGTAGACTTGACTTGAGTAAGTTGACACCCACTGAAATATCTTTGCAAATGGCCGATAAATCAACGGCTATACCTGTCGGTATTTGTGAGGATGTGCCTGTTGTGGTTGCAAATGTTACTATTCTAACGAACTTTGTTATCCTTGATATTCCCGAGGACGATAGTATGTCTATTATCCTTGGTAGACCATTTTTGAATACTACAGGGGCTGTTATTGATTGCAACAAAGGCAATGTCACTTTTCATGTTAATGGTAATGAGCATACGGTACACTTTCCGAGAAAATAACCTCAGGTCCACAACATCAATTCTTTTGGAGGTTTTGAATTTCCTCTTCCAACAGTCAAGAAGAAATATGCTATTCTTATTGTTGGGGACATGCATATCCCCATTGAGGTAACCTAGTGTTATTCGAAAATTCTCCGGTTTCATGTTATTCGGAAAGAGTTTATTAACAAGACTTGATCAACCTTGTTAATAGATTCCTCTTGATGAGCATGAGATGGGTGAATCTAGATAGCACAACTTTCTGTACCCTCCTTTTACTTTCTGTTAATTAGATTAAATAAAGCAAAATTAATATTTTATGTCTGTTTTCAGAGTTATCCGTGCAATAAAAAATACCCCGAAAATAAAAGTTCTCCAAATGCCCTGAAAATGACATATGATTTTCTCTAGAATATTTGAGAATATTTAGCACTGAGAACACAGCAGGGGGAGCCAACACCTGGCCACCAGGGTCCAGGGCACCCCCCCCCCGGGCACGCCCCCTGCCTCATGGGCCCCACGTGCCCCCTCCACTTATCCCTGCACCCACACACTCCTTCTTCCTCAGAAAATAATTACTATCCAGCTCAAGCACGAGTTCTAGGTCATCTTGCTACAATTTTCGATCTCCTTGCTCAAAGCACCATTCACAAAACTGTTTGGGGAGATTGTTCCTTGGTATGTGACTCCTCCATTTGTCCAATTAGTTTTTGTTCTAGTGCTTTATTTGTTGCAAATTTTTGCTGCTGTAGTGACCTTGTTCTTGAGCTTCATGTTAAATTTCTTTGGTCCCAAGTAGTTCTAATGCATGATATAGTCTCTAGGCACTTGTAGGAGTAGTTGCTATCAATCTTATTGAGTTTGGTTCACTTTTATTTTGAGTTACTAAAACTTCCAGAAAAATACATAGGAAAATATTCCAAGGTGGATCCTCAAGGAAGCAAGGATCAAGGCTCACGATATGTGAGCCGGACTATGAGTTACCAAGGGAAGCTCAAGTGCGGCCCTGCGAATGGCCGTCAAAAGAGTTTATGATCCGGGCAGGTATCAAGGAAATTTTTTACACGTATGTGCGTAATGCGAATATTGAGAACTTTGAGTCAGTTAAGTGCCCACAATACCAGTACTTAACGGATAATTTTGTTAGTAGGTTTAAATTTACATCTTTCCGTAACTCTCCAACTGTTCTGTTTGATCTTACCGATAAATCTTATACTATGGACTTTGAAGATTTTAACGATGCTTGTAAACTTCTAGAGTGGGGTAGTGTTGGTGAACCTCGCAAATCTGAGTATAAAGACTTTCTAGCTAGTATTACTATGGGGGAATCTAGAGAAGTTACCCAAGCCACCATAGGGAGCATTCATTTTCTTGTTGTATATTATTTTGCTCTCTTCATTGGTAGGTGCATTAACTGCAAAGATGAAGCTTGCCACATGTGTGTACCAGATCTTAGTGTCCTCAAAAGTGCGGTATTAAGTGATAGACAATATAATTTGGGGGCCATTGTTGCACGTAGGCTACATCATAATGGTTTAAATGGCGATCTATTTGGTGGAATTTATGCCACTCGCATAGCTAATCGTCTTGGTGTGCCTATACATGAAAATGATTCAAAGTTACCACCTGCTTATTTAGATTATAATGCTATGGTTAGCCATCGGTTTGTAGAGAGGGATGAACAATTTTTCTAGTATCGACTAATCTTTGACAGGCGTTGCACTGTCCATATTACTCTCCCTGCTCCTACCTTCTTTGACTTTCAGGCAAAGGGGAGATATAATATAACCAGGGAAGAGGCAAATGAGTATCAGGAGATGACGAGGGCAGCTCGTCTCCAAGCTGTAGGTCTGCAGGCAATAGCCGCTGCATCTCAGTACAACCCAACTACGACTTTGGATATCCGCCAGGCTAGTACTAGCCATAGACCAACTTAGGCCAAAAGCCTAAGCTTGAGGGAGTACGTATTTCTCACCGACATTACATTCATGTTCACACACTTATTCCAGTAGTCGATGCTCACACTCTTTCATTGTACTATCCATGCTAGTTTCATTTCTTTTCTTAGTCTTTTCCTTGTGTGTTAGGAAAACCTTAAGAAAAACAAAAAAAATTAGTTGTAGCTTTTTAGCTAGTTTACTTTCCATGCCTGTAGTAGTAGTAATTAAAAGAAAACCCAAAAAGATTTCTCGTTCTTCTTTTGTTTGTTGGGTGTTTTCCCGTGTAAATAGTTTCTTTTCTTTGGGGGTTAAGAGGAGAAGACCATGATGGAAATGTTTAGTGGCTCTCATATGCTTTATCATTGATTTAATCAAGAGCCATATTACTTTGTCTTCTCTCTTGTATTAAATGCTTGCAGATTCCAGCTTAGTCCAATGCACGTGCACTATTATTATTTTCCACACCGTTCGGTCGTGCAAGTGAAAGGCAATAATGACGATATATGATGAACTAATTGAGATGAGAAAAGCTGGTATGAGCTCGACCTCTCTTGTTTTTGTAAATATGATAGTTTATCGTTCCTGATTCAGCTTGTTTTGAATGAAACATGCTTGCAATGACAATTAGAGATCATAGCTACTCATGCCATGCTTAATTAGCTAGGAGTTTATAATGGTCTATCTTGCGTGTCAATATGATATTAAAATGGTTGTGATGTGGTATGATAGGGTGGTATCCTCCTTTGAACGATTCAAGTGGTCTGACTTGGCACATGTTCACGCATGTAGTTGAAACAAAATCAACATAGCCTCCACGATATTTATGTTCATGGTGATTTATATCCTACTCATGCTTGCACTCATTGTTGATTAATTTTAATGCATGTTCATGACTGTTGTCGCTCTGTAGTTGGTCGCTTCCCAGTCTCTTTCTAGCCTTCACCTGTACTAAGCGGGAATACTGCTTGTGCATCCACTTCCATAAACCCCAAAGTTATTCCATATGAGTCCACCATAATTTCCTTTATGCGGTATCTACATGTCATTCCAAGTAAATTTGTATGTGCCAAACTCTAAACCTTCAAATGAAATTCTGTTTTGTATTCTCGAACAGCTCATGTATCAACTAGGGTTGTCTATATCTTCCATGCTAGGTGGGTTATTCTCACAATGAGTGGACTCTGCTCATCATTCGTGAGAAAATGGATGGTAACCGGGATGCCCAGTCCCATGCTCAAATCATAATAATTAAACAAAACCCCCCCAGGACTGTTGCTGGTTTGGACGGTACCCGTTGTTTCAGGCTAGCCATGGAGTGTGCTTGTTGGTGGTTGGGGGAGTATAAACTTTACCATTCTATTTGGGAACCACCTATAATGTGTGTAGCATGGAAGATATCGAGATTCTTGGTTGTTATGTTGACTATGAGAGTATAACACTCAAAATATTATTCATCTCTATTTCAAAATCAAGCTCTGGCACCTCTACAAATCCCTGCTTCCCTCTGCGAAGGGCCTATCTATTTACTTTTACGTTGAGTCATCATCCTCTTATTAAAGAGCACCAGTTGGAGAACACCTCTGTCATTTGCATGTATTGCTATTAATTTGCATTGAGTATGATTGTGGCTGGATCTCCTTTACCATGAATTACAATGTCTAGTCAGTCCTTGATCTTTAAAGGTGCTCTGCATTTATGTTTTGCGGTCTCAGAAAGGGCTAGCGAGATACCATATTGTTATATCATATTATGATTGTTTTGAGAAAGTGTTGTCATCCGAGGTTTATTATTATTGCTTGCTAGTTGATTATGCCATTGACATGAGTAGACATGAGACCTGAAAGTTATTGTGAATGTGGTTAGTTCATGATCTTTGCTGAAAACTTGAATGATGGCTTTACATATTTACAACAACAAGAGCAACAGAGTTTGTCAAAGTTTTTCTTTATCACTTTCAGTTTATCAACTAAATTACTTGAGGACAAGCAAAGGTTTAAGGTTGGGCGTGTTGATGCGTCTCCAACATATCTACTCTTCCAAACACTTTTGCCCTCGTTTTGGACTCCAACTTGCATGATTTGAATGGAACTAACCCGGACTAACGCTGTTTTCAGCAGAACTGCAATGGTGTTATTTTCTACAGAAATAAAAGTTCTCAGAATGACCTAAAATTCAACGGATAATTATTTTGGAACATATAAAAAATATCTACAGAAAGAACCAGACCAGGGGGGCCACAACCTGTCGACGAGGGTGGGGGGCACCCCCTCTGGGCGTGCCCCCTGCTTCGTGGGCCCCCTGTTGCTCCACCGACGTATCCCCCGACTCCATATATTCACTTTCGGGGAGAAAACAATTAGAGAGAAGGAATTATCATGTTTTACGATACGGAGCCGCCGCCAAGCCCTAATCTCTCTCGAGAGGGCTGATCTGGAGTCCGTTCGGGGCTCCGGAGAGGGGAGATCATCGCCATCATCATCATCAACCTTCCTCCATCACCAATTCCATGATCCTCACCGCCATGCGTGAGTAATCCCATCGTAGGCTTGCTGGACGATGATGGGTTGGATGAGATTTACCATGTAATCGAGTTAGTTTTGTTAGGGCTTGATCCCTTGTATCCACTATGTTCTAAGATTGATGTTGCTATGACTTTGCCATGCTTAATGCTTGTCACTAGGGATCGAGTGCCATGATTTCACATCTGAACCTATTATGTTTTCATGAATATATCTGTGTTCTTGATCCTATCTTGCAAGTCAATAGTCACCTACCTACTATGTGTTATGATCCGGCAACCCCAAAGTGACAATAGTCGGGACCACTCCCGGTGATGACCGTAGTTTGAGGAGTTCATGTATTCACTATGTGTTAATGCTTTGGTCCGGTACTCTGTTAAAAGGAGGCCTTAATATCCCTTAGTTTCCAATAGGACCCCGCTGCCACGGGAGGGTAGGACAAAAGATGTCATGCAAGTTCTTTTCCATAAGCACGTATGACTATATTCGAGATACATGCCTACATTACATTGATGAACTGGAGCTAGTTCTGTGTCACCCTAGATTATAACTATTACATGAGGAATCGCATCCGACATAATTATCCATCGCCGATCCAATGCCTACAAGCTTTTCACATATTGCTTGTTGCTTATCTACTTTTCCACTTCTACTGTTACAATCACTACAAAACTACTATCGCTACTTTTGCCACCGTTACCATTACTTCCATATTACCTTGTTACTAAATTACCTTGCTGCAGATACTAAGTTTTCCAGGTGTGGTTGAATTGACAACTCAGCTTCTAATACTTGGGAGTATTCTTTGGCTCCCCTTGTGTCGAATCAATAAATTTGGGTTGAATGATTTACCCTCAAAAACTATTGCGATCCGCTACACTTGTGGGTTATCACACCCACACATGATAGTCCTATTATATTTTTGAATTCACCAAACTACACTATATCGGAGAAGTTTGCTCTTATTAAGGATTATATTGATGGGTTGCATTCTACCATTACACATGATGATTTTGATGAGTATAATATGCAGGTGCTTGCTGCTCCTACTTGCAATTATTATGAGAGAGGAACTATATCTCCACCTCTTTATGTTTCCAACACAACAAAATTGCAAGAAACTGCTTATGCTATGTATTGGCCTTTACTTGATGTGCATGAATTGTTCTTGTATGACATGCCGATGCATAGGAAGAGAGTTAGACTTCGACATTGCATGATATGTGTTGCTTTTGCTCACTTCTAAATGTCAAATCAATGCTAATTAAAATTGGCTTTGATATACCATGGGATCTAGGTGGATTCATTACTTGAGCACTTTATGCCTAGCTTAATGGCTTTAAAGAAAGCACTGCCAGGGAGACAACCCAGAAGTTTTAGAGAGTCATTTATTTCTGTTGAGTACTTTAAAAACAAAAGAATATAAAGGGGAACCTAAAACTCTTCAAAAATAAAAGTGAAAGCAAGAAGGACGAGCACTGTTGAAGTGGGGAACGTCCTTGAACTTTGTTCATGCCCATGGAAACTTTGTGAATCTTAATTACAGAAACTTTTCAACAAAAATAATTATCCCCTTGTAAAATTCCATTGTATTATAAAATAATGTGCCAAGAGTTTGCCTTTAGGATGATTAGATTGCTCATTGGTTTGTGCAGTGCAAAACAGAAACTTTGGCTATAGTGCGCACTTTTACAGTTTTTACTGGAATGTCAAACGGTTCTAAAACTTTTTGCACAGCCTAGCTACACAAAATGTTTATTTTTACTAATTGTTTCGGAATTTTTAGAGTTACATAAGTATGATGAATGTTCAAATCTTTACAGATTGTCCTGTTTTCACAGATTGCAATTATAGCTTCATTATTTGCTTATGTTTGAATTCTTGTTGAAGCCTCCTTGACTTGGGGCCATAGAATTGTGATAGCATATAGTGGGTAATGTTTGTTTATAATTATACAATAATATTAGAGCAGTACATGATGGGATTTCATTGATCATATGCACTAACCTCGCCACTAAAAGTTTGATTAAGTTTTGTGTGGATGAAGGGTTCGAAGATTGAGGAGGTTTCGATGTGAGGAGAAGGAGGAGAGGCAATAGCTCAAGCTTGGGGATGCCCTAGGCACACCAAGTAAATATTCAAGGAGACTCAAGCGTCTAAACTTGGGGATGCCCCGGAAGGCATCCCATTTTTCTTCAACAAGTATCGGTATGTTTTCGGATTCGTTTCGTTCACATGATATGTGTAAATTATTGGAGCGTCGTGTGCCTTTTATTTTTCTTTCAATAATGCACCATGCTGGTATGAGATGGTCCTTGGTTTATTTATAGAATGCTCATTGCACTTCACTTATATCTTTTGAGTATGGCTTTATATAATGCTTCATGTTCTTCACTTATATCATTTGAAGTTTGGATTACCTATTTCTCTTCACATAGAAAACCGATGTTCATAGAATGTTCTTGTGCTTCACATATATTTATTAGAGCATGATCTTTTGTAGAAAGAATTAAACTCTCATGCTTCACTTATATCTATTTAGAGAGTCAACAGGAATTGGTCAGTTGCATGGTTAGTCATAAAATCCTACATAAAACTTATGGATCACTGAATATGATATGTTTGATTCCTTGCAACAGTTTTGCGATATAGAGATGATAATATGTGGGAGGTACTAGTGGATGATCATGTTTAGTAAGATATTGGTGTTAAGTTTTGTGATTCCCGAAGCATGCACGTATGGTCTCTCATTATGCCGGGAAGTTGGAGCACAATTTATCCTTGATTGTCCTATCTTTGTGTGAAGGTCGGGGGCACGCGATGGTTAAATCCTACCAACCTCCCCCCTATGATCATGTGTAGTATTACTGTGCTTCGAGGGCTAATAAACTTTTGCAATAAGTATATGAGTTCTTTATGACTAATGTGAGTCCATGGATTATACGCACTATCACCCTTTCATAATTGCTAGCCTCTCTCATGCCGCGCCACTTTCGCCGGTGCATAAACTTTATTATACCCTCCTCAAAATTGCCACCATACCTACCTATTATGGCATTTCCATAGCCATTCCAAGATATATTGCCATGCACTTCCATCATATAGTTTACTTGAGCATTCATTTTCATCATATAGAGTCATACTATGACATAGGTATCGAGTTGTAATGTTTATTTCTTTTGAGTTATAAGTAAATAGAAGTGTGATGATCATCATTTTCCATTTTTAGAGAATGCCCCCATGATGATAGGATGAAGGAGACCATGATTCCCCCACAAGACGGGATGAGACTCCGGACTGAAAGAAAAAAGAAAGAAAATAAAAAAAGAAAAAGAAAAAATATGAAAAAGAAAAAGAAAAAAAGAGAAGTGGCATGCAAATACCACACTTGTGCTTCAAAGTAGCACCATGTTTTTCATATGGAGAGTCTCCTATGTTGTCACTTTCATACACTAGTGGGGATTTTTCATAGTAGAGTTTCATGCATACCCACTTAGTTTCATATTGAGCTTTCATACACTTATAGATCTTAGTTGCATCTGTTGCATGGCAATCCCTACTCCTCGCATTGACATCATTTGATGGACATCTCCATAGTCCATTAGTTTGCCTAGTTGATGTGAGATTTTCTTCCCTTCTTTTGTCTACTACCACCGCATTCTATTACACCTATATTGCTATATCCATGGCTGCGCTCATGTATTGCGTGAGAGTTGAACATGCTGAAGCGCGTTAAAAAGTATGAACCAATTGCTTGGCTGACACCAGGGTAGTACATGATTTATACTTTGAGCTGGGAAGATAGAGCATGACAAGACTATATGATTTTGTAGGGATAACGTTCTTTAGCAATTTATATTCTGAAAGACATGGTTGTTTGTTGGGATGCCCGAGTATTGATGTCTTTATGTCAAATTATAGACTATTTCTTTGAATCACTCATGTCTTAATATTCATGCCATGACTAGACATATGATCAAATTTATGCTCGGTACCATTCCCCATCAAAAAATATCTTTTTTATCATTTACCTACTCGAGGACAAGCAGGAATTAAGCTTGGGGATGTTGATACATCTTCGTCGTATCTATAAATTTTGATTGTTTCATGCCGATATTATACACTTTTTACATACTTTTGGCAACTTTTTATATGGTTTATAGGACTAACCTATTGATCGAGTGCCAAGTGCGAGTTGCTGTTTTTTGCATGTTTTTTGTATTGCAGAGTATCCATATCAAACGAAGTCCAAATGCAATAAAATTTCACGGAGAATTATTTTGGAATATATGTGATTTTTGGGAGTTGGAATCACCGCAAACGGAGGCCCGTGGTGGGCACAACCCACCAGGGCTCGCCAGAGGAGCTAGGTGTGCTGTGGTGGGTTGTGCTCACCTCGTACGTCGGTTGGACCTCTAGTTCGGGCGCAAGGAAGCTTATATCTGGGGGAAATCATGTTAAAATCTCAGCGCAATCAGAGTTACGGATATCCGGGAATATATGAAACGGTTTTCGGCCAGATCTGGAAAACAAGAAACAAAGAGAGACAGATCCAATCTCGGAGGGGCTCTCGCCCCTCCCATGCCGTGGAGACCAAGGACCAGAGGGGGAACCCTTCTCCCACCAAGGGAGGAGGCCAAGGAAGAAGAAGAAGGAGGGGGGCTCTCTCCCCTTCGCTTCCGGTGGCGCCGGAGTGCCACCGGGGCAACAATCGGGTCGGGGATCTACATCAACAATCTTGCTACCGTCCACACCAACTCCCTCCCCCTCATTGCAGCGGTGTAACACGTCTCCCCCCCCCCCGCTGTAATCTCTACTTAAACATGTGCTCAAGTCCATATATTATTTCCCAATGATATATGGTTATCCTATGATGTTTGAGTAGATCCGCTTTGTCATGTGAGTTAATCGTGATCTTGGTTGGTATGATTGTATATTTTATTTATGGTGCTGTCCTACGATGCCCTCCGTTCTCGCGCAAACATGAGGGGCCCCCACTGTTGGGTGTTGCAATATGTTCATGGTTTGCTTATGGTGGGTTGCGAGAGTGACAGAAACTTAAACCCGAGTAGGTGGGGTATGATGTATGGGAGTAAAGAGGACTTGATACTTAATGCTATGGTTGGGTTTCATGGCCTTAATGACCTTTAGTAGCTGCAGATGCTTGCTAGAGTTCCAATCATAAGTACATATGATCCAAGTAGAGAAAGTATGTTAGCTCATGCCTCTCCCTCATATAAAATAGCAAGAATGATTACCAGTACTTGTTATCGATTACCTAGGGACAAATAAGTTTCTTGTTGATAAAAGCTATCCACTTCCATTATCTTGTGAAGTACTTCTAGTTTATTCTTGCAAAGTAGTTCTAGCATCACAAAATAGTTTCATACTTGTTTCCGGTAAAGCAAACGTTAAGCGTGCGTAGAGTTGTATCGGTGGTCGATAGAAATTGAGGGAATATTTGGTCTACCTTTAGCTCCTCGTTGGGTTCGACACTCTTACTCATCGAAAAAGGCTACAAACGATCCCCTATAATGTGGGTTATCAGATGTCTAGAATGGGAAAACACCAAATGTTTCCAACTCATCGCCAACGGTAGACATAAGAAGAAAAAATCCAGCTTGAGAAGGTTGATGGCACTATTGTTGGTGAAGACCAACTGAAGACCTACACTACTAATTTTATAAGCTTATTTTTGGTTCATATATCACCGATTATGTCAAGCTTGTTGAGGATGTCAATAATGGCATCTATAAGTTGTCGACATAGGAGAATGCGATTTAACTACCCTTTTACTAACAAATGTGGGATGTTATCTCATAGATGGAACATAATAGGGCGTAGGGCCATATGGGTTCCATGTGGAGTTCTATTAGCGGTTCTGGTTGGTTACAAAAGGTGACTTTATGCCTATGTTCTGTAGATTATATAATGGGTATTTGTCTTTGTATAAGTAAAATTTTGGTGTTATTACCCTTCTTCCTAAGAAGGAAGAGATTGTTAAGAATCAACAACTTGACAAATTTGCCTTCTAAATGTTAGTTTCAAAGTATTCACCAAAGTGACATCTAATTATACTTACGATATCGGTTACAAAGTGTTGAAATGGATATAGAGAGTATCCATGCCAGGGTGACACATATTGGAGGGAGCTGTTGTCTTACATGAAACTATTCATGAGCTACACTGTAAAAAACTTAATGGAGTCATCCTTAAGTAGGATTTTGAGAAAAGCCTACGACAAACTTAAATGGCAATTCTTTCAACAATGTATGCGCATGAAAGGCTTCTCGGCAAAATGGTGTCAATAGAATCATTTATCACACGGCAGCAGTGATGTCAATGTAAATAATGAAAATTGTCACTGTGTCCAAACAGGAAAGGGATTGTGCCAGGGAGACCCTCGGTTGCCTATTATTTTCATCATTGTTGCAGATCTTCTAGCGGTTTTCATTAGTCGAGCCAAGGAATCAGATCATGTTACAGGCTTAATTCATGATCTTATTGATGGTGGGGTTTTGATACTTCAGTATGTCGATGCCACCAATACCTTCATGGAACATGACATTGAAAAGGCAATAATAAGAAGAAACTTAGTATTTATTTATTCGAGCATCTCATCTCAAGATTACCATCCAAAAGAGTGAACTCTTCTTCTTTGGAAAAGCCAACAAGACTAGAATCAGTACAAACAACTATTTGGTCTTGAGTCTAACTCTTTCCCTTTTAGATACATCTGATATTCCAATGCATTTCCGTAGACTTTTAAATAAGGAATGGAAATATATGAAGGAATTATGCCCTAGAGGCAATAATAAAGTTGTTATTTATATTTACTTATATGTCATGATAAATGTCTTTTATTCATGCTAAAATTGTATTAACCGGAAACTTGATACATGTGTGAATACATAGACAAAACATAGTGTCCCTAGTATGCCTCTACTAGACTAGCTCGTTAATCAAAGATGGTTATGTTTCCTGATCATAGACATGTGTCGTCATTTGATCAACGGGATCATATCATTATGAGAATGATGTGATGGACAAGACCCATCCGTTAGCTTAGCACTATGATCGTTTAGTTTTACTGCTATTGCTTTCTTCATGACTTATACATGTTCCTCTGACTATGAGGTTATGCAACTCCCAAATACCGAAGGAACACCTTGTGTGCTATCAAACATCACAACATAACTGGGTGATCATAAAGATGCTCTACAGGTGTCTCCGAAAGTATTCGTGGTGTTGGCATAGATCAAGACTAGGATTTGTCACTCCGAGTGTCGGAGAGGTATCTCTGGACCCTCTCGGTAATACACATCGTACTAAGCCTTGCAAGCAAATGACTAATGAGTTAGTCACAAGATGATGTCTTATGGAACGAGTAAAGAGACTTGCTGGTGACGAGATTGAACTAGGTATGATGATACCAACAATCGAATCTCGGGCAAGTAACATACCGATGACAAAGGGAACATCGTATGTTGTTATGCGGTTTGACTGATAAAGATCTTCGTAGAATATGTAGGAACCAATATGAGCATCCAGGTTCCGCTATTGGTTATTAATTGGAGATGAGTCTCGGTCATGTCTACATAGTTCTCGAACCCGTACGGTCTGCACACTTAACGTTCGATGACGATCGATATTATGAGTTTATGTGTTTTGATGTATCGAAGGTAGTTCGGAGTCCCGGATGTGATCACGGACACGAGGAGTCTCGAAATGATCGAGACATATAGATTTATATATTGGAAGGTTATATTCGGACACCGGAAGGGTTCCGGGGGTCATCGGATAAATATCAGAGTACCGAGAGGTTACCGCAACCCCCCGGGGAGTCAATGGGCCATATTGGGCTTTAGGGGAGAGAGAGAGGCAGCCTAGGGCAGGCCGCCCCCCCATGGCCTAGTCCGAATTGGACTAGGGGGAGGGGCGGCGCCCCCTCCTTCCTTATCTTCTCTCCCTCCCTTTCCTTCTTCTCCTACTCCTACTAGGAAAGGGGGAATCCTACTCCTAGTGGGAGTAGGACTCCCCCCTTGGGCGCGCCATAGGAGGGTCGGCCCTCTCCTCCTCTCCTCCTTTATATATGTGGCCAGGGGCACCCCATAGACACACAAGTTGATTTATTAGCCGTGTGCGGTGCCCCCCTCCACAGTTACACACCTCGGTCACATCGTCGTAGTGCTTAGGCGAAGCCCTGCGCCGGTAACTTCATCATCACCATCACCACGCAGTCGTGTTGACGGAACTCTCCTGCAACCTCAACTGGATCAAGAGTTCATGGGACATCATCAAGCTGAACGTGTGCTGAACGCAGAGGTGCCATACGTTTGGTGCTTGGATCGGTTGGATCGCGAAGACGTTCGACTACATCAACCGAGTTACTAAACGCTTCCGCTTTCGGTCTACGAGGGTACGTGGACACACTCTCCCCGCCCGTTGATATGCTTCTCCTAGATAGATCTTGCGTGATCGTAGGATTTTTTTTGAAATACTACGTTCCCCAAAAATGGTATCAGAGCCAGGTCTATGCGTAGATAATATGCACGAGTAGAACACAATGAGTTGTGGGCGATAATAGTCATACTGCTTACCAGCATGTCATACTTTGATTCGGCGGTATTGTGAGATGAAGCAGACCGGATCGACATTATGCATATGCTTATGTAAGTGCATCTAGTGCCACCCCTAGTTGGCTTTGGAGTATTGACGACAAACCTGGTTGAGGGATTGATGTGTTTGTGAGAATTGCAGGATAACACAGGCAATGTTGAGGATATCGCTTATCGTTATCGTCTCGGTCAGCTGGGGATTAGAGATTAATCGGAAATCGGCCGATTAATCGATTTTATCAGTCGACTATTAATCGGCCATTTTTTTCAAATCCCAGGTTCCCAGCACTAAAATATGCTATATTCAACACCAAAATAATATTGGACAGAAGTGTTAACTTGAATCCTAGCCTTTGAATCTTGATATAAGGACAAACAAAGTAGAAAAACAATACATATTGCGTAACAAGGTCCACAAAACACAAATAAACATAGTCCTTGCAAACATAGTGCTATGAATAGGCTCGATTTATCGGTAGATTCCCGATAAATCGCTTGTCATAGTGATAAATCGGCCCAAACAATAAATGATGAAGATAAGGCATAATCTTATCGGTCACCCCAAGAGTAGCAATAAATCGGACGATAAATCGCTGAATCGGAAGATTTCTTGAACAGTGAACACAGGTAGTAGTCCCTCATTGATTTGGTTTACCTACCGGAGATGACCCCTAAAAATGTATGAAGACATTGACAACAGTGGTGGTACATGAAGATAATCTTACTGAAGACTATGACAAGAGAAGACATTGTGTGAAGACTTTGGAGCGCGAAGACTTAGATGTTTCGTTGTTTCCTTTTATTCTTTGTTGAGTCATAGGAACCACCATACTGTTAAGTGGGGTCCAAGTGAACTAAGTCAGAGTGACTGAAGTGATGCTCAACCAAATCCTATGTCTTCGAGTGAAGACAATGAGAGCAAATCTTATCCAGAGCTGGATGAGTCAGCTTTACTTGTAGCCCAAGTAAAGTTGCCGTGTGAGTGTTTGAAATCTGAACGTTGGAACACGTGTCAGTTCCTTAGTGACTGATGGCTTCTCGCCCCTCGTTGGTTACCCCAAGTGGAAGGTTTGAGATGTAGCGTAACGGCAAGTTTCTTTTGGCAAGATACCAAGGATCGAATCCCGTGAGACTCCGAGGGCCAACAAGTAGGTGTCAACACTAACGGCGCCAACTTAGCAGTTGACAGGACCTGCACACAGATACAAATAACTTTGCTCCCAACGAGTACAGAGAGGTTGTCAATCCCTCCGGCCTTGCTGTTTACAAAGGATCAAACGCAAGAGGTAATAGTGATAGGTATGACTGCAACTAGGAAATAAGAACAGGAAGTAAATAGCGGGTGTGATCAGTGATGGTAATATGGACCGGGGTCCCATGATGTTCACTAGTGATGTCTCTCTCCCAAAAGACGATAAAACAGCTAAGCGAGGTAAACAAATTACAGCTGGGCAATTGACAGGATTATGTGCGGAAACCAATGCTAACTATGCTGTAAAGAAAGGTAGAGGCTCAAAAGCATGGGCGGTACGCCAAGGCAAGTAGACCGAAATTTATCTGCATCTACTACTAATCATCCACCTTGAGATATCTATCCAGAACATCTCGCTGGTATTAAGTTGCGAGTCCCACCCATAGTGTAAACTCAAAGCAACAGACAACTGCATTAAAAGAACTTTGCGTAAAGTAAACAATCCTTGCACCCGCAAGTACAAGCACCGTTGTTTTCCCCCTTGTGGCAACAGCACATCCCCTAGACTCATGTTTCTATCACTCAAACTAGTCATCGAGGGGCATGAACCCACAATCAAGCATAACGTTCCCTCTTGGAGTTACTACCTACTACTTGGCCAAAGCAATAAACAGCAACGGAGAACATGCAAGAATTACTCAAGAACATAAATATAAAAGAGGTGAATCAAATATATTACTCACACACAATCTGAACATAATCTCATAATCCATCGGATCCCAGCAAACTCAGCATAGCAACAGCAGAAAGATTACATATGTGCCTCGATCATGTAGGGCAGCTCACGAGGTCTAATCCATGAAGAACAAAGAGGGGAGGAGAACATCACATAGCTACTGGTCATGAACCCATGGTCCAAGGGGGACTACTCACAACTCATCCGAGAAGCGTCCATGGTGGTGGAGAAGCTCCCGGTGGTGGTTCTACCCTCCGGCAGGGTGCCGGAAAGAGTTCTCCTGGTGCTCCCGATCTTGGAAGCGCGGCGGCGGCGGAACAGAGGCGAGATCGTAAAAAAGGGTTCCGTCCTCGAGGGTTTCGGGACGCGAGCAATATATATGCCAAAGGGGGTCACCAGAGGCGGAGGTGGGGCCCGAGGCGCCCCCCTGGCGCGGCCAGGGGTGGGGCCGCGCCGGGTGGCCGCCTGGGCCACCCCAGGCTCCCCTCTGGCCCTGCTTTGGTTTTTCTTGAAGCTCTCGATACGCTGATTTTTCCTGTATTTTTCCCGGAATTTTTAGGGCACTTTTAATATGGGGGAAACCTGAAATAGAAAAACAACATAAAACAGGAACTGGCACTGTGGTGCACTGAGTTAATAGGTTAGTCCAAATATGATCAAAAGTGTATGGAAGTGCATAAATATCATAGCAATATCACACAAAAGAGGCATGGAGCAAGCAGAAATTATAGATACGTTTTGGACGTATCAGTGACCCAGGGTCACTTCGGACAAATCAGGTCGGGTTGCCCAGTGGCTATAAATAGCCCACCCCCTACACCATAAATTGGCGGCTGCTCAGTGTTATTGCACGAATTTTGTCGTTTGAGAGCAACCCACCTCCGAAGCAGTTGAGAGAGAAATCCTTGCGATGACAAAGCCAAAACACCCAGAGCCAAAGAGTGTTAGGCATCACTGAAGTCTATCTGTCTGTGTGACCTGAAGACTTATTACACTTGAGGACTGTTTCCTCCAGCCGGTTAGGCGTCGCGTTCTGAGCATCCAAGAGTCATTGTGGATCGCTGGTGAAGGAAGTTTGTGAAGGTTTGGAAGTCTACCTTGAAGACTTACCAGAGTGATTCGGTGAGGACTAGTGATACGTCCAAAACGTATCTATAATTTCTGCTTGCTCCATGCTTCTTTTGTGTGATATTGCTATGATATTGATGCACTTCCATACACTTTTGATCATATTTGGACTAACCTATTAACTCAGTGCACCACAGTGCCAGTTCCTGTTTTCTGCTGTTTTTCTATTTCAGGTTTCCCCCATATTAAAAGTGCTCCAAAAATTCCAGGAAAAATACAGGAAAAATCAGCGTACAGGAAGCTTCGCGAAGAACCAAAGATGGGCCAGAGGGGAACCAGGGGAGGCCCAGGCGGCCACCTGGCGCGGCCCCACCCCTGGCCGCGCCAGAGGGGGCACCTGGGGCCCCTGCTCCGCCTCTGGCTGCCCCCCTTCGCATATATATCCCTCTCGTCCCGAAACCCTCGAGGACAGAACCCTTTTTCGCGATCTCGCTTCTGTTCCGCCGCCGCAGCGCTTCCAAAATCGGGAGCATCAGGAGAACTATTCCCGGCACCCTGCCGGAGGGGAGAACCACCACCGGGAGCTTCTCCACCACCATGGACGTTTCCCGGATGAGTCGTGAGTAGTCCACCTTGGACCATGGGTCCTTGATCAGTAGCTATGTGATGTTCTCCTCCCCTATTTGCTCTTCATGGTTTAGACCTCGTGAGCTGCCCTACATGATCGAGGCGCATATGTAATCTTTCTGCTGTTGCTTTGCTGAGTTTGCTGGGATCTGATGGATTATGAGACTATGTTCAGATTGTGTTTGAGTAATATATTTGGTTCACCTCTTTTATATCGTTGTTCCTGAGTAATTCTTGCATGTTCTCCGTTGCTGTTTATTGCTTTGGCCAAGTAGTAGGTAGTAACTCCAAGAGGGAGCGTTATGCTTGATTGTGGGTTCATGCCCCCTGATGACTAGCTTGAGTGACACAAACATGAGTCTAGGGGATGTGTTGTTGCCACAAGGGAGAAAACAACGGTGCTTGTACTTGCGGGCGCAAGGATGGTTTACTTTACGCAAAGTTCTTTTAATGCAGTTGTCTGTTGCTTTGAATTTACACTTTGGGTGGGATTCGCAACTTAATACCAGCGAGATGTTCTGGATAGATATCTCAAGGTGGATGATTAGTAGTATATGCAGATGGATTTCGGTCTACTTGCCTTGGCGTACCGCCCATGCTTTTGAGCCTCTACCTTTCTTTGCAGGATAGTTAGCATTGGTTTGCGCACATAATCCAGTCAATTGCCCAGCTGTAATTTGTTTACCTCGCTTTGCTGTTTTATCGTCTTTTGGGAGAGAGACATCACTAGTGAACATCATGGGACCCCGGTCCATATTACCACCACTGATCACACCTTCTATTTACTTCCTGTTTTTATTTCCTAGTTGCAGTCATAGCTATCATTATTATCTCTTGTGTTTGATCCTTTGTAAACAATAAGGCCGGAGGGATTGACAACCTCTCTGTACTCGTTGGGAGCAAAGTTATCTGTATCTGTGTGCAGGTCCCGTCAACCGCTAAGTTTCTGGCGCCGTTGACACCTACTTGTTGACCCTCGGAGTCTCACGGGATTCGATCCTTGGTATCTTTGCCAAGGGAAATTTGCCGCTACGCTACATCTCAACCTTCCACTTGGGGTAACCAACGAGGGGCGAGAAGCCATCAAGCAAGTTTCTGGCGCCGTTGCCGGGGACTCCACTCTTCAAGATAGGGGAGTTGCACGCTATCTTTTATCTTTGCTTTTTAGTCTTGTTAGATTACCTTTCAGTTTTTGCTTTAGTGTCCCTTACCAAAAATCACAAAAATAGTTATCTTGCTTGCTGCTGCTATGGGTTCCACCGAGAACACCAAGTTGTGTGACTTCACTAGTCATAACAACAATGACTTTATCTGCACGCCTATTGCTACACCTGCCACTTCAGCACCTTCTTATGAGATTAGACCTGCTTTGCTGAACCTAGTTATGAACGATCAATTCTCCGGTGCTGGAGATGATGCTGCTTTGCACTTAAATACTTTTGTTGAGCTCTGTGATATGCAAAAGTACAAAGAAGTAGATGGTGATATTGTTAAGCTTAAGCTTTTTTCCTTTCTCCTTGAGAGGAGGAGCTAAAATCTGGTTTCAATCCTTGCCTAGGAGTAGTATAGATTCTTGGGACAAGTGCAAGGATGCCTTTATTGGGAAGTACTATCCCCCTGCTAAAATTATCCAACTAAGGAGTAACATAATGAATTTTAAACAATTGGATAATGAACACGTTGCCCAAGCTTGGTAACGCATGAAATCTCTTGTCAAGAACTGCCCTACTCATGGTTTGACTACTTGGATGGTTATCCAAACTTTTTATGCAGGCTTGAACTTTACCTCGCGGAACTTGTTAGATTCGGCCGCGGGAGGAACCTTTATGTCAACTACACTTGGTGCTGCCACGAAGCTTCTCGACGAGATGATGACCAATTATTCCCAATGGCACACCGAACGCGCTCCAACAGGTAGGAAGGTAAACTCTGTCGAGGAGATTTCCTCCCTAAATGAAAAAGTTGACTTGATCATGTCTCTACTTTCCAAGCAATCTTCTATTGATCTTCATGATGTTCCTTTAAATTCTTTGATTGCTCAAGATCAAGTAGATGTGAACTTTATCTCTAGAAACAATTTCAATAACAATGCTTATAGGAGTAATTTTGGTAGCAACCCTAGACCGTTCCCCTCTAATTCCTATGGGAACAACAATGCTCATCCTAGCACCAAGAACTCCACTTCTGAACTAGAGATTATGCTTAAAGACTTCATCACTACCCAAAAGGCTATCAATAAGAGTATAGAAGAAAAACTAGACAAACTAGATAATCTCTCTTCGAAGGTAGACAATTTAGCCCATGAGGTAGAGTTGCTTAAAATTAGAACTTCTCCTCTTGAGGAGAGGAAGACCACTCCTATGAATGCTATTCAAGTGCAAATTAATGAAAACATTAGGATGATGGCTAAACTTAAAAAGAGATGGGCTAGAGAAAAGGAGGAAGAAGATAGAATTAAGAGCATTCCCACCCACCACACTGTTGCTACTATTCAAGTTGTTGAGGATATCCAAACTCTTAGCACCCAATGCACTCCTAGTCCCATTGGACCTATTAATGGTGATGCTATGACCTCAACCGTAGAAGAAGAAACTCCTATAACCATAGAAGCTACCAAACAAGTGAGTCTAAAGGACACCACTACCACTTTACTTGATAGTAGTGACCTTGATTTTGATAATTGCACCCTTTCTGAAGTTATTGGTTTCTTCACAAGATGTCTAGAGATCCCCACACTAGCACACTTAATCTTGCCTTCACGGAGCATATCACTAATGCTCCTATCAAAGCTAGGGAGGAGAAGCTTAGGGTAGAAGCCTCCATACCTAGAAAGCTAGAAGATAGTTTGGATCCTATGATTAAAATTAAGTTGAATAACTTCTCTTGCTATGCTTTATGTGATGTTGGAGCTAGTACCTCCGTTATGCCCAAAAGAATGTATGATATGTTTGAATTGAAACCTTTTGATCCTTGTTCTTTTGGTGTTCGTCTTGTTGATTCTTCTGTAAAGAAACCTTTGGGGAAGATCGACGATGTTCTTATCGTTGTCAATGACAATTATGTTCCCGTTGATTTTACTATTATGGATATTGAATGTGAACCTTCATGTCCAATTATTTTGGGACGTCCTTTTCTTCGCACCGTTGGTGCTATCATTGACATGAAAGAGGGGAATATAAAATTCCAATTCCCTCTCAAGAAAGGGATGGAACACTTCCCTAGAAAGAAGATTAAGTTACCTTTTGAGTCCATTACACGGGCTAGCTATTCTCTTACTCTTGATAAAACTTGATCTTCTCTTTTTGCATCATGCCTAGCTTAAAGGCATAAAAGAAAGCGCTTTTGGGAGGCAGCCCACAACGAATTAGGTCTTATTTTGCTTTTATTGTGTCTTGATATTTGTTACTACAGTAGCATCATCATTGTATCTTTTCTTTTCAAGCTTTGTGCCAAGTTTAGCCTCCGATTGCAAGAAAGTTCAAAAGTTGTGACGTGCTGTCCAGAAAACAGATTCTGTCCTTGGACAGAAAAATTCGCATAAAATCACCAGATCATCTTTTTGATCTGAATTTTTTTGACAGCGTGCTCTATACAATTGGCTTTCGAGCGTCTGTTCCGAGTTTTTTGATTTGAGTTGCAGAAGTGCCCCGAAAAAATTATTTACTACCTGCTGGTCTTTTTTTCACAGATTCTGTCCTGTTTTGCCTTTTCTTCGTTTTGCAAACCTTGAGCTTGCTTTTTCTTTGCAAAAACCTTTTCGCAATCTTGAGAAACAGTAGCTCTTCAAGATTATTTTTATTTCCAGTAGGGAAAAATTATTTTATTGTGGGTACTAACCTCGCTAATCAGATTATGATGAGTTATGTATGAAGGGAGCTTTCAAGTGTGCGAGGGAAGATGATAAAAGAAGATTCAGGAGGGTCAAACGCTCAAGCTTGGGGATGCCCCCGTGCACCCCCAAGAAATATTCAAGAAGACTCAAGTGTCTAAGCTTGGGGATGCCCCCATGCATCCCCTTCTCCATCAACAATTATCAGTTCGTCTTTCGTTCCACTATATTCTTATCACTTCATGCGCTATGCTTGGAGCGTCTTGCTCTTAGTTTCCTTTTTTTAGTTTTCTTTAGCTTTGCTTGCTGTTCATAACAAGTTAGAGCCCGGCTTTCTTTGTGTGGGAGAGAAACACGCTCCACTTCAACCTAGAACACAACATAGGATTTTCATGCTTATCTTTGCTGTGTGTGTTCTTTGTCTTTCCATAGTTGCTGTCATGTTTAGCTCTTAGTTTTCATGCTTTTCTTTTTAAAGAGCTTTTGTTTAGTTGGTTGCTGAACTCTCTTGAGTTTTCATGTTTATCTTGTTAAGAGAGTTTGCCTGTTGCACTGAGTTGTGTGTCTTAACTTAAAGTAGGTAATTGAGGTTGCTATTTAATTTTAGTAGTAACTTGCAATAGTTTTGAGGTATTGCCATGAGTAATGTCTGAAGTTTTGGTGTCAAGAGCTTTAGTCTATTAGTGATAGATGTCGTATTTTGGGCAATCCGTGTTTATTTTCGAAAACCTACAAAATAGTTGAGAACTTTAGCTACTAGATGGATCACTAATCTTTGGAGGGATCGAATATTAGAGTACACTCACGTACCATGAGTCGAGGATGCGCAAGGATAACCAAACCCCCATACACTCCTCCTCGGGGTACTTGTCTCTTTGTGAACCTCCTAATTAGATTGAGAGTTACCGATAATAAGTGCATGAGTTCTTCGGACTAATGTGAGTATTCGAAAGTTGACACTTCCACCTAGCCATATTTTTCTAGCCTCTTCGGTACCGTGCATTGCCCTTTCTCATCTCGAGAGTTGGCGCATACTTCGTCGGTGCATCCAAATCCTTGGCACGATACGCTCTGTCATCATAAGCCTCATTATATCCTTCCTCAAAACAGCCACCATACCTACCAATCAAGGCATTTCCATAGCCTTTCCGAGATACATTGCCATGCAACATCCATCTTCTCATGACTTGATCTTCATGTCATACATGCTTTTTGCTTGATCGATGAGCCGCATGCTAGCTGGGCCTTGTCCTAATCATTGCTACATGACGCGCTAGTATCATTGCATATCCTGCTACACCGACGGAGGCATACATTTGCATACATCATGATAGTTTCATTTTCTTTATGTTGAGTACTTTTGTAAAGTGTGAAAGATCTTATATACTTCTTGTAATACATAGGGTGTTGCCCCTAAAGTGAGGAAAAGATCCCAAAGAGGACAAAATCAAAAGATCCCAAAGAGGACAAATGAGAGTTAAATAGAAAGAACCACTGAGGCCACAAAAAAATAAAAAAAAGAGAAAAAAGAGAAAAAGAAATAAAAAGAGATAAGGGGGCACACTACTATTCCTTTTGAGAGATCCACACTTGTACTCCATCTTATACCTTGTACTCCATAGAGATTATCATTCATGCATATAGCTATGTGGGGACCTTCACACTATAGAACTTGGCTTGTATATTCCAATGATGAGCCTCCTCAAAAGAGCTCTAGGTCTTCTTGAGCGAGCAAGTTGGATGCACCCCCACTAGTTCCATTGCAGAGCTTACCTTAGCTCATATGTGCATCCATTGCATGGCAATCCCTACTCCTCACATCATATCTATCATTTGGCTTTCTCTCGCCTATGATTGTCCTCATTGATGTGAGCCTTTCACACCTTTTTTGTCTTCCCCCTTCATTATTTTTCTCTCTTTGCCATCCTAAGTGTCAACTTTCTTGCTTACGCTCATCCAATGCATGAGTGCTCAAAATATCGAAAGGGAGTGGATCATTTTGACTTGTACCTGGCTTGTGGTCTGGGGATGAGTCAAGATAAGATTCCAAAGAAGACCAAGTGTGAAACTTTAGTAGATTAAGTTCTCAACAATACAAAAACTATGTTTGACTCTCTCGTATATCCCTATCCCCTTTCTTGCACGCAAACACCATTTGGAGACATTCGAGTCACGGACAACAAGAGCTCTTGCACCTTTATGTTCTTATGTTGCTTGTTACAATGCTAATATAGACTCTTGCTTATTATGACTTTAATTGAATTACATGCCTTGATTGCTTTACTTAAAAAGTTCTTATATGGTTGGTAGCATGTCACCACAGAAATTATGCTTGTTATCATTTACCTACTCGAGGACGAGCAGGAATTAAGCTTGGGGATGTTGATACGTCCAGAACGTATCTATAATTTCGGCTTGCTCCATGCTTCTTTTGTGTGATATTGCTATGATATTGATGCACTTCCATACACTTTTGATCATATTTGGACTAACCTATTAACTCAGTGCACCACAGTGCCAGTTCCTGTTTTCTGCTGTTTTTCTATTTCAGGTTTCCCCCATATTAAAAGTGCTCCAAAAATTCCAGGAAAAATACAGGAAAAATGAGCGTACAGGAAGCTTCACGAAGAACCAAAGATGGGCCAGAGGGGAGCCACGGGAGGCCCAGGCGGCCACCTGGCGCGGCCCCACCCCTGGCCGCGCCAGGGCGGCGCCTGCGGCCCCTGCTCCGCCTCTGGCTGCCCCGCTTCGCATATATATCCCTCTCGTCCCAAAACCCTCGAGGACAGAACCCTTTTTCGCGATCTCGCCTCTATTCCACCGCCGCAGCGCTTCCAAGATCGGGAGCATCAGGAGAACTCTTCCCGGCACCCTGCCGGAGGGGTGAACCACCACCGGGAGCTTCTCCACCACCATGGACGCTTCCCGGATGAGTCGTGAGTAGTCCACCTTGGACCATGGGTCCATGATCAGTAGCTATGTGATGTTCTCCTCCCCTATTTGCTCTTCATGGTTTAGACCTCGTGAGCTGCCCTACATGATCGAGGCACATATGTAATCTTTCTGCTATTGCTTTGCTGAGTTTGCTGGGATCTGATGGATTATGAGACTATGTTCAGATTGTGTTTGAGTAATATATTTGATTCACCTCTTTTATATCTTTGTTCTTGAGTAATTCTTGCATGTTCTCCGTTGTTGTTTATTGCTTTGGCCAAGTAGTAGGTAGTAACTCCAAGAGGGAGCGTTATGCTTGATTGTGCTTCATGCCCCCTGATGACTAGCTTGAGTGACAGAAACATGAGTCTAGGGGATGTGCTATTGCCACAAGGGAGAAAACAACGGTGCTTGTACTTGCGGGTGCAAGGATTGTTTACTTTACGCAAAGTTCTTTTAATGCAGTTGTCTGTTGCTTTGAGTTTACACTTTGGGTGGGATTCGCAACTTAATACCAGCAAGATGTTCTGGATAGATATCTCAAGGTGAATGATTAGTAGTAGATGCAGATGGATTTCGGTCTACTTGCCTTGGCGTACCGCCCATGCTTTTGACCCTCTACCTTTCTTTGCAGCATAGTTAGCATTGGTTTGCGCACAAAGTCCTGTCAATTGCCCAGCAGTAATTTGTTTACCTCACTTTGCTGTTTTATCGTCTTTTGGGAGAGAGACATCACTAGTGAACATCATGGGACCCCGGTCCATATTACCACCGTTGATCACACCTTCTATTTACTTCCTGTTTTTATTTCCTAGTTGCAGTCATAGCTATCATTATTATCTCTTGTGTTTGATCCTTTGTAAACAATAAGGCCGGAGGGATTGACAACCTCTCTGTACTCGTTGGGAGCAAAGTTATCTGTATCTGTGTGCAGGTTCCGTCAACCGCTAAGTTTCTGGCGCCGTTGGCACCTACTTGTCGACCCTCGGAGTCTCACGGGATTCGATCCTTGGTATCTTTGCCAAGGGAAATATGCGGTTACGCTACATCTCAACCTTCCACTTGGGGTAACCAACCAGGGGCGAGAAGCCATCAACTAGGTGTCCTTAGCTCAAGGGGAATAAGGTGAAGACGCGGTCTTCTGAGTTAAATCTCAGCCTCCCTAACCAGACGTACAGTTGTCACAGCAACTAGAACTGGTCTAACAAATCACTGTCTTCCCCGAGCTACTGGTTCTATCCTTTCCTTCCCTTTACTTACTGTCTTATGTTGTGAAGTCATTGCCTACCTGCCTTATCTGATTGACTTCATGGTGTGACTACTTGTTCTGATTGGCTTCATTTCTTCTTCCATATTGATCCTTACTGCCTAGCTGCTATTAGTCTTCATGCTTTCACTTCATTGAATACCTGACTATGGCTTTCCTAGTGTAGTCTACTTTCCGCTGTTTATAAATAGGATTGGATTTACCCTTTGTCTTCGAAACTTCCATGTTTTGAAGCATTTCAAAAAAATAGCCTATTCACCCCCCCTCTAGTCGATATACTACACTTTCAATTGGTATCAGAGCAAGGTACTCCCTTGTTCTGTGTGATTTGGTTTAACCACCTGGAGTTTTAGTTATGTCGACCGCAGGAATGAAGACAGTATCTTGCCCCATGTTTGACGGTCACGAGTATCCCAAGTGGAAGGCCATGATGAAGAAACGTCTCATGGCGATTAATAGTGAGCTATGGACCGTCACTGAGATTGGTTTTACCGATCTATGCAAGACGGCAGAAGCTGATGACATTTGCAAGTTCACTCTCCTCAACCTCACAGTGAAGGACGTCATCTGCTCCTGTCGGTCTCAAAATCAGTTCAGGAACATCATGCATCTCTATCATGCGAAGCTTATCTGGGACCGTCTCTCTGAAGTCTATGAGGGTCATCGAACCCGTGATGATTCCGGGTTTGAGGATTTCAAAGAATCTCTCAAGACGATGACTTTCGATCCAGAACCATCATCCTCTGCACCATGCCTTATGGCAAAAGGTGCCAAGGGAGTGACACCAAAGTCTTCAGAATGGATTATGGACAGCGGGTGCACAAATCATATGACTGGAGATCGAAGTCTTCTCATGGACTCAACCTTACGTCCATCTAACAAGAGTGACATCACATTTGCTGATACTGGTAAAAGCAAAGTGTTGGGTCTAGGTAGAGTTGCAATCTCAAGGGATCAGCACATGGATAAAGTCATGCTTGTTGAATCTCTTGGTTTCAACTTAATGTCTGTCTCAATGCTTTGTGACTTAAACATGATTGTGATATTTGGAAAATTTCGTTGCCTTGTACTAATGGAATCTGACAAGTCTTTAGTATTTGAAGGATACAGAAAAGGTGATCTGTATATGGTAGATTTCTCAGCTGGACCGCAGATGGCCGTATGTCTTCTAGCAAAAGCTTCAGAGTGCTGGCTCTGGCATCGGAGGCTAGGACATGCCGGCATGAGGAACTTGCACACTCTCGCAAAGAAGAAGCACGTCGTAGGCATCGAGGACGTCAAGTTCAACAAAGATCATCTATGTGGTGCCTCTGAAGCTGGGAAGATGACTAGGGCCAAGCATCCTTCGAAGACAATCATGATGACATCCAAACCCTTCGAGCTGCTTCACATGGACTTATTTGGCCCTACTCACTACTCGACGTTCTCTACCACAGCTTGTCTCTATGGCTTCATCATTGTTGATGATTATTCAAGATATAAATGGGTGCACATAATTCTCTACAAGACTGAAGTGCAAGATGTCTTCAGATGCTTCGCGAACCGTGCCATGAACAAATATGGCATCAAGATCAAGCATATAAGAAGTGACAATGGCACTGAGTTCAAGAACATCGGCCTTGATCTTTATCTGGATACAATGGGGATCACTCATGAGTTCTCAGCCCCATACACACCTTAGCAGAATGGCATCATTGAGCGCAAGAACAGAACCCTAATTGAGATGGATCAAACGATGCTCGATAAATACAAGACACCAAGAAGGTTCTGGCCCGAAGCTATTGATACCGCATGCCATATCATCAATCGTGTTTATCTTCACAAGCTTCTGAAGAAAACGTCCTATGAACTCCTCACTGGAAAGAAGCCAAACGTAAGTTACTTCAGAGTATTTGGAGCTAGGTGCTGGATCAAGGATCCACATCATAAGTCAAAGTTTGCACCAAAAGCACATGACGGCTTCATGCTCGGATATGGAAAAGACTCACACTCCTACAGAGTCTTCAACATCCTTCTCCATAAAGTAGTTGAAATTGTGGATGTGCAGTTTGATGAAACGAATGGTTCACTAAGAGAGTTCCTGCCAAATGTGCTGGATGAGGCTTCACCAAATGAATCTATCAAGCTAATGGGAACTGGTGAGATCATGCCTTCTGAAGCACAGCCTGACGAGGAACTCATCATTTCTGCTCCAAATCAACCTGACGACAATGCTCAGCCTGAAGACAACCCTCCTGATGATGACAATGTACAGTAAGAGCAAAATCTTCGTCCAGCTCATCCTCGTGTTGCAAATGAAGTACAAGTTGAGAAGATAATTGACAGCATAACTACACCTGGTCCACTTACTCGTTCAAGAGCAATACAGCTTGCAAATTTCTGTGGGCACTTTGCTTTTGTCTCAATATCTGAACCCAAGAAAGTTGCTGAAGCTTTTATGGAACCCGAATGGATTGAAGCAATGCAAGAAGAGCTTCAACAGTTTGAGATGAACAAAGTGTGGGAACTTGTCAAGCATCCTGACCCTCGCAAGCACAACATAATAGGCACAAAATGGATTTATCGCAACAAGCAAGATGAGCATGGTCAAGTTGTCAGAAACAAAGCTCGTCTCGTTGCTCAAGGATACACTCAAGTTGAAGGGATTGACTTTGATGAAACATTTGCTCCTCTGGCTAGACTTGACGCTATTCGTATACTGCTAGCCTATGCAAATCATCACAACATACTTCTGTATCAAATGGATGTAAAGAGTGCCTTTCTCAATGGAATGATTGAAGAAGAGGTGTATGTTGCACAACCACCTGGCTTTGAAGATCCAAAACGTCCATATATGGTATACAAACTCAACAAGGCACTGTATGGCCTCAAACAAGTGCCCCGTGCTTGGTATGACACACTCAAAGACTTCCTGAAGAGCAAAGGCTTCAAACCTGGATCCCTAGATCCCACACTCTTCACGAAGACATATGATGATGAACTGTTTGTCTGCCAAATCTATGTGGACGACATTATCTTCGGCTGCACTGACAAACGATACAGTGATGAGTTTGGTCACATGATACAAGAGCAATATCAGATGTCCATGATGGGTGAGCTGAAGTTCTTCCTTGGTCTTCAAATTCATCAGCAAAGCAATGGCATCTCCATATCTCAAGAGAAGTACCTTAAAGAGTGCCTGAAGAAGTTTGGAATGCAAGACTGCAAAGGGTACTCGACGCCTATGCCAGCTAAACACCATATGGGTCCCGACGCCAATGGTAAAGAGTTTGATCAACAGGTATACCGCTCCATGATTGGTTCTTTGCTTTATTTATGTGCATCTAGGCTAGATATTATGCTTAGTGTTTGCATGTGTGCTCGATATCAAGCGGCACCAAAGGAGTCGCATCACTTAGGTGTGAAGCGAATACTTCGATATTTGGCTTACACCCCAACACTAGGATTATGGTATTCAAAGGGCTCAGAGTTTGATCTAGTTGGATTCTCAGATGCTGATTATGCTGGTGACAAAGTTGATCGTTAGTCTACAACAGGCACATGTCATTTTCTAGGACAATCTCTTGTCTGTTGGTCTTCAAAGAAGCAGAACTGTGTATCACTCTCCACTGCTGAATCTGAATACATTGCTGATGGATCTTGCCGCGCTCAGCTTCTCTGGATGAAGCAAACACTCAAGGACTATGGTGTCCATCTGAAGCATGTGCCACTCTACTGCGACAGTGAAAGCGCCATCAAGATTGCCAACAACCCAGTTCAGCACTCGAAGACAAAGCACATTGAAATTCGTCATCACTTTCTCAGAGGTCATGTCATGAAGGAAGATATTGATATCATACACGTCAACACTGAAGAACAACTGGCAGATATCTTCACAAAGCCCTTGGATGAGAAAAGGTTTTGCAAGTTGCGGTGTGAGCTAAATATCTTAGAATCCACAAATGTCCTGTAATCAGGCACACATCCTAACACGTATGCATATTGATGACTTAGATGTGCAACACACGAAGTAAAGTATATCTTCAATCAATGAAGACTTACATTCTAAGTGTGAATACATTAACGTGGAATTTGACTTCGGAGCACCACGATAATTGTGCGCCGTGTCTGGGTCTAATATTTCCTATACGGTGGGTAACGCCACCACCAACTCTTTGTTTGAAGTGTTTCTCGTGGTGTTACTTTTGCAAAGTCTTCACACTTGGTTTATCTTCATACAGGATATAAAAAGGATATATATATATATATATATATATATATATATATATATATATATATATATATATATATATATATATATATATATATATATATATAGAGAGAGAGAGAGAGAGAGAGAGTTGTGTTATGTCCTCTACAACATTCACTTATAGTTATGTCTTCTCATTTGAATCTTTTGAACTAAGTGAATGTGATCGGACCCTAACCTCTCTATGCTCTCTCATCTCAAACTCTGTCTGTCCAAGTCATATGCATTCCATTGAAACTGTCGAATATCTTCTCTGCGTCCTTGTCAGCAGAAGATACGGAGAAAAACTTTAAATCTGATTTAATGCTCCATCCTTTATGCCTGAAAACCGGAGAAGCCAGAACGACCACTCCGACAGTCGTGGCGTACGTGGGATTGTGGGACAACTCCCAATGTGTTACATGTCCGCCACGTGTCCCTCAGATGTGAATCGCCAGGGGCACCTGCGTAATTGCGTTGTGCCGTCTCCCATGCTAATAAATGCACGTCCCATCACGGTCAAAAATTCTTCTACCACCTCTCCACCTCGACCAACCCTAGCGCCCCCGCTTGCTCTCAACGACGCCGGCGACGAAGCGCTTCGCTACCGCGACCTCATCGACGTCGTCTTCACGCTGGCCGCGGACATCGTCTACTCCACCGTCGCCGTAGCTGTCCTCCGTCGCCAAGTTAGGGCATGGAAGATCGGACTGCTGGGCATCCAACTCCTCTCCGTCTAAGCAGTTCATCGTGTGGTAAATTAAACTCTCTTTTTACCATCTTCTTGATCCAGAAAGATTCATCACTTTTACCACAAGAAGTTTCTGCCTACACATATATAGATCTATCCTGTCTGCATCTCATATCATGCCTAGTACGTTCACATATGCTTCAAACATAGTTAGATTCCTCACTTGTACCTATTCATGGATTCGTACAAATCTGGAACCAACTCTCATCATATAAGTGAATGTCTTCGTGCTATGAGGTCAAAGTCTTCTAAACTGATTTATCTTCTAAAAGCTTCTGAGAATGCATATGACCTCTTCCCCTTCCCTCGCATCTCTAATGCTATCACAGGTACATGTCCATGGGAGAATCCCTTGGTTCTCATAGTCTGCATTCATTTGCAGAATTCTTGCAGCCTCATATTCACTCTCCTGAAGCCGGTTCCTGTCTGACCAGCAGACCGAAGCATTTGCCAGTGTTGAAGCCATTCAGTTTGAAGCCTTTCAGATTGAAACCAATGGCAACTGACAAGTCAGTTAGGAAGGGTTGCAGACAGCGCCATGGCAACACCTCTAAAGATTTGCCTCCAGATCTAAGTGAGATGTACAAGACTGATCCAGAGGAGGATTACAATCAGAGGAAGACACGAATCCAATGGATTCGAAGATATTAGGCTGAATAGTGGTTCAAGTACAGGTTCGTGACCCAAGAGTATGCTGAAAGGAACGCCATCAAGCATTCATGGGGAGATATTACCTACAAAAATCTTCCACCCAAGACTCGAGCAAAAGCCATTCTCAAGGCTTCTACCCTTGCATGGTCAGAGGGCCTCAACATGCTGGTGCCAATCTTTCTTCTCTGCTCTGGTGTCGCGACGACAATTTGTTCAAGCGAAATCTTCAATATGCCAAGAACTCAGCCAAAGAGAACAAGAAGAACTGGAGATTGGACTTCAATCCTGGCCCCTCTGCGCCCCGTGCTGATGGCACGCGCGAAGCTGAACCAAACCTGGTTGGGCCTTTCTACAACTTAGAAGGCCTCATTATTCACATCAGGGTTCAAGGGGCGGATGTGGATCAACCTGCAGATGACGCTGATTCTGATTAAGCGCCTGCAACCCCGAAGCCCAAAAAGAAGAAGAAATCCAAGGCTTCGAAGACCACTCCACCAATTGCTTCGAGAGTGAAGCCTTTGGCCACTGCTCCACCAGCACCAAGTGTGCAGTCTAAGGAGCACTCTCGCATCTCCAAGAGCAGACAGCTAAGAAAGAAGCCCTCGCACAACCCCAGTCCAGCTCTCACTCCTGACGCTGTTCTGAAAACTGCCAATGAAGCCTTTGATCTCTCGAGCGATGAAGATCTAGGTGACGATGCTCTGGAACAATTGATCAAGAGCAAGCAAGACGCAGAAATCTTCAATGATTTGCCGCTCTTCGATGTGGAAGTGCTCAACAATTTCATTGATGAATAGTTTGACACCCCCAACCCCAGCTTCGACGATCTGCAGCTTCCAGTTGGCCTCAACGTCTCCTTCCATGGCGCCATTGCTTCTGAGCTAGCTCTTGCTCAGAGAATCGTTGAGCTGAAGCAAACGATTGATTATGAAAAGGCTCAGTTCAAGAAGCATGTGAACAAGCTCAGCGTCCAAGAGATTCAGAACTTTAAAGTCATGATGCATGAGCTCAAGGAAGCCTTTCGCAAGAGGCATGAAGAAGCCAAAGGTTCTCGTGAGCGAATCAAGGCCTTGGCTGCCAAATGCGTTCAAGCATATAATGAAGCTGAAAAGTGCAAGGCCCTTGGGTGTCCTGGCATTGACCCTAGGATGGCTGCCAAGAAGAAGAAGAAGCAAGATGTGCCCGATGCTGAAGAATCCAGGAAGGAAATGCCTAGCATTGTCTTCCCTGCCAGCATGATTAGCACGAAGCCTAAGGTCACCCCAGCCGCTTCAGAGCTCAAGAAGACAAAGGTGGCTGAAGCTGAAGCTCGCAAACGCAAGCAAACTACTGATGAAGCTCCACCCACCAAGAAGCGCAAGACAAAGAAGGACAAGGCTGCTTCCACAGAGCCCATCTTTGTCGAGCCCATATCAGTTGCTCGCCCTGCATCTACACACCGAGAACATCGCATGACAGTCCATGAGCCTGCTCCCACAGAGGCTGAAGACATTCCAGCTGTTGACCCCACTGCAGCTGAAGACATTGGTCCTCATGACAATGTTGAAGATGATGTAGTTCTTCCTCAGGTCGAATACAATGTGGAATCTTCGCCTGTTCTTACGAACAGCGAACACATCAGCATTGGTTGTCCATTGACGCCAATTGTACAGGATGACTCGTGGGCTGATCACCCACAAGATACACCAGCAACTCCCCAACCAACTCAAGTCACTAGTTTGGTGCTTGAAGATGAAGACTTTGAGGCCCAACCAACTCCATCCCCTCAGGCGTCGCCAGCATTTCGCAGGCTTCGCAAAGGACCAAGGCCTCAAGTTGCTTCCCCAAGTGTTCTAGAAGGAGAAGAGCAACAATCAGTTCCTGAAGCTGCTCCTACTGTGAACCTCTCAGAATCTGAAGCCAAAGTAGCTGAAGATAGTCCGGTTGCATCAGCCGAAGAAGAACAACCCCAAGAAGAAGAAGCACGTGCTGCCACACCCCTTGTTCTCGAGGAGAAGGTGTCCGACCCTCCAGCTCCTGAAGTGGAGGTTACAAATTCAGAGGCTGTCACCACCAACACTGAAGCCAATGACGTGGTCATGGCTGAAGCCAATGTGGCACCTGAAGTCATAGTGGTGCCTGAAGTGATGGCGCCTGAAGCAAGTGCTGCACCTGAAGCAAATCAGCAGCCTGAAGCCACTGCCTCTGCTCCTGTTCCGCCTCCAAGGCCCCATACAATTGAGCAAGCTTACAACCAAGATGATCAGCTCATCACTGTCCGATGGCCCATTCTGACTCCACCACCTGCTGGACCGCATACTGCTGGTCCTCAGTTTGACCATCATGTTGAGCACAGGCCTCAGGTTCAGAAGCCTAAGCCAAGACTACCAAGGTTTCCAGGTATTGCCACCTCTCAAGGGTCATTCAATGCCAATAGCTTCACTGCGCATAGCACATTCTTTGACAGCGCCAAGAACCCGTATTCCAAGCCAAGAATATCATCAGATAGATTCTGGAGCCATCAGTAGCGCAGTTATTACACACGAGTACTCTATGATCAAGGACGCATTTTCCCTCATATGCGTCTCGACACTAAAGCTATTGCTGGACTGCCCTGTATGGAGGAAGCTCTTGATTGCTTCCGTGATGCTGGCCTGCTCAACTTTGTGACTAACAAGGATCATTGGAATGAAGAGCTGCTTCTCCAATTCTATGCAACCCTCCACATTCGAGGCTACAGCAGGGATCTGAAGACATGGGTCCTTGAGTGGATGACATGCAATGTCCATCATGAAGCCAAAGGCTTTGATCTCATTGAGCTTACTGGCCTGCCCACTCCAGGAGAATTGTATGAACCTGGCTGTCAACTGCACAATGAAGCTTTGGAAAGCATCTTTCAGAAGCGCAAGCCCAACATGAGCCAAATGCTGAGTATGATGAAGCCTTTGCCCAGCGATGCCGAATATCCAAAGGAATTCTTTGTTGAAGACCTAGAGTATCTGCCACGAACCATCTATCATATCATCAGGCGTACTCTATGGCCTGTCAGAGGGCATTCTTCATCAGCCAAGCTCGAAGGCACGATGAAGACATTGGTCTTCTATATCTTCAATGGCATCAGCTTCAATTCTCAAGATTTCTTCATCCGACAGTTGGCTGTGTCTGGCTCTGACCTATTTGGTCTCAAGTTCTATGCTACATGGATTATGCGCCTCATCAAGCTTCATTCAGCTATCACCTATCAGCCCTCTACTCGCAACCATCATATATTCTTGCCAGAGGTTGATATGTTAGCTGAAGCCATATACCAAGAGCGTGCCAAAGACCTGTTAGTCTTCACAACGCTGATCACCAGAGCTTCACTCAGCAAATTGAAGGAGTTCTAGCAGTCTCTCGCGTTTATCCTCTGGCTGGCCGTACTCGTCTACCTCGACATGCTGAAACTGAAGCCACTGAGAGCACCATTGCCCAAAGGCCTCAGAAGCGTTCTCGTGTTCTCAATAACTGAGAGTTTCTCGTTGCCTTACATCAGAAACAAGATAAGCATTATTACTGGCTGAAGCGTCAGATGCAAAGCCTCTTGGTGGACGTCAATCGCATTCGCAATCTTGCCACCAAGAATGCCTTTGTTGCACATGAAACCTTTCGGAGGTCATGGAAGAGTTTAACTTTGCTAAGTGCTGAAGCGGATCTTCAAGACGATGGCTTCACAGAAAGATTCAAGTTTGACCACACTCCTCCAAGGAATGCTGTTCCGCGTCGAACTCCGTCTCTTGAAGACTCTGACTACTCCTCCTCAGCTGCAACAGTTGACGCCAGGGTGATCGATGATCAAGATGGTGCTACCTCACCACCTCCTACTTCAGCGCATGTCGACACTGCACTAACTACTTCTGCATCGCCAAACACCAACGCTGACCCTGCATCCTCTCCTGCTCCAACTGGGAACGAATAGAGGCTCTATGTCTTCAAACCTTTTTGGTCCTTACTGAGAAAAGGGGGAGAAGCATATGAGTTGATAGTCTTCAAGCGGGTCCATATGGGCGGGTGCTTTATATTTTGCCTAGTGTTTACAACTCTCGTTTTTGCTAAATTTGGTTCTTTGAGTTGTAACACTTAAACAAATGGTCGTCTGCTACATTTTCTGCAACTCTGTAATATGATGATAAATTCTGCATGTGCTACATTATATTCCGCACTTAGTTATTTTTGCAGACGTCCATTTCTCATTATGCATATCATTATATTCAACATATCAAGTGTGCATGATGAATTGTCTTCATAAGTTGAAGAGGATCTCCACAAGTACAACCTGGCATGTGCATTTGCATTCAAAGGCAAATCAATTATATGCACATCTTCAGGGGGAGCCTTTTGATACTTACGAAGACAATACATTTATCCTTTACAATTTCACATACTTTTATCCCCGTTGAAAACTTCAACCAGTTTGTCATCAATGACCAAAAAGGGGGAGATTGTAAGTGCATCTAGTTCCACCCCTAGTTGGTTTTGGAATATTGACGACAAACCTGGTTGAGGGACTGATGTGTTTGTGAGAATTGCAGGATAACACAGGTAGTAGTCCCTCATTGATTCGGTTTACCTACCGGAGATGACCCCTAAAAATGTATGAAGACATTGACAACAGTGGTGGTACATGAAGATAATCTTATTGAAGACTATGACAAGAGAAGACATTGTGTGAAGACTATGGAGCGCGAAGACTTAGATGTTTCGTTGTTTCCTTTTATTCTTTGTTGAGTCAGAGGAATCACCGTACTGTTAAGTGGGGTCCAAGTGAACTAAGTCAGCGTGACTGAAGTGATGCTCAACCAAATCCTATGTCTTCGAGTGAAGACAATGAGAGCAAATCTTATCCAGAGCTGGATGAGTCAGCTTTACTTGTAGCCCAAGTAAAGTTGCCGTGTGAGTGTTTGAAATCTGACCGTTGGAACACGTGTCAGTTCCTTAGTGACCCGGGGTCACTTCGGACAAATCAGGTCGGGTTGCCCAGTGGCTATAAATAGCCCACCCCCTACACCATAGCGGCTGCTCAGAGTTATTGCACGGCTTTTGTCGTTTGAGAGCAACCCACCCCCGAAGCATTTGAGAGAGAAATCCTTGCGAGGACAAAGCCAAAACACCCAGAGCCAAAGAGTGTTAGGCATCACTGAAGTCTTTCTATCTGTGTGACCTGAAGACTTATTACACTTGAGGACTGTGTTTCCTCCAGCCGGTTAGGCGTCGCGTTATGAGCATCCAAGAGTCATTGTGGATCGTCGGTGAACGAAGTCTGTGAAGGTTTGGAAGTCTACCTTGAAGACTTACCAGAGTGATTGGGTGAGGACTAGGTGTCCTTACCTCAAGGGGAATAAGGTGAAGATGCGGTCTTCTGAGTTAAATCTCAGCCTCCCTAACCAGACGTACAGTTGTCACAGCAACTGGAACTGGTCTAACAAATCACTGTCTTCTCCGAGCTACTAGTTTTATCCTTTCCTTCCCTTTACTTACTGTCTTATGTTGTGAAGTCATTGCCTGCCTGCCTTATCTGATTGACTTCATGGTGTGACTACTTGTTCTGATTGGCTTCATTTCTTCTTCCATATTGATCCTTACTGCCTAGCTGCTATCAGTCTTCATGCTTTCACTTCATTAAATACCTGACTATGGCTTGCCTAGTGTAGTCTACATTTCGCTGCTTATAAATAGGATTGGATTTACCCCTTGTCTTCGAAACTTCCATGTTTTGAAGCATTTCATAAAAATCGCCTATTCACCCCCCCCCTCTAGTCGATATACTGCACTTTCAGTTTACACGAGACTGGTTTCACCGTTACGAGCACTAGTTGCTTAAAGGTGACCCGCGGGTGTCAGTCTCTCTCACTTTAGTTGAATCAAGTGTGACTATGCCCGGTCTTTGTGAAGGTTAAAGTAACACTTGATTAAAAATCGTTGTGGTTTTGTATGCGTAGGTAAGAACAGTTCTTGCTAAGCCCGTAGCAGCCACGTAAAACTTGCAACAACAAAGTAGAGGACGTCTAACTTGTTTTTGCAGGGCATGTTGTGATGTGATATGGTCAAGACGTGATGAGTTATACATTATTGTATGAGATGATCATGTTTTATAAATTATCAGCAATCGGCAGGAGCCTTATGGTTGTCTCTTTATTGTATGAATTGCGAAAGCCATGTAATTGCTTTACTTTATCACTATGAGATAGCGATTGTAATAGTAGCAATAGTTGGCGAGATGACCACGACGCTACGATAAAGATCATGGTGTCAAGCCGGTGACGATGGTGATCATGACGATGCTTTGGAGATGGAGATCAAAAGCACAAGATGATGATGGCCATATCATGTCATATATTTTGATTGCATGTGATGTTTATCTTATTATGCTTCTTATTTTGCTTAGTACGGCGGTAGCATTATAAGATGATCCCTTACAAAAAAATTCAAGGTACAAGTGTACTCCCTGAGTATACATCGTTGCGAAAGTTTGTCGTGCCGAGACACAACGTGATGATCGGGTGTGATAAGCTCTACGTTCAAATACCACGGGTGTAAGACAGTTTTGCACATGCAGAATACTCGGGTTAAACTTGATGAGCCTAGCATGTACAGACATGGCCTCGGAACACTGGAGACCGAAATGTGGAGCGTGAGTCATATAGTAGATGTGATCAACATAAGATGTTCACCATTGAAAACTACTCCATCTCACGTGATGATCGGACATGGTTTAGTTGATTTGGATCATGTGATCATTTAGATGACTAGAGGTATGTCTATCTAAGTGGGAGTTCTTTAGTAATATGATTAACTGAACTTTAATTTATCATGAACTTAGTCCTGATAGTTTTTGCATATCTATGTTGTTATAGATCAATGGCCCGTGCTACCGTTCCCTTGAATTTTAATGCATTCCTAGAAAAAGCTAAGTTGAAAAATGATGGTAGCAACTACACGGACTGGGTCCGTAACTTGAGGATTATCCTCATTGTCGCACAGAAGAATAATATCCTGGAAGCACCGCTAGGTGACATGCCTGCTTGTAGCGACCACGATCCGAATGGACCGAAGTCTCTGTGTTCTGTGTCATCCCTGGGTCGGTAATGCTGACACACGCAGTACTTGAAGGATTTATAACAGAGTGGCAATCACACACTTATTACATCGAATGTCTTAAAAGAGAATTTATTACAAAAGTATATCGCATAAGGCCATCTAACACGATAACAGCGAAAGGCTTGGAAGATAAGTGAGTCCATCAAATCCAACGGCATAGTTGAGTGCATGACAAACGACCTAGCGCACCTTACTCTTCTTCTGAAAAGTCTGCAACGTAACATGTTACAGCCTGGAACGGGTCAGCACATGGAATATGCTGGCAAGATAACACAGTACAACAATTAACAAAATAAAGGCTAACACAATATGCATATGTGGCTGGTGGAGGCTCTAAGGTTAAAGTTTTTGCATAAAGCCATTTTTTTCCTACAACAAAGGAATACATTTTATTTTAACTATCATGGTAGTTGAAACATCATTGAGAAGGTTCCTCCAACTCAATCCCAATTAAAGTAGTCATCATTAACCCAACAAATTACTTTTTAGAGTGTTGAGATCAGCCAATAATTCAGGTACCAGATACTTAAGATGTCCATAATCGGGGACACGGCTAATCATGATTAGTTTGTACACTCTATAGAGGTTTGCGCACTTTTCCCCACAAGACTCGATCTCCTCCGTTGGATTTCACGCACTGCATGGTGTTTGAGAAACGGATGACCGAGACACAGTCTTTTAGAAGAATTTACTCTTTACCCCGGGTGGACCCGTACACCTACTTTCCCCTACATCTGCTAGTACACCACTGAAAGAGCTCACACAACTTACTCATACTATGCCAGAGCCCATAATGGCATTGTGTCTGCACACGGAAGTTTCTAGCATGAATAGTTTTATGATCCATTTGAGCCTGGGTGGCATTCCATAGGATAATCACACGGTTCCTCAGGGATTTCCTAGGACATCACTGGATTCTCCAGGTGCCCTGCAACCAATCCACGCAGATGTGTATTAAAGTAGCCACCTTAAGTTGAACCATTAATTAACAATCTCACATCTATCATGGATACTCTCAAACACAATCCACGTCTACGAACATAGCATGGCAACCTAACCATAACGTAGAAGTAACTCCCAGGGGTTTGAAAATAATGCAGGTAATAGGTTCTACCTCAATCTACTTCCCAGACCCACAAGTTAAGAGATCCTACTCATGCAACATGTGAGGGTTTGATCTAATGCATAAAACTGGGTAATAAAGGATATGATCAAAGTGTTACTTGCCTTGCTGATGATTCGCAAAACCTAGGGACTCGTAGTAGCACGCTTCGCACTCCGGGAATTCTATCGCAAGCAAACAATACCATACATAAGCAAACAAGCAAAAATGCACAGGTAAAACTCCAAATAAGAAGATCTAACCAGAAAGTTCAATTTAAGAACTCCGGTTTGCAAAAAGAATCAAATCAAACGGAGCAACGAAACTCAAACTACGAATGAAACAAGATCCGTTACTAGATTGATCTAAAGTCAAATTTTACAGTAGCCAAAATCTTGTTCAAGTTGGTTAAATGGAAAGAGGGCTTCGATACGAAGATCTAGGTGCTTGAATCGCCTGATTCCGACTTACGAGCGAAAAGAAAAACTAAAAAGAAGATCAGGGCAGAAATCGTGATCGAAAATAATCGTCGTAAAACCCTGAAATAGAAAAACAGACGAACGGGCTAACAAAAGAACGTTCGCTGTCTGTTACTAAAAGAAGAAAAGCGTTCATTAAAATGAACGAATGGACGAGCGTCCGCTAGTTAACTAAACCGACGGAAAACCGAATCGATCTAATAAAAAAACTGATCTAGGGTTTTCTAGAAAAACGATGGTTTTCCCGAGAAAATCGGACGGCGAAAGTGGCTACCTCAGCGTCGGCGGGATCGGCGGCGACTCCTGCGGCGGCGGGGTGGCGCCGCGGGGGGGCGATGCGGCGAGGCGGCACGGCGGCCATGCGGGGAGGCGGCAGAGTGGCGCGGCAGCAGCGGAGGCTCGGGCTAGGGTTTCGGTGGCGGGACTGAAGTGGGCTGGCGGCCGGCTCGGCGGGCTTTTAAAGGCCCCGGGCAACAGTGTCCTAGCCGGACACGGCCCAGTTAGGTCAGTGCACTTTTTTTCTAAATAGTCCTGATGCGGCAAAACTGGCGAAAAAAATACTAAACTGACTCGAAAAATTCTGAAATTAATTTTCACCGTCCTCTAATAATATGTAGGACAAGGTGAACATTTTTCCCGGACCTAAGTGCAATTTTGAAAAATGTGCATTTTCCCTATGCAAATAAAATCGCAAATAAATCCGAATAAAATACAAAGGTGATTTTAATATTTTTCCTCCAATATTTCTTTTGTTTTGGAGAAGTCATATTATCTCCGCTCATATATTTTATTAAGAAATATTTTTAGGAGAGAAAAACAATTAAAACCAAAGTGATCCCCGTACCGGTATTTGAGAGAACTCAAATACGAAAACGGTAAAATCCCCAACTCTCTCCGTGTGTCCTTGAGTTGCTTAGAATTTCGAGGATCGCAGCACACAAATGCAATAAAAATATGATATGCAATATTTTCTATGTATAACATTCGAAATTGAAAATTTGGGATGTTACAAACCTACCCCCCTTAGGATGAATCTCGCCCTCGAGATTCGGGTGGGCTAGAGAATAGGTGTGGGTGGTCCTTGCGTAGATCATCCTCTCATTCCCAGGTGGCTTCATCTTTGGTATGGTGACTCCACTGAACTTTGCAAAACTTGATAACCTTGATGCGGGTGAGTCTGCTTGCATACTCGAAGATCTTGACTGATTTCTCCTCGTAAGTCAGATCACTATCCAACTGAATTGCTTCCAGGAGCACTGTATCTCTCAGAGGAATATCGGCCATCTCAGTATGGCACTTCTTAAGCTGAGAAACGTGAAACACGTCATGAACTCCTGACAATCCTTCGGGTAACTCCAACTTGTAGGCAACCTCTCCCATGCGTTCCAAAACACAGTACGGTCCCACAAATCTCGGGGCTAACTTTCCCTTAACTCCGAAACGTTTAACTCCTCGCTGAGGCGACACTCTCAGGTACGCTGTGTCTCCGATTTCATAGACTACTTCCTTGCACTTCAAGTCTGCATAACTCTTCTGCCTAGACTGAGCTACCTTCAGTCTATCTCGAATCATCTTAACCTTCTCTTCGGACTCTTTGATCAGATCTGGTCCAAACAACTGACGGTCTCTGACTTCATCCCACATCAACGGCGTTCGACATCTCCTTCCTTACAACGCTTCGAATGGTGCCATCTTCAAACTGGCCTGGTAACTGCTGTTGTACGAGAACTCCGCATAGGACAAGTTGTCGTCCCAACTCGATCCATAATCTAGCGCACAAGCTCTCAACATGTCCTCCAGAATCTGATTGACTCTCCCGGTCTGTCCATCAGTCTGCGGGTGGAAGGTTGTACTGAACTCTAGCCTAGTTCCCAAAGTCTGGTGTAGCTGACGCCAAAACTTTGAGGTGAACTGGGTTCCTCTATCTGATACGATGGTCCTCAGAACTCCGTGCATACATACAATCCTGGTCATGTATATCTTGGCCAACTTCGCATTGGTATATGTGGTCTTCACGGGGATAAAGTGGGCTACTTTGGTCAAGCGATCCACTACTACCCAGATGGAGTCATATCCCTATCTGGTCCTGGGTAATCCGGTGATAAAATCGATGCCAAGTTTATCCCACTTCCATTCGGGTATCGGCATAGGCTTTAGTAATCCTGCTGGCTTCTGATGTTCTGCCTTCACTCTCTGACGTACATCACATACGGCTACATACTCCGCAATGTCCTTCTTCATTCCCATCCACCAGAAACGTTCCATCAAATCCAAATACATCTTAGTGTTTTCGGGGTGTATCGAGTATAGTGAATCATGTGCTTCCTGTAGTATCAAATTTCTGATCTCGACGTTGTTGGGCACATAGATTCGGTCCTCAAACCACAAGGTGTCGTGTTCTTCCTCAAGAAAACCCTTGGCTTTTCCTTCACTCGTCTTCTCCTTGATTTCAGCAATCTCTTTGTCATCCTTCTAGGCTTCTCGTATCTTTCCCAATAATGTTGATTGAACTTCCAAGGTTGCAACAAAACCCCTAGGAACTATCTCAAAACGAAGCTCCCTGAGATCTTCTGCTAACTCCTTCGGCAATCCTCCCTTTACTAGGGTATTAGCATAACTCTTCCGGCTCAAAGCGTCTGCAACGACATTGGCCTTACCATGATGATAGTGCAGCTTCATATCATAATCCTTTATGAGCTCCAACCATCTCCTCTGTCTGAGGTTCAACTCCTTCTGAGTGAAAATGTACTTCAAACTCTTGTGATCCGTGTACACATTACAACGATTCCCAATGAGGAAATGTCTCTAGGTTTTGAGCGCATGCACTACAGCTACTAGCTCCAAATCATGCGTAGGATAATTCAACTCGTGCGGTCGAAGTTGACGAGATGCATAAGAAACAACTCTTCTGTCCTGCATGAGTACCCCTCCAAGTCCTAAGCGTGAAGCGTCGCAATACACTTCGAAATCCTTGTGTATATTTGGCAAGATCAGCACTGGGGCTGTTGTCAAACGTTTCTTCAACTCCTGGAAACTTTCTTCGCACTCTTCGGTCCAATGGAACTTGGTGTCCTTCTTCAACAATGTCGTCATAGGCTTTGCAATCTTGGAGAAATTCTCTATAAATATCCGATAGTATCCCGTGACTCCAAGAAAACTGCGGATCTCTCCAACTGAAATGGGTGCCAACCACTCAGTGACTGCCTGCACCTTGACAGGATCAACTGCTATACCTTCTCCTGATATAATATGTCCTAAGAATCCAACTTCCTTCAACCAAAACTCACATTTGCTAAACTTGGAATACAATTGATGTTCTCTGAGCTTCTCAAGAACCAAACGCAAATGCTCCTCGTGTTCCTCTTCGTTCTTCGGGTACACCAAAATATCATCAATGAATACCACGACAAACTTATCCAAGAACTCCATGAACACCTTATTCATCATACTCATGAAATAGGCACAGGCGTTAGTCAATCCAAATGACATAACCGTATACTCCTATAGCCCATACCTTGTGGTGAAGGTTGTCTTAGGTATATCCTTCTCTCGGATCTTCAACTGGTGGTATCCTGATCGTAGATCGATCTTGGAGAATACCTTAGCTCCTTGAAGTTGGTCGAACAAATCATCGATCATCAGCAGCGGCTACTTATTCTTAATCGTCACTTCATTCAGTGCCCGATAATCAACGACCATCCTTAAAGATCCATCCTTCTTCTCGACCAAGAGCACTAGGGCTCCCCAAGGTGATGAACTACGTCGAATAAAACATTTCTCCAATAACTCCTTAATCTGCTTCTTGATCTCCTCCAGATCATTTGCTCGCATTCGGTATGGTCTCCTCGATATTGGTCCGGTGCCAGGAAATAGCTCTATCAAAAACTCAATATCCCTATCCAGCGGCATGCCTGGTAGCTCCTCTGGAAATACATCCGGATAGTACCTTACTACAGGCACTTCCTCCTGAACAACTCCCGTGAGAGAATTTACTTGTGTCCTCCTAGGCGAATGCCTAGATAGATACTTGATCCTTTTTCCCTCCGGGGTGGTAAGTAAAATAGACTTACTGGCGCAGTCGATGTTCCCTCCATACATCGATGGCCAATCCATACCTAGTATCACATCCAATCCTTGTGACTCCAAAACTATCAGGTCTGAGGGAAAAACATGGCGTCCAATGGTCAATGGCATCTGAAAACATCCTTGATTTGCCATATATTCCGCTCCTAATGAGCTTACTAGCATAGGGGTCATAAGGACTTTGGTGGGCAACTTATGTCTATTCACGAATCCCCTTGAAATGTATGAATGCGATGCACCTATATCGAAAAGAACTGCTGCGGTAAATGACTTAACCAAAAACTTACCGACAACTGCATCAGGTTGCTCTTCAACTTCCTCCACGGTCACGTGGTTCACTTGTCCTTTGTTGAAAGGAGTAGGCTTCTTCCCGGCGCTTCCATTGTCGTTCCCATTCTTAGCTTTAGGGCACTCCGTGCCGTAGTGTCCATTCTTCCCGTACTTGAAATAGGTAATGTGACCTAAATCTTTCTTGGCGGGTGTGGATGGAGTAGGGCGGTTCTGATTATTGATTGCTCCATTCCCATTCCCATTCGTGGAGCCATTGTGGTTGTGAGAACTCCCTCCATTATGGGTGTGGCTTCCATGGTTATGAATATATCCTCCCAAGTTCGGGGTGAAATGGGGCTTCTGCTGGGCTTCAGAGGTATTCCTTCCTTGTCCATACTTCCTCTTGCGGCTTTCAATCTGCTGTTACTTCCCTTCAATCATAAGAACCTTATCTACCAGCTCCTGGTAGTTGTTGAAGGTTGCCACCATCAACTGTATGCTCATCTCATCATTCAGCCCTTCCATAAACTTCTCCTGCTTCGCGGCATCTGTGGCCACATCATCAGGGGCATAAGGAGATAGAGTACTAAACTCATCTACGTACTGAGCCACAGTACGATTTCCTTGGAGCAAGTTGCAAAACTCTCGCTTCTTCATGCTCATGGCTCCAGTTGAGACATGGGTTGTGTGAAAAGCTTGTTGAAACTGATCCCAAGTGACATTGGCTACAGGGAAAGTGGCTGTGTAATTCTCCCACCATGCTGCTGCTGGTCCAGCCAATTGATGTGCGGCAAAGCGCACCTTCTTAGCATCCGTGCAATTTGAAGTGGGAAATTCCCTTCCTATCTTGCGCAGCCAGTCATCAGCAACTATTGGTTCAATGCTACTAGAAAACACCGGTGGTTGCAACCTTAGGAAATGTGTCAGGTTGTCCACGGGTGGTGGTGGTGGAGGGTTGTTGTTGTCGTTCTGATAGTTCTGGAAAAGAAGTTGCATCAAAGTGTTCTGCTGCTGGATCAACTGAGTGAGCTAAGGGGGAAACTGAAATCTGGGCTCACGTCTCAGAGGCATCTGATGGGTGTTGAGGGAAGAGATTAGAATAGAAATGAGGTCTAGGGGAAAATTCACTACCCATATGCACATGATACAAACACAATCATATCACACCAATCAATTTCAAGCAAGGGCATACAAAAGATCTATCTAACGTTACAAAAGTGCTCTAAATTCTACTATATGGGGAAAAACTACTAGTCATAGGTTGGTCATCTAGAAATTTTGATCGGCGGAAGATTCCATGATATCTGCTCCAGCTTCATCTTCATAGTCATCATCGCTATCATCGGTGTCTGAGTCTGTGTCGTCGATGATGATGTAGTCCTCGGAATGAATCTCCTTGGGTTCTTCTTCTTCTCCTCCTCCTGGTGCTGGATCTCCCATGAATACTCCTAGCTTCCTTGTCAAGTCATCATTCTTCTCCACAAGTATTGTCATCTCCTCCTCGTATCCGTCGCGTGTAGACTTGAGTTCCTCTTCTAGCTCCAAGTTCCTGGTTAACGCCTTCTTCAAATCTATCATCCCTGCGCACATATGGTGCTCCTGTCTACGAATGTGCTGGTTTAACTCCTGGATGAACGCTGCAATGGACCTGTCCTTCCGGGTGCTGATCATGTCCCATTGCTCATCTCGGCGTCCACATATCTGGTAGATAGTGTCCTTCAGCTCCTACTTGTAGACTTCTCCAATTCGCTCCATGGTTATGTGGGCTGCCATACTCTTGCCTAGGCTCCAGGTTGGTGCATCAAAATAAAACTCTATTGGCTCAGTGGATGGTGTGAATGTCCTCCCGGGAATTTGAACTTGAATATTCCATCGCTCCCTTTCTGGTAAAGTGGCGGTGTAGGTCCCGGTGAAGCTTGGTATTCCGATGTTCAGGTACCTAGTGACTTCTTTCAAGTGTCATCCAAAGGGTGTGTCTTCATTTGGTTGAGTGAACTTGTTCCTTGGGTCCACCATCCTAGAGAGTAGAAAATGGAGAGGAGTCAGAAATGAGTAGAGAAGAGTGACCTAGGGTTTATCTTAGTGGTCGTGTCCTACATTCAGCGTGTGCTCTGATACCATCTTGTAGCGACCACGATCCGAATGGACCGAAGTCTCTGTGTTTTGTGTCATCCCTGGATCGATAATGCTGACACACACAGTACTTGAAGGATTTATAACATAGTGGCAATCACACACTTATTACATCGAATGTCTCAAAATAGAACTTATTACAAAAGTATATGGCATAAGGCCATCTAACACGATAACAGCGGAAGGCTTGGAAGATAAGTGAGTCCATCAACTCCAACGGCATAGCTGAGTGCACGACAAACGACCTAGCGCACCTTACTATTCTTCTGAAAAGTATGCAACATAACATGTTGCAGCCCGAAATGGGTCAACACATGGAATATGCTGGCAAGATAACAGAGTAGAGCAAGTAATAGAACAAAGGCTAACACTATATGCATATTTGGCTGGTGGAGGCTCTAAGGTTAAAGTTTTTGCATAAACATATTTTTTCCTACAACAAAGGAATACATTTTATTTTAACTATCATGGTAGTTGAAACATCATTGAGAAGGTTCCTCCAACTCAATCTCAATTAAAGTAGTCATCATTAAGCCAACAAATTAATTTTTAGAGTGTTGAGATCCACCAATAATTTAGGTACCAGATACTCAAGATGTCCATTACCGGGGACACGGCTAATCATGATTAGTTTGTACACTCTGCAGAGGTTTGCGCACGTTTCCCCACAAAACTCGATCTCCTCCGTTGGATTTCTCGCACTGCATGGTGTTTGAGAAACGGATGACCGAGACACAGTCTTGCAGAAGCATTTACGCTTTACCCCGGGTGGACCCATACACCTACTTTCCCCTACATCTGCTAGTCCACCACTGAAAGATCTCACACAACATACTCATACAATGCCAGAGCCCATAATGGCATTGTGGCTGCACATGGAAGTTTCTACCATGAATAGTTTTATGATCCCTTGGAGCCTGGGTGGCATTCCATAGGATAATCACAGGGTTCCTCCGGGATTTCCTAGGACAACACTGGATTCTCCAAGTGCCCTGCAACCAATCCACCCAGATGTGTATTAAAGTAGCCACCTTAAGTTGAACCATAAATTAAAAATCTCACATCTGTAATGGATACTCTCAAACCCAATCCATGTCTACGAGCATAGCATGGCAACCTAACTATAACGTAGAAGTAACTCCTAGGGGTTTGAAAAGAATGCAGGTAATAGGTTCTACCTCAATCTACTTCCCAGACCCACAAGTTAAGAGATCCTACTCATGCAACGTGTGAGGGTTTGATCTAATGCATAAAAACTGGGTAATAAAGGATATGATTAAAGTGTTACTTGCCTTGCTGATGATTCGCAAAACCTAGGGACTCGTAGTAGCACGCTTCGCACTCCGGGAATTCTATCGCAAGCAAACAATACCATACATAAGTAAACAAGCAAAAATGCACAAGTAAAACTCCAAATAAGAAGATCTAACCAGAAAGTTCAAATTAAGAACTCCGGTTTGCAAAAAAAAATCAAATCAAATGGAGCAACGAAACTCAAACTACGAAAGAAACAAGATCCGTTACTAGATTGATCTAAAGTCAAATTTTACAGTAACCAAAACCTTGTTCAAGTTGCTTAAACGGAAAGAGGGCTTCGAGACGAAGATCTAGGCACTTGAATCGCCTGATTCCGACTTACGAACCAAATGAAAAAATAAAAGGAAGATCAGGGCAGAAATCGTGATCGAAAATAATCGCGGAAAAACCCTGAAAAAGAAAAACGGACGAACATGGTAACGAACGAACGTTCGCTGTCTGTTACTAAAAGATGAAAAGCATTCGTTAAAACAAACGAACGGACGAGCGTCTGCTAGTTAACTAAACCGACGGAAAACCGAACCTATCTAATAAAAAACAGATCTAGGGTTTTCTAAAAAAAACGACGGTTTTCCCAAGAAAACCGGATGGTGGCGGCGGCTACCTCGGCGTCGGCGGGCGGCGGCTCCGGCGGCGGTGGTGTGGCGGCGCAGGGCGGCGGTGCGGGGCGGCAGCAGAGTGGCGCGACAGCAGCGGCGGCTCGGGCTAGGGTTTTGGCGGCGGGGCTGGGGTGGGCTGGCGGCCGGCTCGGCGGGCTTTTAAAGGCCCCGGGCAACAGTGTCCTAGCCGGAAACGGCCCGGTTAGGTCGGTGCACCTTTTTTTTTCTAAATAGTCCTGACGCGGCAAAACTGGCGAAAAAACTACTAAACGAACTCAAAAAATTGCGAAATAAATTTTCACCGTCCTCTACTAAAATTTAGGACAAGGTGAACATTTTTCCCGGACCTTGGAAAACGTGCATTTTTCCTATGCAAATAAAATCGCAAATAAATCTGAATAAAATACCAAAGGTGATTTTAATATTTTTCCTCCAATATTTCTTTTATTTTGCAGAAGTCATATTATCTCCGCTCATATATTTTATTAAGAAATATTTTTAGGAGAGAAAAACAATTAAAACCAAAGTGATCCCCATACCTGTATTTGAGAGAACTCAAATATGAAAACGGTAAATTCCCCAACTCTCTCCGTGGGTCCTTGAGTTGATCAGAATTTCGAGGATCGCAGCACACAAATGCAATAAAAATATGATATGCAATATGTTCTATGTATAACATTCCAACTTCAAAATTTGGGACGTTACAGTACTGCAGGAGCAACTCCGGACGTTATGAACCTCTGGCAAGCTCATTCTGATGACTACTCAATAGTCCAGTGTGCCATGCTTTACGGCTTAGAATCGAGACTTCAAAGACGTTTTGAACGTCATGGAGCATATGAGATGTTCCAAGAGTTGAAGTTAATATTTCAAGCAAATGCCCGAATTGAGAGATATGAAGTCTCCAATAAGTTCTATAGGTGCAAGATGAAGGAGAACAGTTCTATCAGTGAACACTTGCTCAGAATGTCTGGGTACTACAATCACCTGACTCAACTTGGATGCAAAGTTGACGAAGATAGTGTTATTGATAGAGTTCTTCAATCACTGCCACCAAGCTATAAAGGCTTCGTGATGAACTATAATATGCAAGGGATGCAGAAGACAATTCCCGAGCTCTTCGCTATGCTCAAAGCTGCGGAGGTAGAAATCAAAAAGGAGCATCAAGTGTTGATGGTTAACAAGAACACTAGTTTCAAGAAAACTGGCAAAGGAAAGAAGGGGAACTTCAAGAAGAATAGCAAGCCAGTTGCTAATCCCGCGAAGAAACCCAAGTCTGGAGCAAAGCCTGAAACTGAGTGCTTCTACTACAAAGGGAATGGACACTAGAAGCGGAATTGCCCCAAGTATTTGGCGGATAAGAAGGATGGCAAAGTGAACAAAGGTATATTTGATATACATGTTATTGATGTGTACCATACTAATGCTCGTAGTAGCACCTGGGTATTTGATACTGATTTGGTTGCTAATATTTGTAACTCGAAACATGGGTTACGGATTAAATGAAGATTAGCTAAGGGCGAGGTGACGATGCGCGTGGGAAATGGTTCCAAAGTCGATGTGATCGCTGTCGACACGCTACCTCTACATCTACCTTAGGGATTAGTTTTACAAGTAAATAACTGTTATTTGGTGCCAGCGTTGAGCATAAACATTATACCTGGATCTTGTTTGTTGCGAGACGGTTATTCATTTAAATTGGAGAATAATGGTTGTTCTATTTATATGAGTAATATCTTTTATGGTCATGCACCCTTGATGAATGGTCTATTTTTTTTGGATCTAGATCGTAGTGATACACATATTCATAATATTGAAGCCAAAAGATGCAAAGTTGATAATGATAGTGCAACTTATTTGTGGCACTGACTTTTAGGTCATATTGGTGTAAAGCGCATGAAGAAACTCCATGTTGATGGACTTTTGGAATCACTTGATTATGAATCACTTGGTGCTTGCGAACCATGCCTCATGGTAAGGATGACTAAAATTCCGTTCTCCGGGACAATGGAGCGAGCAACTAACTTATTGGAAATCATACATACTAATGTATGCGAACAAATGAGTGTTGAGGCTCGCGGTGGGTATCGTTATTTTCTGACCTTCACCGATGATTCGAGCAGATATGGGTATATCTAGTTGATGAAGCACCTGTCTAAAACATTTCAAAAGTTCAAAGAATTTCGGAGTGAAGTAGAGAATCATCGTAACAAGAAAATACAGTTTCTACGATTTAATCACGGAGGCAAATATTTGAGTTACGAGTTTGGTCTTCATTGAAAACAATGTGGAATAGTTTCACAGCTCACGCCACCTGGAACACCACAGCATAATGGTGTGTCCGAAGGTCGTAATCGTACTTTATTAGATATGGTGCAATCTATGATGTCTCTTACCGATTTACCACTATCGTTTTGGTGTTAAGCTTTAGAGACAGCTGCATTCACGTTAAATAGGCACCATCTAAATCCGTTGAGACGACTCCTTATGAATTGTGGTTTGGCAAGAAACCCAAGTTGTCGTTTCTTAAAGTTTGGGGATGCGATGCTTATGTGAAAAAAATTCAACCTGATAAGCTCGAACCCAAGTCGGAGAAATGTGTCTTCATATGATACCCAAGGGAAACTGTTGGGTACACCTTCTATCACAGGTCCGAAGGCAAGATATTCGCTGCTAAGAATGTATCCTTTCTAGAGAAGGAGTTTCTCTCGAAAGAAGTGAGTGGGAGGAAAGTAGAACTTGATGAGGCATTTGTACCTTCTCCGGAATTCGAAAGTAGTACATCATAGAAACTAGTTCTAGTGATTCCTACACCGATCAGTGAGGAAGCTAATGATGATGATCATGAAACTCAGATCAAGTTACTACTGAACCTCATAGCTCAACCAGAGTGCGTTCCGTGCCAGAGTGGTACGGTAACCCAGATCTGGAAGTCGTGTCACTAGACCATGATGAACCTACAAACTATGAGGAAGCGATGATGAGCCTAGATTCCGCAAAATGGCATGAGGCCATGAAATCTGAGATGGGATCCATGTATGAGAACAAAGTGTGGACTTTGGTTGACTTGCCCGATGATGTGCAAGCCATTGAAAATAAATGGATCTCTAAGATGAAGACTGACGCCGAAGGTAATGTTACTGTCTACAAAGCTCGACTTGTTGCGGAAGGTTTTCGACAAGTTCAAGAAATTGACTATGATGAGACTTTCTCACCCGTAGAGATGCTTAAGTCTGTCTAAATCATGTTAGCAATTGCCGCATTTTATGATTAGGAAATCTGGCAAATGGATGTCAAAACTGCATTCCTTAATGGATACCAAAAAGATGAGTTGTATATGATCCAACCAGAAAGTTTTGTCGATCCTAAAGGTGCTAACAAAGTGTGCAAGCTCCAGCAATCCATCTATGGATTGGTGCAAGCATCTCGGAGTTGAAATATACGCGTTGCGGAGGTGATCAAAGCATATGGTTTTATACAGACTTTTGGAGAAGCATGTATTTACAAGAAAGTGAGTGGGAGCTCTGTAGCATTTCTGATATTATATGTAGATGACATATTGTTGATTGGAAATGATATAGAATATCTAGATGGCATAAAAGGACACTTGAATAAGAATTTTTCAATGAAAGACCTCGGTGAAGCTACTTATATATTGGGCATCAAGATCTATGGAGATAGGTCAAGACGCTTAATTGGACTTTCACAAAGAACATACCTTGATAAAGTTTTAAAGAAGTTCAAAATGGATCAGTCAAAGGAAGGGTTCTTGCCCGTGTTACAAGGTGTGAAGTTGAGTAAGACTCAATGCCCGACCACTGTAGAAGATAGAGAGAAAATGGAAGTCAATAACTATGCCTCAGCCATATGATCTATCATGTATGCAATGTTGTGTACCAGACCTGATGTGTGCGTTTCTATAAGTTTAGCAGGGAGGTACCAAAGTAATCCAGGAGTGGATCACTGGACAGCGGTCAAGAACATCCTGACTTACCTAAAAAGGACAAAGGATACGTTTCTCGTTTATGGATGTGACAAAGAGCTCGTAGTAAATAGTTACGTCGATTCAAGCTTTTACATTGATCCGGATGACTCTAAGTCACAAACCGGATATCTATTTTTGTTGAACGATGGAGCTGTCAGTTGGTGCAGTTCCTAGCAGAGCGTCGTGGCGGGATCTACGTGTGAAGCGGAGTACATAGCTGCTTTAGAAGCAGCAAATGAAGGAGTCTGGATGAAGGAGTTCATATCCGATCTAGGTGTAATACCTAGTGCATCAGATCTAATGAAAATCTTTTGTGACAACACTAGAGCAATAGCCTTAGCGAAGGAATCCAGATTTCACATGAGAACCAAGCACATCAAGAGACGCTTCAATTCTATACGCGATCAAGTCTAGGAGGGATACATAGAAATTTGCAAGATACATACGGATTGGAATGTTGCAGACCCGTTGAATAAGCCTCTTCCACGAGCAAAACATGATCAGCACCAAGACTCCATGGGTGTTAGAATCATTACAATGTAATCTAGATTATTGACTCTAGTGCAAGTGGGAGACTGAAGGAAATATGCCCTAGAGGCAATAATAATGTTGTTATTTATATTTCCTTATATATCATGATAAATGTCTTTCATTCATGCTAGAATTGTATTAACCAGAAACTTGATACATGTGTGAATACATAGACAAAACATAGTGTTCCTAGTATGCCTCTACTAGACTAGCTTGTTAATCAAAGAGGGTTATGTTTCCTGGACATGTGTTGTCATTTGATCAACGGGATCACATCATTATGAGAATGATGTGATGGACAAGACCCATCTGATAGCTTAGCACTATGATCCGTTAGCTTAGCACTATGATCCGTTAGCTTAGCACTATGAAGAAAGCAATAGCAGTAAAACTAAACGATCATAGTGCTAAGCTAATGGATGGGTCTTGTCCATCACATCATTCTCATAATGATGTGATCCCATTGATCAAATTACAACACATGTCTATGGTCAGGAAACATAACCATCTTTGATTAACGAGCTAGTCTAGTAGAGGCATACTAGGGACACTATGTTTTGTCTATGTATTCACACATGTATCAAGTTTCCGGTTAATACAATTCTAGCATGAATGAAAGACATTTATTGTCACACCCTGCATTTTGTAACACGTCATTTGCATCAATAAAGCATGAAAATTTGGACCAGCAATTTTTTTTTGGCATCATTTGGCTTTTATTTGAATTTGAGTTTTTCTTCCTGTGTTTTTCATGTGCTCATTAAAGTCAACTACTACCTCTTGTAGAATTCTGTCACACCCTGATTTTCATGCCACATTGCTTAAGCTGATAATCATGCTAAAATATGGATTGACAAAAAACTTTTGAGTGTTTTTGACTTTGCTTGGTTGATTTTTTGTCTGCTTTTTGCTAGTGCTCTAAAAATCAAATAAATCCTCCAACTCTTATACTTCATCTCCTTGATCCAAAACCTTTTCCCAATGATCATGCCATGTGTATAGAACAGCATAGTATTTTCTTATAAAACTATTTGGCCAAATAGCATTTTCTAAATTTAATTTTCCAAAAACCCTTGAATTGAGGTTTGCACTGCAAGTACCTTAATTAGGGAGTGAAAAATCTTTCAAAAAGTTTATTTGAATCATATTAGGTATAGGACTCCCAGAAACCACAAAATTATAATTTTAAAAGGTATTTTTATATTTTATTTAAAAGCTTTTCCTTAAGGCCAGAAATGATCTTTAATAGGGAAAAATTATTTAATTATTTCAGAAATATTTGCCAAAATTCAGGGAAACTCTTAGGACATATATTGTCCATATATAAGAGTTTAAACACATGTTCATGTTCAAAATATTGGAGAAATCCTTCCAAAACCCTTTCTGGATATTTCAAGCTTTTGAAATATTTACAAAGGAAATATTCTCCAAAAATTCCAGGGAAATTCTATCATGTTAAATATGACATATTTGATGATCTTGCAAAGCCTCATGCCTTGAAGATCAAGGAAACATCATCTAATCCCCTCAAAACCATTTCTGTCCATTTTGTAGTTTGAGCAACTTTACATTGCCAAACTTGTCCAAATGCTCTCAAACTTGGTGCACATGCTAAAAAGATGTAATTATGCATCTATGCCAAATGGCACAAGTTTTGGAGAAGCATAACTTGATCTAAGTGCCCCAAAACCCTTTCTGACCAGATCCAAATTTGAACAACTCTACATTACCAACTTTTTACCTGGGGCTTCAAACTTTGTGGGTATGGTCACCACCCCAAATGATGACACTACACCAAGTGGTTCATCAAGGGGAGATGATTTGCTTAACTTAATCTTGGAGGATCCATTTCTGTTGATTTCTAGGGTTTACAAGAGTTGCATTGGCAACTTTTCCCAAATGAGCTCAAATTTGGTGGAAGGACCTAAATGTATGTGGCATTCCATCCTGTTAAGTCCCATGTCAATTGGAAGTCATTTGCTTTCCCAAAACATGATCAAACACCTTCTGCCAATTTACCAAAACCATTGTTTTGACCCCTTCCCCTGTTTCCCTTTACCTCAAATTCTTACCACAGGTAAACCTGATCATCTTCTACCTCCTGTAACTCACCCATGCCTCAGCTCAATCATTGGAGGGGGTAAAACCCCATTTTACTCTTCTGGTCAGCAGCTTTTTCCTCCTCTTTCACCTCCCTCCTCACTCCAGTTGCCCTCCATGGCATCCAAGACCATCACACATTTGTTTACTACTCCCTCGACCCCCTAGACATCATTGGGAAGGTGGACGCGTCCAGAGCGGCGAGGACTCGGCCATGCCGGCCAAACGGGTGCTCTGGAGCGCGCTACAGTGCCCTGGCGTACTGTAGCCACCCCCCAATCACCAGCCCCGACCACCTCGGGCCTCCCCAGCACGCCATGCAACGTCCCTCGACGTCCGCGTCTCGACCAGGCATTGTCCCCCTCCTCTCTCCCCCTCTCTCACCCCTGCTCGCACGCGCGCCATGGCCGCCCGAGCGCTCTAGTGGGCAGCCCCACACACGCGACGCTCTGACCCTTCCCCACTACATCTCCTCTCTCCCCTCGCCCTAGACCAACCCCAGGAGCACCCCAAACATGCCCACGCGTGACCCCGTGGCTTGCAGCGACGGCAACGGCCTCGCCGGCGCACGAGTCCTCGGTGGACCGCCGCCCACCTATTTATAGGCCACCCCCGAGCCCCCTCGCGGCTCCGTTCTCTCCCCATGCCCTCCAGTCATCTCTATGGCCGGAGCAGAGCCGCCGACCACCGCTTAAATTCGTGGGCCTCGACCCTTCTCTCCTCCCCCTGAACACTCCCGCACCCTCTCATCACCACCGCCAACTCATCCCATGTTCCATTCCCTCCTCCTCGTGTTTTTCTCGCCATGTTGAACACCGCCATCGCCGTCGTCCGCCGCGGCCGATGCGCTGCTCGTATCCGACCACCCCAGCGATCGTGGCGCACCTCTACGGATGCGGCACACCGTCCTGAGCACGACGGTGTGCTGGGCGTCGACGGAGGCGGCCGGTGCCGCCGGGGAGAGCACCGGCGCCGCTCGGCCGTGGCTCCTCTGTTTCCCGTCGTGCCGCGCGGGAGGAAGAAGGCGACCTGCCACTGGGGCTCGCGCGTCAGCGACCCAGTGGGCGGGCCCCCCTTTAAGTGGAAACGGCTTTGGCCTTGACCGCCTCCCTTGCATGAAAACGCCCCTCCAGGAAGACGCCTTCGACGTGGCCAGGTCCCCTGCGCGCGGCTGTGCAGTTGGGCCGGCCCAGTGCACTGCGGCCCAATACTACGCCCTGTCCGCAGTAAAGGGTAAAAACCCCTTTTCCCTTTTTCTTTTTCTGTAAACTTCATAAATCCATAAACAATTAATTTGGACTCCAAATTGGATGATTCAAATTTCTTATGGCTCCATAAATCATTCTCTATCACATGGTGCAACATGCACATTTTTCCAGAAACTTTTCCTTCACAAATATTATCAAAGTGTCATTATTCTATTTCTGTGATGAACTTTAGAAAATCACAGAGGGCTCAAATTTGATCCAAATGCAGTGGTTCAAATTCCTAGGTGATTGTCATATCCAAACTTAGTTTTGGAACATTTTTATTAATACTTTCTATACCACACCAATTAATGAGCCATTTCTTCATATTTATCAACTTTGCAAAATCCTAGGGAATTCATTTGAATTCCAAATCGAGTGAAACCAACTCCTAGATGCTTCTAAAATCATGACTTGATGGATAGGTGCCTTTGCTCATTGTTCAAAAATATATTTCTGTACACTTCTTACAAATCCATAACCCCTTGATCCCATCATATTGAAATGTGCCAAACCATCCATTGATCATACTCCAATGAAACCACCTTGGTTATTTTTCATATGACCAGAGGTATCCTCGAAAAGTCCAACTCCTATTTTTAGAGCACATTTATTTTGCTTTGTTGGGTTGCTTATTATGATTGTTTCCATCGATTAGTTGATGAAATAAACGGAGTACTCGGAGATGGACCAGAAGGTTTGAAGACTCGGCAGGATAAGGCAAGCAGCCCTTTGACCATGTTCGAGAAACCTTTTTATGCATGTCTCATAGCACCTTATTATCAATGCATCGGAATCATGTAGAAGAGATGACCACCTTGGTTGGTACCTTTGTTACTTTGCTATTGAACTTGCATCAAACATGACCCTACCTTCCTATGAGGGTTATGTGGGTGGGAGTAGATAAATGTATGCTATAGTAGTTGGCTACGCAAAATGGGTCAGGGTTATGCATTGAGTGAAACAAGTGTGGTTTGACATACTTGCAAATAACCCAGTGGGTGCCACTAATGCCCCTGGGAGATGATGAGAACTAGGGCACTACTTGGTGAAGAAGTAGTGTACCGAGGCTTGATGAGAGTGTTGTTTACAGAGATGGATTAGATTTATGTGTGACTACCGTCCCAACCAAACATGTGCAACCACTCTACCCTTATATGGGAAAGGGCATTATTGATTACCTAGGTCGATACTTGCATGGTGCCCGCATTACTAGTGACGGGGGTGACATGAGGTCACTCTCGGGACGGGGTCGTGCTTGGATAGGCGGCCATGACTGTCTTTACAGGGCACCGGACACACCGTTGGTACCCCGTGCTTGTGGTATGTGATGAATATGGGGGCGAGGCTCCACAAATTTAAATATGTGAAATGTTTGGCACGGGGCTGTTACCAATCGAGTGGACTCTATGTTAGTGTCGTCTAGGGAAAGATAGTGACCGGATGCTTACCCCGGGTACTTGAGGTACCGCGGGTCGAGAATGACACGGAAGTTCCCCGGATCTTGTGGGTAAAGTGTGCAACCCCTGCAGAGTGTAAAACTATTCGAATAGCCATGTCCGCGGTCAAGGATAGTAGGGTGGTGCTACTTAGACTATGTCCATAAGTTTCTGGAAAACAACGCGGTTTGGTAAATATGTTGGTGTGATTGTGAGAAAATCATGACGAGCGTGAACAAGAGTTGTTCATGACTCTTTATCGATATTGATGTATGAACCCCCTGATACTTGTTGCACACACATGCATGTCCATGTTATATGTTGATCATACTTGCATATGAAAAACTAGCTTTCCGCAAAACTGCCAATCTAGCAGTAGAGCCTTGCATAATTATTCTGTCATCACACTTGGGTTGCTTGCGAGTACATTCAAAGTACTCATTGGCTTGCCACTAGTTATTTTATTGGCCAGGCATGAGTGAACAGGATATGATGAAGATTTCTTGGTGACGAGCATGCGAGCTAGGACTTCCCAGTCAGAATGCCTGTAGGGTTAAGGCAGATGGCATGGGTCCAAGTTGTTATTGAAGATTTCCGCTGCGATGATATACTCAAGACTTGACCATTATGGTCCTATTTGGGTAATACGGTATGTATGGATGTAAGACTCTTGTTATTCAGCTTCTGTGTGTTTAGTGAGCATTGATATCTGGGATCACTATACACGTGCATTCGGTGATCACGACTTACGAGTCGGGGTCCCCATAGAGCTGGTATCAGAGCCATCCTGACTGTAGGAAGCCTTAGTTAGCATGGTCGTTAGTTAGGGTAAAACTAATTTCAGAACTATTACTAGTTTTCAAAACTATCTATACATCTCTTCCCTTCTCAGTTTTTCGAAAACTAGGCCATACTAGATCTCTTCCCCTTCAAAACTTTGGTCGCTAGAACCCTTATGCCCCTGACCACTGGATTTTCTGTAATCCTTGTGGAGTACACCTTGCCAAACACTCACCCATTCCAAACACAAGAGTGGCGACACCACGACAAGACGATACCAACAGAAAAATTCATCCTCGAGGAATGAGGACGTGACGACCCAGAAGATGGTGACACCCTTGACAGTGCCCCAGGATGATGCAACATTGGCCTATGATGACCAGGGTGTAGGTTATGCAAGACCATGATATACCAAGCTAATAGAGTAACCTTGTCATTACCGTTGTTGTGTCGGCAACCACCGGTGGATGAGAACCTCGCCATTTGGTCCGCCTCACTGTAGTGAGCAGGAAAACGGTTCTCTTCGTCCCCCGCTCTTGGTGTCGATGTTGTCACCAACGAAACTGACATGTTGGACCTCTATTATGCCTTGTTATTGTCATTACATACGGATTGCCTACCTGGTACCCTCGATGCCCCGAAGGCTCAAGGGATCGTCATGATTAAAGAAACAAGAGAAGACCAAGTCAACGCCAGCTACAAGGAGGCACTTTCACCGCCTCACCCCGTCAGGCGAGAACTTGTTGAAGATTCTTCAGGCTCAACCCGGATCATACGTCAAACAACTACAAGGAACATAGCAACACCTGAGGAAAGCTCAGATGACTGCACGAGGCACAAGTCACGACTGCTTAGTCCGAGAACCCCTAGGGTAGGATGAGTCGTGTACCCCCTTTGCGCAGTCGAGCCCGTGTGGTGGTTCGAATACAACCATGATTGTGTGTTGCTTGCTTTTATTTGTTTGTGTTTTGATATAAGTCGCACTTTTGCCCTAGGCAACAAATGCATGGATATATCATCTTCCTTGCCTTGTTTCTTTTTCTTCGGCCTTTTTGCACCTGTTTGTTTGCACCTGCACTATAGAACCCCCCCCCTTAGGCATTCCCCTCCTCTATGCTACTTTTCCCTCTCTTCTCTCTCCTCAACTGAAGACTTCTGCTACAACCTCCACGACCAAGTGCAACCCCGTAGAATTATGTTTAACCCTCCAGACCAGTAACCCTCTTCCTAGACCCTTTGAGACTTCACGAGACACTCCAGCATGAACCCCTGACTATGCGCTTACCCCATAGAATTGCGAGAGAACCAGTTAAGCCTATATAACCATGCACAACCCTGGGTTCGTAATGGAACTAGTGGACACAGTGAGTGAGCACATTTTCATCCTAATTTAGCACAAGAACTGACGATGCCATAGATAGACCAATTTGAGGATATAAGACAGATGACATGGTGGCTTTATATCAGTGACTTCGAGGAATTATCTGAGACCTTGATGGATTGTGAGATTTCATATTGGTGGGATCATGACTTTGGGGAAGCATGTAGGAGTACCCGTTGGACATGAGATTTGGATTTATGTAGGTGATTCTGGTTGGTATAAATGCTAGATATGCCTGCATGGTTCGGAGTAAATTGGATTTAGACCGATGATCTTGATCATGATACCATGCTTCTCAGTGGACAATAACCTAGGAGATTGGATTATTTGTCAGAGCAGATTTAGGGATCTATATAATCGTGACCTTGGAGTTTACTTGACCCGGATATTGGAAATTTGGTGGACTTACTATCGTAATGCATAGTCCTTCCAAGTATTTGGGTATTATAGGGACTTGAGATCTTGCGGAACACCATAGACATCGGATTTGTAGAATTGTTGGATTATGTGGTGATTGATGGAAATTACCGGGCTGTTGGAGTTGACCTATAGGAAGGAAACAAAATCTTGGAGTGGCATATGACGTGTTTCCTTAGAATAGAGATGCATTATCTTGAACCTTGCAAGAATAGGTTGAGTGCTTGGATTGTGGAGTTTAATTTAAGCTTAGTAGCATGTATGACCTACCCATGGATTTTAGGGGAAGGCATACATATGGATTTGGGGATCGTAGGCGAGTACAATTTTGTGAGACCGCCTCTTGAGAGTCATGAGGTTATGTATGGCATAAGTTTTGATTGAAGTTGGTCTATACGAGAGGATGCATTTAGTAGTATAAGGTTATTCGTTTGGAATACTAGATAGAGCTATTGGCATCTCAGGAACCGTGCTTAAGGATAAGAGATAATAAACGTTCACTCACTCACTAGAATCCTTGAAATCCTTAAGCCCCACCAAGCCACAACAGGGTCAGATTCCGACCACGGGACTTGACTCTGAGTCAAGAAGACCCCTACCAATACCCAACGGAGACCACCACCACAGCCTACCTTGCGTACCCCATAGACCTCATGGAGTAAGTGGACAAGTTGGGTAACATCATTATTTGATGGCCTACTTGTCTGCCCGAAGACAAAAGAAGGAACAGACAGCTGGATAGAAGACATTTGAAGACCGCCGTGTCTAGAAGGAAGAACTACATCGACCACCATCATCAAGAGATAAACTTCCGCGTCGAATATTGGGCGTATCTGAAACCACTCCTCTCGAAGGAACCGAGCATTTCCGTGTTGAAGGAACGCTCACACCAAGATTTATCGACCTTCTTCAAGACCACTGCAAGTCAAATAGTAGACGGCTACCAGCTAGATTTACCACCTGAGATACCCACCATGCACCAAATATTCCACGGGTCACCACCCTGGAAGTACTTCTTACTTCCTAACTAGCCCGATCCCCGCAAAGACATCGATCACCGAGCCCTTGACAACTAACCCAACCTAACCTATGCAAGAGACCCCTCAGGAACCTGCATCAAAGGCAACAAGCAAGAAGCCACACCACCAAGTACTTCAAGATTCCATGGAGCACCACTCGGAAGCAGGACCAACAAGAAGAAGTGAAGACTACCCCGTATCCAAGGCTCCGTATTCCTTTCCACGCCTAGTCTAGGAATCTCGGGGACGAGATTCTTGTAAGGGGGGTAGGTCTGTCACACCCTGATTTTCATGCCACATTGCTTAAGCTGATAATCATGCTAAAAATGTGGATTGACAAAAAACTTTTCAGTGTTTTTGACTTTGCTTGGTTGATTTTCTGTCTGCTGTTTGCTAGTGCTCTAAAAATCAAATAAATCCTCCAACTCTTATACTTCAACTCCTTGATCCAAAACCTTTTCCCAATGATCATGCCATGTGTATAGAACAGTATAGTATTTTCTTATAAAATATTTTGGCCAAATAGCATTTTCTAAATTGAGTTTTCCAAAAACCCCTGAATTGAGGTTTGCACTACAAGTACCTTAATTAGGGTGTGAAAAATCTTTCAAAAAGTTTATTTGAATCCTATTAGGTATAGGACTCCCAGAAACCACAAAATTATAATTTTAAAAGGTATTTTTATATTTTATTTAAAAGCTTTTCCTTAAGGCCAGAAATGGTCTTTAATAGGGAAAAATTATTTAATTATTTCAAAAATATTTGCCAAAATTCAGGGAAACTCATAGGACATATATTGTCCATATATAAGAGTTTCAACACATGGTCATGTTCAAAATATTGGAGAAAGCCTTCCAAAACCCTTTGTGGATATTTCAAGCTTTTGAAATATTTACAAAGGAAATATTCTCCAAAAATTCCAGGGAAATTCTATCATGTTAAATATGACATATTTGATGATCTTGCAAAGCCTCATGCCTTGAAGATCAAGGAAACATCATCTAATCCCCTCAAAACCATTTCTGTCCATTTTGAAGTTTGAGCAACTTTACATTGCCAAACTTGTCCAAATGCTCTAAAACTTGGTGCACATGCTAAAAAGATGTTATTCTGCATCTATGCCAAATGGCACAAGTTTTGGAGAAGCATAACTTGATCTAAGTGCCCCAAAACCCTTTCTGACCAGATCCAAATTTGAACAACTCTACATTACCAACTTTTTACCTGGGGCTTCAAACTTTGTGGGCACGGTCACAACCCCAAATGATGACACTACACCAAGTGGTGCATCAAGGGGAGATGATTTGCTTAACTTAATCTTGGAGGATCCATTTCTGTTAATTTCTAGGGTTTACAAGAGTTGCATTGGCAACTTTGCCCAAATGAGCTCAAATTTGGTGGAAGGACCTAAATGTATGTGGCATTCCATCCTGTTAAGTCCCATGTCAATTGGAAGTCATTTGCTTTCCCAAAACATGATCAAACACCTTCTGCCAATTTACCAAAACCATTGTTTTGACCCCTTCCCCTGTTTCCCTTTACCTCAAATTCTTACCACAGGTAAACCTGATCATCTTCTACCTCCTGTAACTCACCCATGCCTCAGCTCAATCATTGGAGGGGGTAAAACCCCATTTTACTCTTCTGGTCAGCAGCTTTCTCCTCCTCTTTCACCTCCCTCCTCACTCCAGTGGCCCTCCATGGAATCCAAGACCATCACACATTTGTTTACTACTCCCTCGACCCCCTAGACATCATTGGGCAACGTGGACGCGTCCAGAGCAGCGAGGACACGGCCATGCCGGCCAAACGGGTGCTCTGGAGCGCGCTACAGTGCCCTGGCGCACTGTAGCCACCCCCCAATCACCAGCCCCGACCACCTCGGGCCTCCCCAGCACGCCGTGCAATGTCCCTCGATGTCCTCGTCACGACCAGGCACTGTCCCCCTCCTCTCTCCCCCTCTCTCACCCCTGCTCGCACACGCGCCATGGCCGCCCGAGCGCTCCAGTGGGCAACCCCACACGCGCGACGCTCTGACCCTTCCCCACTACCTTTCTTCCCTCCCCTCGCCCTAGACCAAACCCAAGAGCACCCCAGACATGCCCACACGTGCCCCCGTGGCTTGCAGCGACGGCAACGGCCTCGCCGGCGCACGAGTCCTCGGTGGACCGCCGCCCACCTATTTATAGGCCACCCCCGAGCCCCCTCACGGCTCCGTTCACCCCCTCCCCTTCTAGTGTACCTCCCCGACAGGCCTAATGCTCTCCCCGTGCCCTCCAGCCATCTCTATGGCCGGAGCAGAGCCGCCGGCCGCCGCTTAAATTCGTGGGCCTCGACCCTTCTCTCCTCCCCCTGAACACTCCCGCACCCTCTCATCACCACTGCCAACTCACCCCATGCTCCATTCCCTCCTCCTCGTGTTTTCCTCGCCGTGTTGAACACCGCCATCGCCGTCGTCCGCCGCGGCCGATGCGCTGCTCGTATCCGACCACCCCAGCGGTCGTGGCGCACCACTACGGATGCGGCACACCGTCCTGAGCACGACGGTGTGCTAGGCGTCGACGGAGGCGGCCGGTGCCGCCGGGGAGAGCGCCGACGCCGCTCGGCCGTGCCTCCTCTGTTTCCCGTCGTGCCGCGCGGGAGGAAGAAGGCGACCTCTGCAGAGTGTAAAACTTAGTTTTGGAACATTTTTATTAATACTTTCTATACAACACCAATTAATGAGCCATTTCTTCATATTTATCAACTTTGCAAAATCCTAGGGAATTCACTTGAATTCCAAATCCAGTGAAACCAACTCCTAGATGCTTCTAAAATCATGACTTGATGGATAGGTGCCTTTGCTCATTGTTCAAAAATATATTTCTGTACACTTCTTACAAATCCATAACCCCTTGATCCCATCATATTGAAATGTGCCAAACCATCCATTGATCATACTCCAATGAAACCACCTTGGTTATTTTTCATATGACCAGAGGTATCCTAGAAAAGTCCAACTCCTATTTTTAGAGCACATTTATTTTGCTTTGTTGGGTTGCTTATTATGATTGTTTCCATCGATTAGTTGACGAAATAAATAGAGTACTCGGAGATGGACCACAAGGTTTGAAGACTCGGCAGGATAAGGCAAGCAGCCCTTTGACCATGTTCGAGAAACATTTTTATGCATGTCTCATAGCACCTTATTATCAATGCATCGGAATCATGTAGAAGAGGTGACCACCTTGGTTGGTACCTTTGTTACTTTGCTATTGAACTTGCATCAAACATGACCCTACCTTCCTCTGAGGGTTATGTGGGTGGGAGTAGATAAATGTATGCTATAGTAGTTGGCTACGCAAAAAGGGTCAGGGTTATGCATTGAGTGAAACAAGTGTGGTTTGACATACTTGCAAATAACCCAGTGGGTGCCACTAATGCCCGTGGGAGATGATGAGAACTAGGGCACTACTTGGTGAAGAAGTAGTGTACCGAGGCTTGATGAGAGTGTTGTTTACAGAGATGGATTAGATTTATGTGTGACTACCGTCCCAACCAAACATGCGCAACCACTCTACCCTTATATGGGAAAGGGCATTATTGATTACCTAGGTCGATACTAGCATGGTGCCCGCATTACTAGTGACGGGGGTGACATGAGGTCACTCTCGGGACGGGGTCGTGCTTGGATAGGCGGCCATGACTGTCTTTACAGGGCACCGGACACACCGTTGGTACCCCGTGCTTGTGGTATGTGATGAATATGGGGGCGAGGCTCCACAAATTTTAATATGTGAAATGTTTGGCACGGGGCTGTTACCAATCGAGTGGACTCTATGTTAGTGTCGTCCAGGGAAAGATAGTGATCGGGTGCTTACCCCGGGTACTTGAGGTAACGCGGGTCGTGAATGACACGGAAGTTCCCCGGATCTTGTGGGTAAAGTGTGCAACCTCTGCAGAGTGTAAAACTATTAGAATAGCCGTGTCCGCAGTCAAGGACAGTAGGGTGGTGCTACTTTGACTATGTCCATAAGTTTCTGGAAAACAACACGGTTTGGTAAATATGTTGGTGTGATTGTGAGAAAATCATGACGAGCGTGAACAAGAGTTGTTCATGACTCTTTATCGATATTGATGTATGAACCCCCTGATACTTGTTGCAGACACATGCATGTCCATGTTATATGTTGATCATACTTGCATATGAAAAACTAGCTTTCCGCAAAACTGCCAATCTAGCAGTAGAGCCTTGCATAATTATTCTGTCATCACACTTGGGTTGCTTGCGAGTACATTCAAAGTACTCATTCGCTTGTCACTGGTTATTTTATTGGCCAGGCATGAGTGAACAGGATATGATGAAGATTTCTTGGTGACGAGCATGCGAGCTAGGATGCTTCCCAGTCAGAATGCCTGTAGGGTTAAGGCAGATGGCATGGGTCCAAGTTGTTATTGAAGATTTCCGCTGCGATGATATACTCAAGACTTGACCATTATGGTCCTATTTGTGTAATATGGTATGTATGGATGTAAGACTCTTGTTATTCAAATTCGGTGTGTTCAATGAGAATTGATCTCTGGGATCACTCTACGCGTGCATTCGGTGATCACGACTTACGAGTCGGGGTCCCCACAAATTCATCTCTTTACCCAAAACTTCTGCCCAATTATCATACCAAGTGTTTATAGCAGTATAATATTTTCTTATAAAATTAATTTGGCCAAAATCTATTTTCAAAAATTAGTATTCCAAAAACCCCTGAATTGAGGTTTGCACTTCAAGTACCTTATTTAGGGTGTGAAAAATCTTTCAAAAGGTATATTTGAATCCTATTAGGTATAGGACTCCCAGAAACCACAAAAGTATAATTTTAAAAGTTATTTTCCTATTTTATTTAAAAGCTTTTTCTTAAGGCCGGAAATGGTCTTTAATAGGGAAAAATTATTTAAGTATTTCAAAAATATTTGCCAAAATTCAGGGAGACTCATAGGACATATATTGTCCATATATAAGAGTTTCAACACTTGGTCATGTTCAAAATAATGGACTAATCCCTCAGAAACCCTTTCTGGATATTTCAAGCTTTTGAAATATTTACAAAGGAAATATTCTCTAAAAAATCCAGGGAAATTCCATCATGTCATATATGACATATGTGATGATCTTGCCAAGCCCCATGCCTTGGGAAGCAAGAAAACATCATCAAAACCCTTCAAAACCATTCTGTCCATATCTGAAGTTTGAGCAACTTTACATTGCCAAACTTGTCCAACTGCCCTCAAACTTGGTGCACATGCTAGAATGGTCTAATAAGGCATCTAGACCTAATGGCACAAGCTTTGGAGAAGGGAAACTTGATCAGAATACCCCAAAACCATTTCTGTTCAAATTCAAATTTGAACAACTTTACATTACCAACTTTTTACCTGGGGCTTCAAACTTTGTGAGCATGATCATAACCCCAAATGATGAAACTACACCAAGTGGTGCATCAAGGGGAGATGGTTAGCTTAACTCAAACATGGTGTAACCATTTCTGTTGAATTTTAGGGTTCATCAAAGTTACATTGGCTAGTTTCTTCATACAAGCCCAAATTTGGTGAAGCACCCTATTTCCATATGACATTTAATCCTGTTAAGTGTCATAGACAGTGGAGATCATTTGCTTGCCCAAAACATGATCAAACACCTTCTGCCATTTTACCAAAATCCTTGTTCTGACCTCTTTTACTATTTACCCTTGCCTCGACTTTCTACCACAGCCTCACCTAGTTACCTTCTAACCCCAGTAACTTCCCTAGGACCAGAGCTCCATGATTGAAGGGTGAAAACCCCAATTTACCTTGCTGGACAGCCCAGTTCTTACCATCTACCAGCTTCTCTCCTCTCTCACTGGATATCCAAGGCATCCAAGGCCACAGCTAGATAGTTTACTTCATGCTGGACCCCCCAGACACGGCGGACGCGCCCAGTTAGCCAACGGCATGCCGTGGCATGCAATAAGCACGCTCCAGAGCGCGCTACAGTGCGCACCCACACTATAGCCTCGCCCAATCCATCGCCACGACCACCTCGTGCTTCCCCCTCGCACCATTCGATGCGCCTCGGCGTCTGCAACTCCCCCCGGCGCTGTCCCCCTCCTCCTTCTCCCTCCAGTGGATGCCCTCGCACGCGCGCCGGCCGCCCGCGAGCTCCAGTCATCGGCCTCGCACGCACGCATCTCCAGAAGCTTCCCCCGCTCCCTCTCTTCCTCTCCTCTGCCCTGGACCTCGTCCAGCAACCCCGCAGACACATCCCCAGCACCTCCCGTGCACTGTGGCGACGAGCAGAGGCTCGCCGGCTGTGACGCCCGAAGACCGACGTCCCAGAAGATTCCAGAAGATCCCAGAAGATTCCAGAAGATTCCAGATGTTCCGGGTTCTCCCGTGTGTTCTTTGGTGCTTGTGTTATTTATTTTTGCATTGCATCATGTCATCATGCCATCATGTCATATTTTATTTTTGTATCTCAACCTAAATAAATTGTGTGGACATTCGGTCCATTTAAATCGAGGGAAGAATGTCTTCTCTTTAAAACATATCATCCCAATATTTAGGGAGCTATATAATAAATATTCCATTGTTTGGAATTACCCAACACACTTGCATTTATTTCCCCATGCCTCTTAATTCAAGTTTCTCCTTCAAAAACCTTGCCAATAATTCTTTTCCGTTGTTTCGAGGTTCCACCAAAAAATTCGAACATTTTTGGACACTTCTATAATCAAGTCTTAGTTCAAACCCATTTGATTAAATTCAAATATGTTTGAATTATTTCTTACGATCTTGCCTTTTCTATTTTTCTCGGACCGTGCTCATTTTATGATGCCCGAGAAAAAGAGCCGCTTGCCCAAATTCTATCTTTACCTTCCTTCTCCTCCTTTTCTTCTTTGTTTTTTTTTGTTTTAGGAAATATGAAGAAGAAGCCAGCCGGCCTCCTTTTTTTTTGTCCCAACCTCCCTGGCCCATCAGCCAAACCGCCTCGGCCCAACTTCCCAGAGGCCCAGCCGTCTCCAGGCCGCAGCCCACTACCCCAGCGACGACCTAACCCTAGCCCGAGCTGGCGCTCGATCGCATCTCCCTCTTCTCCTCTCCCCTCGCGTCGATCTCTCCCAGCGCTCCCTCTCCCGCAAGCCGCCGCCGCCACCCTCTCGATCCCCATCGCCTCTGCCCGATTCCCTCTGCCTCCCTCATCTCCCTCGAGCAGCTCCCTCCTCCCCTTCCAAGCGCCTCGCTCCTTCATCGCCCCGGCCCCGAGCCAGCGCCTCCAGCGCGCCCGCGCCATGGCGCCCGACCGCCCGCGCACGAGGCCAGCCAGGCCGCGCTCGCTCCTCCTCCCCCGCGGCCAGGCCCCGCCTCCCTCCGGCCCTCTGGCTCGCCGTGGTGCCCGTCCTCGCCTCTGGTCCTACTCCGCCGCTGGTCGTGGCCAGGCCGACGCCTCCTCCCCGTCCTCCTCGCCCGAAGCCGCGCGTGGCGCCCGCGAGTCGGCCGCCTCCAGCAGGTCGAGCGCCTCGGGCGCGTTCCTCCGCATCGTCCCGAAGAAGCCTCTCGATCCTCGCCGCCCCTGCCTCGGCTAGTAGCCGAGCCGTCCGCCGCTGCACCGCCATGGAGTCCTGCGGCCACCGCGACGGCCCCGTCCTTTTCCAGCTCGTCGTCGCCCGCAACCCTTTTTTTCCTTTTTTGTTGTTTTGTTGCTGTTATTGTTATGTCAAGTAACCATGTAACAGCAAGTATATCTACTGTTGGATCCGTGTACAACTACCGTCGCCCGAACGTCTACCGTCGCCCCGTGTACCTCTACGGCTACGAGCTCCGTGAACGACTACCGTCGCCGTGTACCACTACCGTCGCCGAGACCGCTAGTACATCTACGAACTCGACGCCCGAACGACTACCGTCGCCGAAGACCGCGAGTACAACTACTTCCCTCTACGGAACGGCTTCTTCCTCTTCGGACACGTGAATGCCTTCTTCCTCTACGTCTCAGACCGCCCCGAAACGCACGCTTCAAAGGTATAACGAGACGACCCCGTGGATGACCCGTGTGATGCTTGCTTGTGGTTGTATGAAATAATTCCTTGTGTGCATCGTGCCCGTTTCGACCTTTTGTCACGTTCCTCGGTTGCCTTATCGCCGACCCGTGGGAACCCGGTGACGGGATCACCCCACCTTTCATCTTGCATGTCTCGTTCACTCCACCTTTCTTTTGCACCGGACTCTCAACGAGTTACCGGAACTGATATGATGCCGTTGCATCACTTTCGGATTGTTGCCGTGGCACCCTTTCCTTCCACCACGGTGACGATGCTTCATGTCTCTCTTGTCAACCTTTAATAAAATTGCATAAACTTCATCTTGTCATCCGCATCATATTAACAACACTATATGTGTGAATTGTTGTTGCTTTAATAATTACTAAACATGCTCATGGGGATTTTCCGGATATGTTGTTGTTATTTTCCGGCCTCATTTAAATTGTCTAAGTAGTTAGTTTACTTATGCTACATCTCTTGCCATGTTAAAAACATTTAACCTTGTCTTGTAAATAACGAGAGTCAATTAAATAATTAAATGTGGTGTTTCGTCAATATGCAACTCGTTGCATATTGAGCTCCACTTAAATTGTAGTTTTGTTTGTGCACTTTGCCATGCCATGCATATTTAAACCGGACATGCATCATACTTGTTTGTGCATCGTATGCCATGTTTATGCTTGTGTGTTTACCGCGTTGTTTCTTCTTTCCGGTTGCTTCTCTTGTTAGCTTCGGTTTCGTTCCGGAGTTGTGAGGATTCGCTCGACTGTTGCTCCGTCTTCTTCATGGATCCGTTCTTCTCCCTTGTGGATTCCCAGGAAAGATGATCATACCCTTGGATACCTTTACTACCATTGCCATGCTTAGTTGTCTCGATGCTATCGTTACATGTCGCGCTACCCATTTGTTATGTCAGCCCTCTCCTTGTTGCCATGAAACCTCTAACCTTGACACCTTCCTAGCAAAACCACTGCTTGGCTATGTTACCCGCTTGCTCAGCCTCGCTTGCTCAGTCCCTCTTATAGCGTTGTTAGTTGCAGGTGAAGATGAAGTTCGTTCCAGGAGGGAACTTGTTGTTGGTATATCACAATATCTATAATTATTATTTAACACACCTATATACTGGGCATGGGTGGAAGGCTTGGCCTTTTGCTCGGTGTTTTGTTCCACTCATGCCACCTTAGGCGCCGATAAACCGGCATTATGTTCCTTAATTTTGCGTTCCTTACACGATGGGTGAAATGGGGACCCCTTGACAGTTCGACTTTGAATAAAACTCCTCCAGCAAGGCCCAACATTGGTTTTAATTTGCTCATAATAACAACTTAATTAATTAATTAAATTGCATAGGGAGTTAGCGCTACCCGAGGATTCTTAATTCTACATAGCAGGGGGCCAGTGCTGATGGTGTTGGTCCCAAACGGGGAGACTGCGGGGTCACCACGGGGAAACTCGAGGATTGACTCCCGAAGGCTCACCTATCCGGACGTGGCCTGAGACGAGATACGCGCGGCTACTATCAGGGTGTCGGCACGCCGAGAGGTCTTGCTGGACTTGTTTTACCATTGTCGAAATGACTTGTGCTACCGGGATGCCGAGCCTGATCGGATTTTCCCTAAGATAAGGAGTGACGATATTATATTTATCACTTCAGCTAATCGTGAGATCTTGTGATGGGCTAAGTTGGAACACCCCTGCAGGGTTATGATCTTTTGAAAGCCGTGCCCGCGGTTATGTGGCAGATTGGAATTTGTTAATGTCCGGTTGTAGAAAACTTGACAGAGGATCCGAAGTAAAACACACAACTGTGTGAGTAACCGTGACTGTCTCTTTTCACTTTGAGAAGAGAACACAGTGGGGTTATGTTTGACTCGTATGTAGTTAGGATCTTTAGCGATCACTACTTTTGCGACCGTTTGCGTAGATGCTCATCTTATTCTGGTACTCGTAAGTTAGTCACCATATTATGCTTAGCCGCTGCTGCAACCTCACCACTTTACCTCTTCCTACCCAAAGCTTTGCTAGTCTTGATACCCATGGTTATGGGATTGCTGAGTCCTCGTGGCTCACAGTTACTACAACACCTGATGCAGGTTCAGCCGAGTTTGATGCAGGAGCTGGTTCAAGTTCTTCACCGGGAGTTCCATGAAGAGAGTAGCCGTATGCTTGTGACGTGTTCGACGATCAGTAGTGGTTTCTACTAGGATTCGATCCTGACCTGCGGCTTTATGTTGTTTGGTATCTTGTCTTTTGGATCTTACACTTAGATGGGCTGTGATGTTTTGAATGATGATTGCTTATGTAATGTATTGTGTGAAGTGGCGAGTGTAAGCCAACTATCTCCTTTTGCAATTTAATCCCTCTTTTACATGAGTTGTGCAAAGATACCAAACTTGAGATCATTCTAGGATGGGCTTATACCTTTAAGTCGTGCCTCGACACGTAGGAGGTATAGTCCCATCCTGGGCATTACACCGGCGCACAGGTCCATGGCACCTCGCCATCCTCCTATAAATAGGGCCCCCAAGCCCCCCTCTCTTCACCAGCAGCACTCTCCCCCTCTCAATCTTCCCCCAGAGCCACTCGCCACTCTCCAGACCCGCCCGAGCTCGAGATCGAGCTCGAGCTCCGTTGCGGTGGCTCACCGTCGCCTGCTCGGTACAGGCCGCCCCAGCCTTCCCTCTCGCTCAATCTAGCACCACAGCACGTCACTGATGCGTTTCCCCCTCTTTCCCCTCTCTACAGCCGCCGGAATCGACCGGAGCAGCATCCACCCGAAGCTCCTCCGCCGCGTGTCCTCGCCGCCGGCGAACCAGGCCCCTCCGGCGACCCGCACCACCACCACTAGAACGGCGACATCCTGCTGAGTCCATTCCTTCCCTCAGCTCGCCCCGTCGTGCCCGGAAACGCCGCCGGTGAGCTCGTCGGCTCTCTACCGAAGGGTTAGGGATGATAGGCGGGCCCCGCCTGTCAGCCTCCCCTCGCCCTCGCTCCTCTCTCCTCTCACTGACGCCGGGCCCCGCCCGTCAGGTTTAAAAAACCCTGGCACGCGATGGCGCCGTGCGGTGGGCTGATTTCGCCCTGGGCTGTTGCACTGTGGCCGTTCTGGCCCAGTGGCAGAGAGCCTTTTTCATTTTTCTTTTCTACGGGATTTTAAATAATTTCACAGAATTAAAAATATATCCAAATGAATTAATTCTAGTTCCTAAAAAATTGTAAAAATCCAACCTATTTAATGATGTCCCTTTCACACATATCCATGAACCTTTTCTGTTCTGTTCAAATTTAAATTCATATTTGAACATTAAAACTTCTGTTCAAATATTCGTGTACCCCATTCTGCCACTCCAAAACTCAAACTACGAATTTTTGCCATTTTAGTTTTCCCACTAGTATTTAACAAAAATAAGTTGACATTTTTTTTGAGCACTTTTATTTTTCTGTTTTTATTGTGGTCTTATTTTTCCGTTGTTATTTTGCGACGATTAGATACCGTATTTGACGAGGTTGCTGAAGAAGAAGGAGGGGAAGGATTTGAAGACTTTGAAGACCAAGCCAATCCAGGCAAGCAGCCCTTTGACCATGATACCTTTGTGTTCTTCGGAACTCGTGTGTTTCCGAATGCATGATGATAAGAGTTACGGTGGTGACCTAGTTGAGAACCACCACCTGATGCATGACTTATTCATGATCTTGCTAAATGCTTAGATGCAATGCTAATGATTAATAGTGATGCTTAGTGATGCATGTGAGAGCCATGAAACCTTCATGGTTGCATTCTTTTCAAAAAACCCATCGGGTGCCCCTAATGCCCGAGGGTGATGTTGAGTTAGGTCATCACTTGAGGAAGAAGTGATGTGCCAATAAAGATCTTGTGCATGGGTGAAATGATGGATTAGATTTATGTGTGACTACCGTCCCAACCAAACATGTGCAACCACTCTACCCCTTATGGGACGGGGCTTTATTGATTACTTAGGCCGATACTAGCATGGTGCCCACATTACTAGAGACGGGAAGACTTGAGGTCTTTCCCGGGACGGGGTCGTGCTCGAATAGGTGACCATGACTGTTTTCACAGGGCACCGGACACATCGTTGGTCCCTTCGTGTACGCGTGACATTGAAAATAGGGCAAGTCCCATGATCTATTGTTTGTACTCGAGGGCTGTGCACCAACGAGTGGACCCTATGTTAGTGTCGTCTAAGGAAAGGTAAAGACTGGGTGCTTCCCCCGAGTACTTGAGGTACTGCGGGATCGTGGGTGACACGAAAGCTTCCCGGATCTTGTGGGTAAAGTGCGCAACCTCTGCAGAGTGTAAAACTATTCGAATAGCCGTGTCCACGATCATGGACAGTTGGGTGGTGCTACTTAAACTATGTCCAGAATTTTACTATATCGGTGAAAGTATGTGTGTATGATGAGTCAAGGTGGTGACTTGACTCGCTGAGCTGAATCATATTCATGTTGATATCGGTAACCTGTCCTCGAGGTCACGTGAATTTATTGATGCATATACTTGATGGTAGAACATTTATTCTAGCTCGTAGCTAGATTGCTCATTGTTGTACAATTGCATTGTTACTTTGAACCAAATCATGGGTTGCTTGCGAGTACATTCAAAGTACTCATTGGCTTGCCACTGGTTATTTAATTGGCCAGGCATGGAAGAGCAGGAATATGAAGAAGAATTCTATGGAAACGAACATGCGAACTAGGACGCTATCCCAGTTAGAATGCCTGTAGGGTTAAGGCAGATGGCATGGGTTATACTTATCTTCGAAGACTTCCGATATTCGAGTTATTTGCTATTCAGCCCTTGAGGCCTTATCTATGTAAGACTTGGCCATAATGGCCATAATTTGTGTAAGACGGTATGTATGGATGTAAGACTCTTGTTATTCAGCTTCTGTGTGTTCAGTGAGCATTGATCTCTGGGATCACTGTACACGTGCATTCGGTGATCTCGACTCTTAAGTCGGGGTCCCCACAGAGCTGGTATCAGAGCCATCCTGACTGTAGGAAGCCTTAGTTAGCATGGGCGTTAGTTAGATGAGACCCCTTTTCAAAAACCTTCTGAACCTCTCTTCTTTTCTAAACCTTACCAACCTGAGATATCATCAACTTATTAACCTCTCCTATTCACCCTTTGTAGATGGCCGCTATACCTGAAGAGCACCTGACCACTGGGTTTCCCTTGCTTCTCGAGGATAGCCTCCAGGAGTGCCAGTTCCATCGAGCACCCATCCTCACCTACCTTGAGCATTGGGTTAGCGACACTGAGGTGGAGTACCATGTGGAAGTGAGCGTGAAGGCAAACGATCCTCCCACAAGTATGTTCTTTGAGGGACCCCAGATGGCAACGCTACCTCTCGCTGTCGAGGCTGCTGCACTCAAGGCACTAACCTGTCTCCGCGAGCTTCTTCCGGAGATGGCAGCCAAGATGACAACTCGCTTCTTGCCTTACCGGAAGGAAGGTGAAGATGAAAGCAGCGCAGTAGCCCCTCCGCTGAAGGAAGGACTCCCGCTTCGATTCCAGACCTACTTCAGTCTATGTGCCGACAGCTTGGCACAAGATTTGGCCTCGGAATCGATGAAGCTCCGAAAAGAACTTTACAAGTCCAAGGCCCTTCTTCGTCGAGCTCAAGAGAAGACAAATGGGATCAAGAAGGAAGGAGCACCTCCCGGACAGTCCACTTTCGCATACCGAGGCGGAAGGCCCTCAGGAGATGTATCTTCCAGGGATGAAGAACCACCTCGGCGACGCCGTATGACGGCAAGGGAATATCGCAAGCTTTTCCCCGCACCACCGACGAAGCACCGTCGTATCCAACTCCTCCACTCCCCCACACCCTCAAGTGACAAGGGGGCCCAGACAGATGAAGACAAGGAGGAAGATCCAGAAGAGCAAGAATACGCGACCGAGCATTCCGCCGCTTAGGCATTATTCACAACTCGGATATGCCAGTTCATGATCTCTACGGTAGGATAGGTCGTGTAACCCCTATGCGCAGTCGAGTCCTTGTATGGTTCATATGAAACCATCTAGTGTTGCTTTTGTTGTGTTTGGATGTATGTCGTATTCTTCCTTCGGGAATATGTAAACGACTACATCAACCATTTGAATTTTAATGAATGTGTTTGGCCCTTTCGGTCCTTGCATGATTTGATTAGTGTCACACCCACCCCCTTACTAGGCACCCATCTTTATTGCTTTCCCTCTTCCAATCATGAGACCTTTTACCGCTCCAACAGGATGCCTGTTGTAACTCGTACTGGTACCTCTACCCAACAGCCTGAAGCCGGAGCATCTGCTCAATCAGAGGCAGGCCACGACCAAACCAACGACCAAGCTCCACCACCACCTCCTCCGAACATGGACATGGCTCAGCTTCTCCAAGCTTTCCGAGAGGAACGCCAAGCCAACACCGCAGCCCTTCAGTTGATTGCTCAAGCTGTCACCAACAACCGCCAGCCGGCGGGGAATGGCAATGGATGTTCCACGTTGGCAGAGTTCAAGAAGCATGCACCGCCAACTTTCATCGAGACTGCTGAACCCCTGGATGCAGACGACTGGGTCCGCACCATTGAGGACTTGCTGGAACTAGTCGGATGCACCGAAGATCGCGAGAAGGTGGCTTATGCAGCCCACTGCCTCGAGGGGACTGCTAGAGCTTGGTGGGATGGATTCAAGGTCATGCATGCTGGACAAGACAATACTTGGGACAACTTCAAGGAAGAATTCCGCAAGGCCCACATTCCTTCCGGAATCATGGCTATCAAAAAGCGTGAATTCCGAGCCCTGAAGTAAGAAGTGGCACTGTCAAGGAGTACATGCAGAAGTTTAGTGTTCTGTCAAGGTATGCCCCTGAAGATGTCAGCACTGATGCTGCAAAAAGGGAGCGCTTCATGGAAGGCCTCAATCAGACTCTATATTACTCGCTTGTCGTGTGCGACTGCCCAACCTTCCCTGACCTGGTGAACAAAGCACTCATGCTTGAAGACAAGCGGCGTGCTCTGGAAGACACTCGCAAGCGCAAGATGGTCAGCAAGGGAAGTTCCAGCAACCAGAAGCCTCGCCCGTGGCAGTCAGCCCCGGTCAAGCCAACCTATCAGCAACCAAGAGCTCCTGCACCTCGCACCAACTATCAGCCTCAGCAGTATGCCAACCCAAGGCCAGCATTCAACCCCAATAACAGTGGTGGCAACAAGATCAATAATCCAAATTAAGTCACTTGCTTTGGATGTGGTCAGTCAGGACACATCTCAAGGGTGTGCCCCAACAAGAAGCCTGATGCCCCGCGCCCCAATGCGCAGAACCCAGGACAAGGCCGCGGGATACCACTGATACGTCCCAAATGTATCTATAATTTCTGCTTGCTCCATGCATGTTTTGGGTGATATTGCTATGCTTTTGATACATTTTCATACACTTTTGATCATATTTGGACTAACCTATTAACTCAGTGCACCCCAGTGCCAGTTTCTGTTTTCTGCTATTTTTGTATTTTAGGTTTTCCCATTACTTAAATTGCCAGAAAAATTCCGGGAAAATATATAAAAAATCAGAGCTCCAGAAGCTTCCACGCGCTAGAAGTGGGGCCAGAGGGGAGCCAGGGGCAGCCCAGGCGGCCAGCCCAGGCGGCCCCACCCCTGGCCGCCTAGGCAGGGCACCTGGGCCCCCCTCTCCGCCTCTGGTGACCCCCCTTCGCATATATTTATCTCCCGTCGCGAAAACCCTGATTCCAGAACCCTTTTCTCCAGAAGCAATTCCGATCTCCGCCGCCATTGCCACCAAGTTTCGGGGGACAGAATTCCTGTGCCGGCATCCTGCCGGGACGGGGAAGTGCCCTGGATTCATCTCCATCGACGTTGCTTCCTCCCTCCATGATGCGGGAGTAGTTCCTCCTCGGGGCTGAGGTTTCTACCAGTAGCTATGTGGTCAATTCTCTCTCCCATGATGTGATCTTCGTTGTGATCATAGGCTATGTTAATCTAGGGTGATCCCATGATATTTCCCCTTCCTCTATGTATTGGATTGATGTACTCACTTGTCTTTATCTAGTATAATCCCCGAGGCCAAGGTGACAGCGGTCTATTGGACATGGATTAGAAGAATATTTTCATGAGTGATTTCCTCTTTTGTGTGTTGATTGAAGATTGAGAGTCTCTTGGTGCTTGTCTTTGACTATCCTTGAGATATGTTGTGGTGATTGTGGTACTCTCTTTGGATGGCCGCGGTGACATTGGGAAATCCATAGATAGAGAACTACGAACTTAGAGGTGTGCTTTTGTAGCCCTACATAATTCTCGTCCTCTCTTGACCACAAAGGAATGACCTCCGAGTGCATGTTTTATGGGAAATATCATGTGATTCGATTATGTTAATGTTGTTGGGAGTTGCCACTAGTGAAAGTATGAAGCCTAGGCCTTGTTTCCACCATTGCAATACCATTTGTGCTCACGTTTACCACTTGTTTGCTTGCTGCACTTTTTATTACAGAGTTATATTACTTTGCTTTGCCACTCCGATCATCCATATTTTACCATCTCTTCGCCGAACTAGTGCACCTATACAACTCCTAGTTGTATTAGGTGTGTTGGGGACACAAGAGACTTCTTGTATCTTAGTTGCAGGGTTGCTTGAGAGAGACCATCTTCGACCTCTACTTCCCTGAGTTCGATAAACCTTAGGTCATCCACTTGAGGGAAATTGCTGCTGTCCTACAAACCTCTGCGCTTGGAGGCCCAACATAGTCTACAAGAATAGAAGCGTGTGTAGACATCAAGCTATTTCTGGCGCCGTTTCCGGGGAAGTAAGTGTTTGAAGGTATATCTTTAGATCTTGTAATTAAATCTTTTCGTTTCTTGTTTTTAGTTTCACTAGTTATTTTTATGGAAAAGCGCACTCTTAGTTCGCTGCTTGGGGAAGGCCGCTTTACCACACCCGTGGTAGAGAAGCCTCCTCCACCTACTGAATGTATCCCGTTCCAAATACCACTTGGGATAATTGAAATAATTATGAATGATTGTTATGATGGGACAGTCAATCCTAGTATTCATTTGTTGAAACTTACAGAACTTTGTGAGTTGTTTAAGATTTCAGGTTTGACAAGAGATGGAGTCATGAGGAAATTATTTGCCTTGTCACTGAAAGGAAAAGCATTGGAATGGTATAGGCTACTAGATGACTCTCACCTGCTGGATTGGGAAGAGATCCAGTCTCTCTTTTACTCCAAGTTTTATCCTCTTCATGAAGTCCATGAGAATAGGAATTATGTTTATAATTTCTATCCTCATGATGGAAAGAGCATAGCTCAAGCTTGGGGGAGACTGAAAACGTTAATGATAAAATTTCCTAACCATGGGCTCCCCAAAGATATGATTATTACTAATTTCTATGCGAGGCTCTCTCGACAGGATAAAGATTTGCTCGATGCTTCCTCTATGGGTTCTTTCACAAACGAAAAGATTGATGCTAAATGGGAACTCCTTGAAAGAATTCAACGCAACACTGAAGATTGGGAGATCGACAAAGGTAAAGAGTCAGGTATAATTTATGAGTATGATTGCGTTAAGTCCTTTGTTGAAACTACACGCTTTAATAAGTTTAGTGCTAAGTTTGGGCTTGATTCTCAACTCCTTTTTGATTTCCTTAAATCTTTTGCTTCACATCTTAATATGCCTAAGGAGGATTGGATCACCCATCATGAACCTTTTAAAGAGATTTGCAAAGAAAATGAAATTGTTCATGATGATTGCAACATGCATGATCCAATTCCTAAAAATGAAGTTTTATATAAGCATGTTAATTTTTGTGGAGTGGATAGACCTTGTGAAAGGCCTATGATTGAAGAAGAGAAGTATTGTAAGCAACATGAGCATGAAAGAACAATCACTTGGGTCAAAGATTTAAATGAAATTGCTAGAGAATTGTGTGACCTTTATCCTTTTACTTGTGAACTTTGCTGTATAGAGGGTCACTTTAATTTTCAATGCATGCACTTTCAAAACATAACTGTTAACCAGTTGTGTGATAACATGATCACCCCTGATCTTTATGATGAGCTTATGTTATTTTTGATGTGTGAAGAGTTATCAGAAAAGACTTCTTGGCTAGATGTTAATGCCATAGGAATAAAAAATACTTTGCAAAATTGCCATCTCTATTGTGTTGTTAATTGCCATAAAAATGATTACATAAGTAAGATTAGAAAGGAGGGAACTTTACCAAAGTATAAAAATGTCTCTTATATTTCTGCTAATAAAAAGGAGAGTTTCTCCCAAGTTTCCCCTATTGTTTCTAATGATAAACCAGGATATGTGGAGAAGCTTCATCTCCAACCGCTCCCTCCTAAGGTGAAGAAGAAGAAAAAGAAGAGGAGGGGGAAGAGGAGCAAGAAGGAAGAAGAATGGGTATCAACCTGGCCTGAGCATATTCCTCCCATCAACTTTTATCCTAACGGTTGTAAGTTTAAAGAAGAAGGTGAAGTTTATTGCCTTAATTATCATCTTGATGATACGTCCGTAGGTACTATTGAAGATGATTTTGATTATGATATGCACGTTACTTATTGTGATTGGGAAAATGATGATAATGCTACTTATGATCTTGAAAATCTTTTTGGTACCAACTCTGAAAGTGATGATATGGAAAGCTCTAAGCTTGGGGATGATAGGATTGCAAATCCTTTACCCACTAGTGATGTGATAATTGATAATTCTTTTGCTAGTAAGAATAAAGACAACATGTTTACAAATATAGTTGCTAGCAATGATAATGCTCTTCTCTACTATGATGATGTTATAACTCCAATCTATAGTGATTATAAAGGTACCTATGACATAAGGAGAAATTATCCTTATGAAACTTGTCATAATCATGGAGGGAATTACTCCCTTGTTGAACACCATCTTCCTAATACACAATTAATCTATAGTGTTCAAGTTGTTTATGATAGTCCTACTCCCACTATTACCAATGAGAAAGATTATGCTTATGTGGAGAGTAAGAGTACCTTTATGCATGTGGATCATGGTAAGAATGCTTTATGTGATGCTTATATTGTTGAGTTTATTCATGATCCCACTGAAAATTATTATGAGAAGGGAACATATGCTTATAGATATTTCAATAATATCAAGTTCCCTCTCTTTATGTTGAAGGTTTTGAAGCTGCACTTGTTTTGTCTTCCTATGCTTATTGCTTTGTGCTTCTGTAGGATCGAAAGTAGGTCTAGAGGGGGGGTGATTAGACTACTTGACAATATAAAAATCTGCCTTTAGATCATGCAAGGTTTTTGGCAGTTTCACAAACAAGATCAGTTCAAGTAACACCCTACACATGCAATTCTAGAGTATATGCAGCGGAAAGTAAATTGCACATGTAAAAGAGAGGTGGAGAAGATCAAACGCAGTTTGGTGACACGGAGATTTTTGTCGTGGTTCCGATAGGTGGTGCTATCGTACATCCACGTTGATGGAGACTTCAACCCACGGAGGGTAACGGCTGCGCGAGTCCACGGAGGGCTCCACCCACAAAGGGTCCACGAAGAAGCAACCTTGTCTATTCCATCACGGCCTACGCCCACGGAGGACTAGCCTTACTCGGGGTAGATCTTCACGAAGTAGGCGATCTCCTTGCCCTTACAAACTTCTTGGTTCAACTCCACATCACGACGGAGGCTCCCAAGCGACACCTAACCAATCTAGGAGGCACCACCCCCCAAAAGGTAATAGACGGTGTTGATGGTGATGAACTCCTTGCTCTTGTGCTTCAAATGATAAACTCCCCAACACTCAACTCTCCTCACTGATATGGCTGTGGTGGAAGAAAGGTTTGAGTGGAAAGCAACTTGGGAAGGCTAGAAATCAAGTTTCATATGATAGGAATGGAATGGCTTGATCTCAACACAAGGGTAGGTGGTTCACTTCTCAGAAAGTGTATGGTAGAAGTGGTGATACTTTCTGATGGCTCTCCTCACGAATGAGGAGGGGGTGGAGGGGTATATATAGCCTCCACACAAAATCCAACCGTTACACACACATTTGACCAATCTCGGTCAGACCGAAGTGAAAACTCGGTTAGACCGAAAGTTCAAATATAGTGAACGTTGGGATTTTCGGTGGGACCAAAAATACCATCTCGGTGAGACCGAAGTGAGTCAAAGGTTAGGGTTTGCCATCTCGGTGAGACCGAAAATATAAACTCGGATATTCCGAATTGATGTCAACTGATCACAGAAGGTTGGCAGCCCTTTTTCGGTGAGACCGAAACTCAGAATCGGTTTGACCGAGAAGCTAGGGTTTGGAGAAACAACTGAAGTGGTTCATCTCGGTGGGACTGAGTTGGAGAAATCGGTGTGACCGAGATGTTAGGGTTTGTGTTAAGTAGTGAATAGTGCTGATAGTTGAGGGAGTTAGATCACCAAGCACTTGAGCAACAAGAACATTAACACAACCTCATCCCCTTTTAATAGTATTGGCTTTTCCTATGGACTCAATGTGATCTTTGATCACTAAACAAAAAATGGAGTCTTGAGCTTTTGCCAATGCTTGTCTTAGCATTTTGAGGGGTCCATTTCTTCAGACATTTCCATACCCATATCATCGAACTTCTCTGAAATGATTCTCAAGATAATATTAGTTCAATGATATATATGTTGTTATTAATTACCAAAACCACCCGGGGATTAGTTGCACTTTCAATCTCCCCCTTTTTGGTAATTGATGACAACATATAGATCAAAGCTTCGACAAAAGATATAATCAATGAATAATATCGTCGCTTTGAGAAGTATGTGATAAACAAGAGCTCCCCCTAAATTTGTGCATTATTTAAAATTTGCGTTTGAATGCAAATGCACAATCGATTAGGATTATGGGTCACTCTTCCATGTCACATACATCTTGGTGGAGCGCACAAAATGATAAGAATGAATAACATGCACTTAATCACCAAGACAAGAGTAAATAGCCATACAATAAGAAATAGCATATGATAAGCAATAAGCACACATTAAGGCATAGTATGACTAAGCACTCATTAAGGTAGCATCAAACGTAGTAGCAAGCACACATAAAGTATCTGGAACCAAAAGAAACCAATGTATCTCAAGGAAAACCGGCAAAAGAACGAAAAGACGAAAGAGCACTCTCTCTCTCAAAGCCCTATGATCTATAACAATTTCTCCCCCTTTGGCAACAAGTTACCAAAAAGTTCGAAAAGGTATAGAGCTAAACGTCACTGCGGGCTCTGCTGGCGGCTCCCTGTCTGGGTCGATGTCGGTGTAGAGATAGCTGCATCTGCGAAGACCTCTGCTGATGTCTGCGGTGGAGGAGTGGATGCTGGAGCTGTAGGAACTGCTGGAGTGGTAGCCCTGGAGTCTGTCACTGGGATAGCTGCAGATCTGGATCCTCTGGGAACCTGAGCAGTCTGGCGATGAGAGTCCTGGACTAGATCATCCTGCATAAGCTCTGCTCTCTCCTGCCTAGTCTCCTCCATGTCTGCCTCAAGCTTGTTGACAGACACCTGAATCTCAGTCAGCTTCACGTCTAGAGCGTGGATCTTGTCCTCGACAATCCTCTCAACGCTCTCCTGAGATTGCTCAATGCTGGCCAGGCGTTGTTCAATTCTCCGGGTTGCTTCAAGAATCTGATCTCCAAAGCTCTTTGGCTTAGCTGCTGCTGCTGCTGCCTCTTTATCAGCTTTGGCTTTCTTCGCAGCTTCAATCTTGGCTTGCCCTTCAACTGAGGTGGGATCCTCTTCATCCATCACAACTACGTTGTCCTCATGCTCTGGCTGCAGTGGCAAGTGCTTCCTATCCAACATGAATTTGCCCGTGCCAAACTTGGCGTTGATGAGCATCTGTATCTGCGGAGCAAACCCACACGACCTCTTCTGGTCAGCTGCAGTCCTCTTAATGGTTTCTACCATCAAGTCCATCACCTTAAAAGGTGCCTTCTCATCGAGAATGTGCAGCATGTTGATAGAATAGCCTCGTATCATCCGGTGGTCACCTGACTTAGGCATCAAAGTATGCCTCAGAATGGTGTTAGTAGTGGTCAGACCAGCCTGGAGATAATACACTGAGCCGAGCTTCCATCCCTCTAAATCAGCAGCTGGGATCTCCTTGTACATATTCTTCATAGAATCATGACTCTTCTTAGGAATCCCATAGACATCAATGTCGTCCTCTCTCTGCACAGGAGCGTTCAGAAGTTCTGCCCATTCTGCAACAGTTGAAGAAAACCTTTGACCTTCAGTCATCCAGGTGATCTTGCCATCAGGGTAGAAATGGGCTGTGGCATAGAACTGCATGATCATCTCGTCATTCCATGCTGTCAGTTCTTGACCCACAAAATCAGCAACTCCACATGCAGTAAAGCTCTCATGCACATGGGGAAAGAAGTCCCGATGCTCTCTGCTGTCAATGTACTTCCAGTCAACATACCTGGTGTCACCAACAATGGGCTTCTTATCCATTAGCACTGTCTCATAGAAATCCTGCTGCTCTCTGGTGTGGAATCTGGGGTCCACAGCAGTCCTTCTTCTTACGGCATATGGATCAGACTGTCTCCATAGCCTGAGACCTTTGTCCTTCCTTGCCTTCATGTCCTCAGCTTGAGGATGAGCATCATTGTGGAGTGGCAACTTGGGACGGAGCTTGAGCAACACATGCTCTTCATCTGACTCAGAAGGTGGCATCTCACCTTTGTTCTTCTCAGAAGCTGGAATGCTTCTGGTTGTCCTCTTGGGCTTCTCTGGAGCTGCCTTAGCTGGAGCAGGCTTCTTGGGCTTGGAGGAGGCTTGAGCCCGAATAGCATCACCCATGAACTTAGCTTTCTGAGGAGGAGGCTGGGGTGCATCTTCTTCTTCTTCTTCCGCAACATCAACTTGAGGTTCAGCATATACAACTCTCTTCCTCTTGGAAGTCTTCTTCACCTTGCTTGGAGCAGGCTCTTCCAAGATGAGCTTCTTAGCAACTGCAGACTGTTTTACCTTGCTTGTACCTTTCCTTGGCTGCTGCCCTTGGTGCTCTTTGGCAACCACATTCCTCTTGGGCTTGGAGGTAACTTCCTCAGCAACAAAGTCGGAGTCCTCATCATCCGAAGTTCTCTTCTTCCTGGTTCTCGTAGCAGCAGGAGGCAGACCACTAGGGGTGCTCCTCTCACCATCATCACTAGAGCTGCTAGCAGGACTTGTATCTGCCTCTGGAATTTCAGCAAACGGTGATTCAGACCTGTTCTGGCTGTCACTGACATCTGACATGGCTGAAAGACCTGTGAAAAGATAAGGTATAGGCAGAATGGAAGAGTTATCACAACTGCAGAAGTTTTTGCAAAAAAAATGAGTTAAAAAACTTAGTTTTGAGTTTTCACAGAATGTATTTCGGTCAAACCGATTTCAAGTTTCGGTGTAACCGAAGTGTTCAACAGAACCTACACACCACTTTCGGTCAGACCGAAATGGGTTTCGGTCCTACCGAAAACTTAGGGTTTCACAGAAACTTCAATTCGGACATTCCGATTTTCACAACTCGGTCAGACCGAACTATGTAGTGCAATGGTCAGAGACCAAATCGGTCAGTCCGAGTTTCAGGAATCGGCTTCACCGAGATGCATTCCGTGGAAACCTAAACCTAAGAATTTTCCTCGAAACTAGAAGATCTTAACTATGTATTGGGATCATATCAAACTTGGATTGAATTAGGGCAGTCCTATCATGCAAGAATCAGAAGTGGAGCATGAAAAGGGATCGGGACACACCCTAACTTGGTGGTGTCCCTCTACGGCGGCAACGGCGGAGAAGATTACCGTTGACGGCGGCGGAGACCTGCGGCGAGGGCGCACAGGTGACGAAGGCGACGATCCGTAGACCAAGGCGGCGGCAGCAGGGGTCTTGGAGGGCGAACGTTTGAAAGGAATAGATCGCGCGCAGCCCTCAGTATATATAACCCCGTGCTGTCGGTGGGACCGAGTTGAAAAACTCGGTGTCACCGAGATGCATAATTGCAGTGCAGTTACGCATATCGGTCAGACCGAGATTTTGAACTCGGTTTCACCGAGATGAAACCTAGATCAATCTAAGTGTTTCGGTTGGACCGAGATTGGGAAGCCGGTCAGACCGAAATGGACTTAGAAGGTTTTGGAAGTCAGCCTTAGACGAATCGGTGGTTCCGAGTGCTCCTCACTCGGACTGTCCGAAAAAGACTTGTTCAAAGTTGTGATATAAGCATGAATAGAATTTGAGACAAGATAGCATAGATAGCTAGGGAAGGTGCTTAGGCATTCTTGTCCATCCATTTGGCCAGAAAAAGAAACCAAAACAATCAGAACCACAAATGGATGTCCTTGAATGAATAGAATCATGCATTCAACATGCTCACACAATAAGATAGCAACTGAAATATGTGTCAAACATGCACAACCAATCACTCTAGCTACTAGCACACAAATTGTCGATGACTAGGTCATCTATATATGAGTATATTGACTTAGGAGCCAAATGAGAACATTTGATCATAGGTCATACTCATCGTTTAAGCACAAGTGGGGTTACCACTTTTACATAAAGCATTTATGTGTTCACATCATTTGGAGATGCTTTAGCTCAATTTTTTTAGAGCAAAGCTCCCCCTAGATGTGAGAACCCCTTTTAAAGGGTCAAACTAACCTTGGGTTGTCGTAGAAGACTTCATGTAGATGTTGAAGATGTGGATGCTCAATGTTGATGTAGATCATCATAAGTTGAGAGCTATCCTTGGATTAGGGCACTTTCAATACCTACATGGGTTAGTCCCACAAGGAACAAACAAGAATATCCATGGACATAGAGTGAAGTACACAAAAGATAATGTCCATGAAAGCAATGATTACCTTGTCCCTTGACTTACCAACAAGAGGGTTTGTGACTCCATGAACTAGTGCATGATGTGGAAGTTGATTGCACAAGTTCTTGCCAAAAAGAATATGAGTGAAGTTTGTTGGCGGAGTCACCCTCAAGAACCTACTAGTTCTTCTTCTTTGGGATCCACATCATCTTGATGGGAATCCTTGGTGTTGTAGTTGAGCTTGACGAAGTAGAACTTGATGTGTCCTTGGGAACCCACTTGACCATGGCTTGAGGTGCTTCAATGAATGCATCAATCTCCTCTTGAAGCTTGTCCTTGGCCTTTAGCTTGTGGTCTTGTGGTGGAAGGTCATCTTGAGCTTGTTCCACATTGGAAGAAGTAGGATCATACTTCTCCTTTTGTGAGACAAACTGTGGAGTAGGGTATTGACCTTCTTCCCACTCAACACCTTTGGCGTTGAACTTTCGCTCAAAACCAATCCCTTGATTCTTCCGGTGTCTTCCTTGTTTGCGAACAATCTCCTCAAAGTTCTTGCTTCCGGCAAGACTCTTGTAGACACCTTTCTCTATGATTTCCTTCAATAAGCTATTTTCTTGCTCAAGTGTAACTTGGCTTGAAACATTGTTAGTGGAATCAAGAGAACTACTAGAAGCAACAATATTGGATTTAACATTGTTATTGTTACTACTAGAGGAAGAATTTGTCTTATGCTTGTCATGCTTAGTCTTAATAGGTGGCAAGAAATTAGACAAGAGAAGTCGTTTGGCAAGATATGAAGAACTCTTCTTTCGAAGATCGTCATTGATCGCTTTTAGAAACTCATGTTCTTGCTCTAGAGTGAGCTTCTCGAAGCGTAGCTTCTCATGAGATCTTAGGAGCTCTCTATGATCTTCTTGAGTTGTTTCATGAGCTAACTTAAGAGTGTTTAGTTCTTTAGTTAGACGCTCAATCTCCTTCATAGCATTGTCATTCGACTCTTCTCGACTATAAAGACTACTAGCATTTTCATCATTACTAAGCTCACTAGATTTATCATGTAAGAGCTCATCTTCACCAAGTAAGTCATCCTCATCACTATCAAAGTCAATGAATTCAGGGTGTGTTACCTTGGGGCCTTTAGCCATGAAGCATCTTCCAATTCCCTCATTTGGTGAATCAAATAAGTCGTAGGAGTTGGAGTTGGAGGATACTAGTGCAAGTCCGGCAACACCTTCATCTTGACTATAGTCGGAGTCGGAGTGATAGCTTCCATCGGATTGACTGTCAGAGTCGGAGCCGGAGACCCATTCACCAACATGAGCTTGATGTCTTCTTCTTGTGTAGCTCCTTGATGACTTGTCTTTCCTTTCCGAATCTTTGCTTCTCCGAGAAGGTCTTCGTTCATAACGATCATCTCTACTCCTTCTCTCTCTCCGCGGTGACTCATCTCTTGCTCTTCTTCTTGGAGATTCTTCTCTTCTCTTGTGGGGAGCCGTACACTCATTTGAGAAGTGTCCGGGTCTTCCACAATTGTAGCAGTTTCGATCACGACTAGAAGATCTCTTTCCATCATATGATCTAGACTTTGAGCTTCTTTCTTTGCCTCTATTCTTGTAGAACTTGTTGAAGTTCTTGACCATTAGGCTTATCTCTTCATTGGAAATTAGCTTGTCACTTGAGGTAGTAGGAGCATCACTTGTAGCTTTGTAAGCACCACTTGACTTGTTGTGAAGCTCTTCCTTATCCTTAAGTGTCATTTCATGAGCAACAATCCTTCCAATGACTTCAGTTGGCTTGAGAGTCTTGTAGTTTGGCATCATTTGGATCAAAGTGCACACGGTGTCATACTTTCCATCCAAAGCTCTGAGAATCTTCTTAATGATGAATCGGTCGGTCATTTCTTCGCTTCCTAAGCCAGCAATCTCATTTGTGATGAGAGCAAGCCTAGAGTACATTTCAGCGACTCCTTCACCATCCTTCATCTTGAACTTGTCAAGTTGACCTTGAAGAATATCTAGCTTTGATTCCTTCACAGATTCAGTACCTTCGTGCATTTCAACCAAAGTATCCCAAATCTCTTTAGCATTCTCAAGACGGCTGATTTTGTTGAACTCTTCGGGACACAAAGCATTGAAGAGAATGTCACAAGCTTGAGCATTGTTTTGCAACATCCGCAACTCTTCGGGTGTAGCTTCGCGATCCGGAACTTTTCCTTCTTCAAAGAAATCACCTTGCATGCCAACACAAATAATGCCCCATGCGGCTGGGTTATAACCAAGAATATGCATTTTCATTTTATGCTTCCAACTAGCAAAATTTGTACCATCAAAGTAAGGACCTCTACGATAATTACCCTCACTAGACGCCATACTCTCCTAGGTTGTGAAACCAAGCTTATGGAGTCCAATGCAATGGAAACCAAGGCAATGGAGACCAAAGCTCTGATACCACTTGTAGGATCGAAAGTAGGTCTAGAGGGGGGGTGATTAGACTACTTGACAATATAAAAATCTGCCTTTAGATCATGCAAGGTTTTTGGCAGTTTCACAAACAAGATCAGTTCAAGTAACACCCTACACATGCAATTCTAGAGTATATGCAGCGGAAAGTAAATTGCACATGTAAAAGAGAGGTGGAGAAGATCAAACGCAGTTTGGTGACACGGAGATTTTTGTCGTGGTTCCGATAGGTGGTGCTATCGTACATCCACGTTGATGGAGACTTCAACCCACGGAGGGTAACGGCTGCGCGAGTCCACGGAGGGCTCCACCCACAAAGGGTCCACGAAGAAGCAACCTTGTCTATTCCATCACGGCCTACGCCCACGGAGGACTAGCCTTACTCGGGGTAGATCTTCACGAAGTAGGCGATCTCCTTGCCCTTACAAACTTCTTGGTTCAACTCCACATCACGACGGAGGCTCCCAAGCGACACCTAACCAATCTAGGAGGCACCACCCCCCAAAAGGTAATAGACGGTGTTGATGGTGATGAACTCCTTGCTCTTGTGCTTCAAATGATAAACTCCCCAACACTCAACTCTCCTCACTGATATGGCTGTGGTGGAAGAAAGGTTTGAGTGGAAAGCAACTTGGGAAGGCTAGAAATCAAGTTTCATATGATAGGAATGGAATGGCTTGATCTCAACACAAGGGTAGGTGGTTCACTTCTCAGAAAGTGTATGGTAGAAGTGGTGATACTTTCTGATGGCTCTCCTCACGAATGAGGAGGGGGTGGAGGGGTATATATAGCCTCCACACAAAATCCAACCGTTACACACACATTTGACCAATCTCGGTCAGACCGAAGTGAAAACTCGGTTAGACCGAAAGTTCAAATATAGTGAACGTTGGGATTTTCGGTGGGACCAAAAATACCATCTCGGTGAGACCGAAGTGAGTCAAAGGTTAGGGTTTGCCATCTCGGTGAGACCGAAAATATAAACTCGGATATTCCGAATTGATGTCAACTGATCACAGAAGGTTGGCAGCCCTTTTTCGGTGAGACCGAAACTCAGAATCGGTTTGACCGAGAAGCTAGGGTTTGGAGAAACAACTGAAGTGGTTCATCTCGGTGGGACTGAGTTGGAGAAATCGGTGTGACCGAGATGTTAGGGTTTGTGTTAAGTAGTGAATAGTGCTGATAGTTGAGGGAGTTAGATCACCAAGCACTTGAGCAACAAGAACATTAACACAACCTCATCCCCTTTTAATAGTATTGGCTTTTCCTATGGACTCAATGTGATCTTTGATCACTAAACAAAAAATGGAGTCTTGAGCTTTTGCCAATGCTTGTCTTAGCATTTTGAGGGGTCCATTTCTTCAGACATTTCCATACCCATATCATCGAACTTCTCTGAAATGATTCTCAAGATAATATTAGTTCAATGATATATATGTTGTTATTAATTACCAAAACCACCCGGGGATTAGTTGCACTTTCAGCTTCAATGAATTATTCTATTGCAATATTCCTATGCATAGGAAGCATGTTAGGCTTAAATGTGTTTGGTATTTGCTTCTTGATGTTCTCCTTTGTTCTTCAACCCTTATTCCTACGAGAGCATCATTAAAGTCTTAAGCCTATCTTTATGGCTATAAAGAAAGAGCTCTAGGGAGACAACCCTTGTTATCTTTGCTTTCAGTTTGTTCTTTCAGTTTTTAGTGGTCTTGATGTTTGTTACTACAGTAGCATCATCATTGTATCTTTTCTTTTCAGCTTTGTGCCAAGTTTAGCCTCCGATTGCAAGAAAGTTCAAAAGTTGTGACGTGCTGTCCAGAAAACAGATTCTGTCCTTGGACAGAAAAATTCGTATAAAATCAACGGATCATCTTTTTGATCTGAATTTTTTTGACAGCGTGCTCTATACAATTGGCTTTCGAGCGTCTGTTCTGAGTTTTTTGATTTGAGTTGCAGAAGTGCCCCGAAAGAATTATTTACTACCTGCTGGTCTGTTTTTCACAGATTCTGTCTTGTTTTGCCTTTTCTTCGTTTTGCAAACCTTGAGCTTGCTTTATCTTTGCAAAAACCTTTTGGCAATCTTGAGAAGCAGTAGATCTTCAAGATTATCCTTATTTCCAGTAGGGAAAAATTATTTTATTGTGGGTACTAACCTCGCTAATCAGATTATGATGAGTTATGTATGAAGGGAGTTTTCAAGTGTGCGAGGGAAGATGATAAAAGAAAATTCAGGAGGGTCAAACGCTCAAGCTTGGGGATGCCCCCGTGCACCCCCAAGAAATATTCAAGAAGACTCAAGCGTCTAAGCTTGGGGATGCCCCCGTGCATCCCCTTCTCCATCAACAATTATCAGTTCGTCTTTCGTTCCACTATATTTTAATCACTTCATGCGTTATGTGCTATGCTTGGAGCGTCTTGATCTTTTCTTTTTAGTTTATTTAGTTTTACTTGCTGTTCTTAACAAGTTGGATCCTAGCCTTCATTGTTTGGGAGAGAAACACGCTCCACTTCAACCTAGAACACAACATAGGATTTTCATGCTTATCTTTGTTGTGAGTGTTCTTTATCTTTTCATAGCTGTTGTCATGCTTAGCTCTTAGTTTTCATGCTTATCTTGTTAAGAGAGTTGGCTTCTGTGGCACTGGTTGATATGTCTATGATAAAAATGCTATGTGCATAATGGTGCTTAGTAGTTCATGTTTTCTTATGGTTAGTCTCAAATAGCTGGGGGTTCTTAATGTGTTATTGAAGTACCAGCATGATTTGTTTGCCTATGATGTGGTATGGTTTAGTGATATCTTCCTCCAAGAATTTATTTTGATTGACTTGGCATATGCTCACGCATATTTAAGACTGTAAAGAAAGTCTATCAAGCCTTGATGATCTTTAATTTCTGAGTAGTGATATAACTTCCATGCCCGATTCAATGTTGCTTTGTCGCTCTGCATGATTATGGCCGTCATTGCTCTCTTAGTTGGTCGCTTCCAGTCTTTTGCTAGCCTTCACCTGTACTAAGCGGACTGACTGCTTGTGCATCCAAAATCCTTGAAACCAGTTATTCCATATGAGTCCACCATACCTTCCTATGTGGTATTTACAGGCCATCCTAACGAAGACTTTCTTGTACCATCTCGAAATTATTCAAATTTACTCCTGTTCTGTGCCTCTGTTTTAGCTCATGAGGAAGCAGTAGTTAATTCATGATCTTTTTAAGTTGGACAAGTTTTATCCCGGGATTGCATGTCTAATCTGCAAAACCCTAATACGAGGAGGAACTGGCATGAGTGCGCCCGGCTCATAAAAGATAATACAACAAACAAACCCTCCTTCACGCTTTGTTCATGAGAAATCAGAAAACTTTTGGCAGTGATAAACAAAGGAGATTAAGGGAATGTGATCGTCCCCGTGCGGGAGCCCTTCTTCGACACTTGTCCAGTTCGAGAAGTGATTGGGTTGTCTACTAACATTCGTTAACAAAATATGCACCTCCCAAAAATCATTTTTACCTCTATTTTCAAAACCACGAGCTCTGGTACTTGTTTAGTCTTTGCTTCCAGCCACGGATTTTCAACCTTGCCATCAAAATCCATGGTTCGAGAGTCTCCACCTTCTTTCTTCAAAGCACCAACTATTGAGAGCATGATTGTCATTCTGAGTGTAATGTGCATTGTCCCAAAGTACCATTGTCTTCTGCATGATTGTGACATCGCTTATTCTGAAATAGTTGTATCTAGTCGTCACTTAAACTTCGGAGGTGCTCCTGCATTTATGTTTTGCTTCACTAAAGGGGGCAAGCGAGGTATCACTTTGTCATGTTTGCACACCATGCTCACTACAAATCTATTGGGTGTTTCAATATCATATTGTAAACTTTCAGTTCTTTTTGATATTCTCATGAGGTAACTTAATTACAAAAGATTCATTATCTCAATAAGCATTTGTCATGTGATTGTGAAAGACTCTTTGGTAGCATGTCACCACACAAATTATGCTTGTTATCATTTACCTACTCGAGGACGAGCAGGAATTAAGCTTGGGGATGTTGATACGTCCCAAACGTATCTATAATTTCTGCTTGCTCCATGCATGTTTTGGGTGATATTGATATGCTTTTGATACACTTTCATACACTTTTGATCATATTTGGACTAACCTATTAACTCAGTGCACCGCAGTGCCAGTTTCTGTTTTCTGCTGTTTTTGTATTTCAGGTTTTCCCATTACTTAAATTGCCAGAAAAATTCCGGGAAAAATATATAAAAAATCAGCGCTCCAGAAGCTTCCACGCGCCAGAAGTGGGGCCAGAGGGGAGCCAGGGGCAGCCCAGGCGGCCCCACCCCTGGCCGCCTAGGCAGGGCGCCTCGGCCCCCCTCTCCGCCTCTGGTGACCCCCCTTCGCATATATTTATCTCCCGTCGCGAAAACCCTGATTCCAGAACCCTTTTCTCCAGAAGCAATTCCGATCTCCGCCGCCATCGCCACCAAGTTTCGGGGGACCAGAATTCCTGTGCCGGCATCCTGCCGGGACGGGGAAGTGCCCCCGGATTCATCTCCATCGATGTTGCTTCCTCCCTCCATGATGCGGGAGTAGTTCCTCCTCGGGGCTGAGGTTTCTACCAGTAGCTATGTGGTCAATTCTCTCTCCCATGATGTGATCTTCGTTGTGATCATAGGCTATGTTAATCTAGGGTGATCCCATGATATTTCCCCTTCCTCTATATATTGGATTGATGTACTCACTTGTCTTTATCTAGTATAATCCCCGAGACAGACAGCGGTCTATTGGACATGGATTAGAAGAATATTTTCATGAGTGATTTCCTCTTTTGTGTGTTGACTGAAGATTGAGAGTCTCTTGGTGCTTGTCTTTGACTATCCTTGAGATATGTTGTGGTGATTGTGGTACTCTCTTTGGATGGCCGGGGTGACATTGGGAAATCCATAGATAGAGAACTACGAACTTAGAGGTGTGCTTTTGTAGCCCTACATAATTCTCGTCCTCTCTTGACCACAAATGAATGACCTCCGAGTGCATGTTTTATGGGAAATATCATGTGATTCGATTATGTTAATGTTGTTGGGAGTTGCCACTAGTGAAAGTATGAAGCCTAGGCCTTGTTTCCACCATTGCAATACCATTTGTGCTCACGTTTACCACTTGTTTGCTTGCTGCACTTTTTATTACAGATTTATATTACTTTGCTTTGCCACTCCGATCATCCATATTTTACCATCTCTTCGCCGAACTAGTGCACCTATACAACTCCTAGTTGTATTAGGTGTGTTGGGGACACAAGAGACTTCTTGTATCTTAGTTGCAGGGTTGCTTGAGAGAGACCATCTTTGACCTGTACTTCCCTGAGTTCGATAAACCTTAGGTCATCCACTTGAGGGAAATTGCTGCTGTCCTACAAACCTCTGCGCTTGGAGGCCCAACATAGTCTACAAGAATAGAAGCGTGTGTAGACATCAACCACCAAGGAAGCCAGCTCCTCGCAACCCGCCTAACCATGGGAAGGGGCGTGTGAATCACGTCACTGCTGAGGAATCCCAGGAAGACCCGGACGTCGTGCTGGGTACGTTCCTTGTCAACTCAGCACCTGCAACTGTCTTGTTTATTCTGGAGCCACGCATTCATTTGTCACTCAAAGATTTGGATTAAAAAGTGGAATGACCCCTACACCCCTGAATAACCCCATGGTGGTACAAACCCCCGGAGCAGAGATGAGAGCCAAGATAGGCTGTAAAGGAGTCAGTATTACCATTAACGGTGTAGACTTCCTAGCAGACCTCATCATCCTAAGATCGCAAGGCTTGGATGTGATCTTAGGGATGGATTGGCTCAGTAAGCACCAAGGCTTATTAGACTGTGCCAATCGGACAGTCACTGTGACCAATGACCAAGGAGTCGAGGTTAAGTTTGCTCCCAACTCCTCTTCCGCTCAAGCCGTTCAAGTCAACTGTCTCTCTGAAGTTGGGCTAGAGCAAGTACCGGTAGTATGCGAGTATCCTGATGTCTTTCCAGATGAGCTACCGGGAATGCCCCCTGACCGTGACATTGAGTTCATCATCGAGCTCGTGCCCGGGGCAGGACCCATCTATAAGAAGCCTTATAGAATGGGGACGAAAGATTTAGACGAGTTGAAGAAGCAACTAGAAGAGCAGCTGAGGAAGGGATTTATCCGCCCAAGTGCCTCCCCTTGGGGATCACCTGTTCTGTTTGTGGCAAAGAGGGACGGTACCATCTGCTTATGCATTGACTATCGCTCCCTCAATGAAGTTACAATCAAGAACAAATATCCACTTCCCAAGATTGAAGTTTTTTTTATCAGCTCAGCGGAGCCAAGGTGTTCTCCAAGATCGACCTCAGATCTGGGTACTACCAGCTGAAGATCAGGCCCCAAGATATTCCGAAGACGGCATTCGTAACCAGATATGGCCTGTACGAGTGCACAGTCATGTCCTTTGGGTTAACCAATGCCCCAGCTTACTTCATGTATCTCATGAATAAAGTCTTCATGGAATATTTGGACAAGTTTGTTGTTGTCTTCATCGATGACATCCTTGTCTTCTCGAAGACGGAGGAAGAACACGAGCAACATTTGAGGATGGTCCTAGACAAGCTTCGGGAGCACCAACTATACGCCAAATTCAGCAAGTGTGAGTTCTGGATGCATAAAGTTGGATTCTTAGGTCATGTCTTGACCGAAGAAGGATTGTCAGTTGATCCCGCGAAGATCGAAGCTGTGACCCAATGGCAATCTCCAACGACCGTCAAGGAAGTCAGAAGCTTCCTCGGACTTGCGGGCTATTACCGCAAATTCGTGGAAGGATTCTCTAGCATTGCCCGACCAATGACTCGGCTCCTCAAGAAGGGCAAGAAGTTCGAGTGGACGCCAAAATGCGAAGAAAGCTTCCAAGAGCTCAAGAAGATATTGACCACCGCCCCAGTTCTGGCAACACCTGATATTCACAAGGAGTTCGTGATATATTGTGATGCCTCTCGTACCGGATTGGGAAGCGTTCTGATGCAAGAAGGCCAAGTCATAGCTTACCTCTCGAGGAAGCTACGACCTCATGAAGAGAACTACGCTACTCACGATCTTGAGTTAGCAGCAGTGGTTTATGCCTTGAAGACATGGAGGCATTACCTCCTAGGGAAACGGTGTGAGATATACACAGACCACAAAAGTCTGAAGTATATTTTCACCCAGAAGGAATTGAACATGAGGCAACAAAGATGGTTGGAACTCATCAAAGACTATGACCTCAGTGTTCAATATCACCCCGGGAAGGCTAACGTGGTGGCCGATGCCTTAAGAAGAAAGGCTTGCTCCTTGAATGCCATTATTCAAAAGAGGCAGCCAGCCCTGTTTAAGGAGCTCGAACAATTCAGTTTGGAATTGGTCACCCCTGGATTTCTGGATCATTTGGAGGTCAAACCAACCCTGATGAACGAAGTCAAGAAGGCGCAAGGTGGGCACGCAAGCATAGAAGGCATCAAGAAGAAGATGAAGCTAGGCAAGGCCCCAGGATTCTCCAAGGACGAGCACGGGATTGTTTGGTAGAAAGGTCGCATCTGCGTACCAAACAAGATGGAGCTGAAGAACCTGATCCTGCAAGAAGCCCACGACACTCCATATTCCATCCACCCTGGAGGAACCAAGATGTATCAAGACTTGAAGGAAAGATTCTGGTGGCACGGGATGAAAAGAGAGATTGCAACCTATGTTGTAAAGTGTGTTGTGTGCCAAAGGGTGAAGGCTGAATATCAGCGACCCGCTGGATTGCTCCAACCACTCAAGGTTCCTGAGTGGAAGTGGGATAAAGTCGGAATGGACTTCATCACTGGATTACCAAGGTCAAATAGAGGACATGAATCCATATGGGTCATAGTCGACCATTTGACCAAGGTGGCCCATTTCATTCCTGTCAAGACTACTTATGATGGCAACCGGCTGGCAGCTCTCTACATCGACAGAATCGTAAGCCTTCACGGCGTTCCCAAGGAGATTGTGTCAGATCGAGGAACCCAGTTCACCTCAAGGTTCTGGAAGAAGTTCCAAGAAGCCTTGGGAACCAAGTTATCTTTCAGCACGGCTTTCCACCCACAGACCGGAGGTCGGACAGAACGAGTAAATCAAATTCTCGAAGACATGCTCCGAGCCTGTGTTTTGGCCTATGGAGCCAAGTGGGAAGATTGCCTCCCTTTTGCCGAGTTCTCCTATAACAACAGTTATCAGTCGAGCCTTTAGATGGCACCATTTGAGGTGTTGTACGGACGCAGATGTCGCACACCCCTCAACTGGTCAGAGACTGGAGAAGGGCTAGTCTTTGGACCGGATATTCTCCGTGAAGCAGAAGAGCAAGTCCAATTAGTCAGAGAATGTTTGAAGGCAGCCAAGTCAAGGCAGAAGAGCTATGCTGACACTCACCGCCGGGATATGAGTTTCCATGTCGGGGATCATGTGTACCTACGGGTAATTCCTCTAAAGGGAACCAAGCATTTCCACGTCAAGGGGAAACTCGCACCAAGGTTCATTGGACCCTTTGAGATCACCGCACGACGAGGAGAAGTGGCTTACCAGTTGGAACTACCACCTGAGCTGTCCGATGTGCACAACGTATTCCACGTGTCGCAACTCCGGAAGTGTCTCCAAGTTCCGAACAAGCCTGATATCTACAAGGATGTTGATCACCAAGCCATTGATCTCCAGCCTGATTTGACCTACCGCGAGAAGCCCATTCGCATTCTGGACGAAGCAGAACGGTGGACGCGAAGCGCACCATCAAGTACTTCAAGGTCCAGTGGAGCAACCACACGGAAGCAGAAGCAACCTGGGAACGTGAAGACTATCTTAGATCCGAGTATCCCGATCTCTTTTAAGACCTAGTTTAGGAATCTCGGGGACGAGATTCTTGTAAGGGGGTAGGTCTGTCACACCCTGCATTTTGTAACATGTCATTTGCATCAATAAAGCATGAAAATTTGGACCAGCAAAATTTTTTTTGGCATCATTTGGCTTTTATTTGAATTTGAGTTTTTCTTCCGGTGTTTTTCATGTGCTCATTAAAGTCAACTATTACCTCTTGTAGAATTCATCTCTTTACCCAAAACTTCTGCCCAATGATCATACCAAGTGTTTATAGCAGTATAGTATTTTCTTATAAAATTAATTTGGCAAAATGTATTTAAAAAAATTAGTATTCCAAAAACCCCTGAATTGAGGTTTGCACTGCAAGTACCTTATTTAGGGTGTGAAAAATCTTTCAAAAGGTATAGGACTCCCAGAAACCACAAAAGTATAATTTTAAAAGTTATTTTCCTATTTTATTTAAAAGCTTTTTCTTAAGGCCAGAAATGGTCTTTAATAGGGAAAAATTATTTAAGTATTTCAAAAATATTTGCCAAAATTCAGGGAGACTCATAGGACATATATTGTCCATATATAAGAGTTTCAACACTTGGTCATGTTCAAAATAATGGGCTAATCCCTCAGAAACCCTTTCTGGATATTTCAAGCTTTTGAAATATTTACAAAGGAAATATTCTCTAAAAATTCCAGGGAAATTCCATCATGTCATATATGACATATTTGATGATCTTGCCAAGCCCCATGCCTTGGGAAGCAAGAAAACTTCATCAAACCCCTTCAAAACCATTATGTCCATATTTGAAGTTTGAGCAACTTTACATTGCCAAACTTGTCCAAATGCCCTCAAACTTGGTGCACATGCTAGAATGGTCTAATAAGGCATCTAGACCAAATGGCACAAGCTTTGGAGAAGGGCAACTTGATAAGAATACCCCAAAACCATTTCTGTTCAAATTCAAATTTGAACAACTTTACATTACCAACTTTTTACCTGGGGCTTCAAACTTTGTGAGCATGATCATAACCCCAAATGATGAAACTACACCAAGTGGTGCATCAAGGGGAGATGGTTAGCTTAACTCAAACATGGTGAAACCATTTCTGTTGAATTTTAGGGTTCACCAAAGTTACATTTGCTAGTTTCTTCAAACAAGCCCAAATTTGGTGAAGCACCCAATTTCCATATGACATTTAATCCTATTAAGTGTCATAGCCAGTGGAGATCATTTGCTTGCCCAAAACATGATCAAACACCTTCTGCCATTTTACCAAAATCCTTGTTCTGACCTCTTTTACTATTTACCCTTGCCTCAACTTTCTACCACAGCCTCACCTAGTTACCTTCTAACCCCAGTAACTTCCCTAGGACCAGAGCTCCATGATTGAAGGGTGAAAACCCCAATTTACCTTGCTGGACAGCCCAGTTCTTACCATCTACCAGCTTCTCTCCTCTCTCACTGGATGTCCAAGGCATCCAAGGCCACAGCTAGATAGTTTACTTCATGCTGGACCCCCCAGACACGGCGGACGCGCCCAGTTAGCCAACAACATGCCGTGGCATGCAATATGCACACTCCAGAGCGCGCTACAGTGCGCACCCGCACAGTAGCCTCGCCGAATCCATCGCCCCCGACCACCTCGTGCTTCCCCCTCGCGCCATTCGAGACGCCTCGGCGTCTGCAACTCCCCCCGGCGCTGTCCCCCTCCTCCTTCTCCCTCCAGTGGACGCCCTCGCACGCGCGCCGGCCGCCCGCGAGCTCCAGTCGTCGGCCTTGCATGCGCGCAGCTCCAGAACCTTCCCCCGCTCCCTCTCTTCCTCTCCTCTGCCCTGGACCTCGTCCAGCAACCCCGCAGACACATCCCAAGCACCTCCCGTGCACTGTGGCGACGAGCAGAGGCTCACCGGTGCATAGGTCCATGGCACCTCGCCTTCCTCCTATAAATAGGGCCCCCAAGCCCTCCTCTCTTCACCAGAAGCACTCTCCCCCTCTCAATCTTCCCCCAGAGCCACTCGCCACTCTCCAGACCCGCCCGAGCTCGAGATCGAGCTCGAGCTCCGTCGCGGCGGCTCACCGTCGCCTGCTCGGTACAGGCCGCCCCAGCCTTCCCTCTCGCTCGATCTAGCAACCACAGCACGTCATTGATGCGTTTCCCCCTCTTTCCCCTCTCTGCAGCCGCCGGAATCGACCGGAGCAGCATCCACCCGAAGCTCCTCCGTCGCGTGTCCTCGCCGCCGGCGAACCAGGCCCCTCCGGCGACCCGCACCACCACCACTAGAACAGCGACATCCTGCTGAGTCCATTCCTGCCCTCAGCTCGCCCTGCCGTGCCCGGAAACGCCGCCGGTGAGCTCGTCGGCTCTCTGTCGGAGGGTTAGGGATGACAGGCAGGCCCCGCCTGTCAGCCTCCCCTCGCCCTCGCTCCTATCTCCTCTCACTGATGCCGGGCCCCGCCCGTCAGGTTTAAAAAACCCTGGCGCGCGCTGGCGCCGTGCGGTGGGCTGTTTTCGCCCTGGGCCGTTGCACTGTGGCCGTTCTGGCCCAGTGGCACAGAGCCTTTTTCATTTTTCTTTTCTGTGAGATTTCAAATAATTTCACAGAATTAAAAATATATCCAAATGAATTAATTCTAGTTCCTGAAAACTTGTAAAAATCCAACCTATTTAATGATGTCCCTTTCACACATATCCATGAACATTTTCTGTTCTGTTCAAATTTAAATTCATATTTGAATATTAAAACTTATGTTCAAATATTCATGTACCCCATTCTGCCACTCCAAAACTCAAACTAAGAATTTTTGCCATCTTAGTTTTCCCACTAGTATTTAACAAAAATAAGTTGACATTTTTTGAGCACTTTTATTTTTCTGTTTTTATTGTGGTCTTATTTTTCCGTTGTTATTTTGCGACGATTAGATACCATATTTGACGAGGTTGCTGAAGAAGAAGGAGGGGAAGGATTTGAAGACTTTGAAGACCAAGCCAATCCAGGCAAGCAGCCCTTTGACCATGATACCTTTGTGTTCTTCGGAACCCGTTTGTTTCCGAATGCATGATGATAAGAGTTACGGTGGTGACCTAGTTGAGAACCACCACCTAATGCATGAATTATTCATGATCTTGCTAAATGCTTAGATGCAATGCTAATGATTAGTAGTGATGCTTAGTGATGCATGTGAGAGCCATGAAACCTTTGTGGTTGCATTCTTTTCAAAAAAAACATCGGGTGCCCCTAATGCCCGAGGGTGATGTTGAGTTAGGTCATCACTTGAGGAAGAAGTGATGTGCCAATAAAGATCTTGTGCATGGGTGAAATGATGGATTAGATTTATGTGTGACTACCGTCCCAACCAAACATGTGCAACCACTCTACCCTTGGATGGGGCTTTATTGATTACTTAGGCCGATACTAGCATGGTGCCCACATTACTAGTGACGGGAAGACTTGAGGTCTTTCCCGGGACGGGGTCGTGCTCGGATAGGCGACCATGACTGTTTTCACAGGGCACCGGACACACCGTTGGTCCCTTTGTGTACGCGTGACATTAAAAATAGGGCAAGTCCCATGATCTATTGTTTGTACTCGAGGGCTGTGCACCAATGAGTGGACCCTATGTTAGTGTCGTCTAAGGAAAGGTAAAGACCGGGTGCTTCCCTCGAGTACTTGAGGTACTGCGGGATCGTGGGTGACACGAAAGCTTCCCGGATCCTGTGGGTAAAGTGTGCAACCTCTGTAGAGTGTAAAACTATTCAAATAGCCTTGTCCACGGTCATGGACAGTTGGGTGGTGCTACTTAAACTATGTCCAGAATTTTACTATATCGGTGAAAGTATGTGTGTATGATGAGTCAAGGTGGTGACTTGACTCGCTGAGCTGAATCATATTCATGTTGATATCGGTAACCTGTCCTCGAGGTCACGTGAATTTATTGATGCATATACTTGATGGTAGAACATTTATTCTAGCTCGTAGCTAGATTTCTCATTGTTGTACAATTGCATTGTTACTTTGAACCAAATCATGGGTTGCTTGCGAGTACATTCAAAGTACTCATTGGCTTGCCACTGGTTATTTAATTGGCCAGGCATGGAAGAGCAGGAATATGAAGAAGGATTCTATGGAGACGAACATGCGAACTAGGACGATATCCCAGTCAGAATGCATGTAGGGTTAAGGCAGATGGCATGGGTTCTACTTATCTTCGAAGACTTCCGCTATTTGAGTTATTTTCTATTCAGCCCTTGAGGCCTTATCTATGTAAGACTTGGCCATAATGGCCATAATTTGTGTAAGACGGTATGTATGGATGTAAGACTCTTGTTATTCAGCTTCTGTGTGTTCAGTGAGCATTGATCTCTGGGATCACTGAACACGTGCATTCAGTGATCTCGACTCTTAAGTAGGGGTCCCCACATTTATCATGATATATATAAGGAAATATAAACAACAACTTTATTATTGCCTCTAGGGCATATTTCCTTCAGTCTCCCACTTGCACTAGAGTCAATAATCTAGAATACATTGTAATGATTCTAACACCCATGGAGTCTTGGCGTTGATCATGTTTTGCTCATGGAAGAGGCTTAGTCAATGGGTCTGCAACATTCCGATATGTATGTATCTCGCAAATTTCTATGTATCCCTCCTTAACTTGATCGCGGATGGAATTGAAGCGTCTCTTGATGTGCTTGGTTCTCTTGTGAAACCTGGATTCCTTCGCCAAGGCTATTGCTCCAGTGTTGTCACAAAATATTTTCATTGGACCCCGATGCACTAGGTATTACACCTAGATCGGATATGGACTCCTTCACCTAGACTCCTTCATTTGCTGCTTCTGAAGCACCTATGTACTCCGCTTCACACGTAGATCCCGCCATGATGCTCTACTTGGAACTGTACCAACTGACAGCTCCATCGTTCAACAAAAATACATATCTAGTTTGTGACTTAGAGTCATCCGGATCAGTGTCAAAGCTTGAATTGACGTAACCGTTTACTACAAGCTCTTTATCACCTCCATAAACGAGAAACATATCCTTTGTCCTTTTCCGGTACTTTAGGATGTTCTTGACCACTGTCCAGTGATCCACTCCTGGATTACTTTGGTACCTCCCTGCTAAACATATAGCAAGGCACACATCAGGTCTGGTACACAGCATAGCATACATGATGGAACATATGGCTGAGGCATAGGGAATGGCTTTCATTTTCTCTCTATCTTCTGAAGTGGTCGATCTTTGAGTCTGACTCAATTTCACACCTTGTAACACAGGCAAGAACCCTTTATTTGACTTATCCATTTTGAACTTCTTCAAAAAAATTGCCAAGGTATGTGCTTTGTGAAAGTCCTATTAAGCGTCTTGATCTATCTCTATAGATCTTGATGCCCAATATATAAGCAGCTTCATCAAGGTCTTTCATTGAAAAATTCTTATTCAAGTATCCGTTTATGTTATCTAGAAATTCTATATCATTTCCAATCAACAATATGTCATCCACATATAATACCAGAAATGCGACCGAGCTCCCACTCACTTTCATGTAAATACAGGCTTCACCGTAGGTCTGTATAAAACCATATGCTTTGATCACCTCATCAAAGTGTATATTCCAACTCCGAGAAGCTTGCACCAGTTCATAGATGGATCGTTGGAGCTTGCACACTTTGTTAGCACCTTTAGGGTCGACAAAACCTTTTGGTTGCATCATATACAACTCTTATTTATAAACCCGTTAAGGAATGCAGTTTTGTCATCCATTTGCCAGATTTGATAATCATAAAATGCGGCAATTGCTAACATGATTCGGACAGACTTAAGCATCACTACGGATGAGAAAGTATCATCGTAGTAAACTCCTTGAACTTGTCAAAAACCTTTTGCGACAAGTCGAGCTTTTGTAGACAGTAACATTACCATCAGCGACAGTCTTCTTCTTGAAGATCCATTTATTCTCTATTGCTTGCCGATCATTGGGCAAGTCCACCAAAGTCCACACTTTTTCCTCATACATGGATCCTATCTCAGATTTCATGGCCTCAAGCCATTTGTTGGAATCTGGGCTCATCAGCTACTTCATAGTTCAAAGGTTTGTCGTTGTTTAACAACATGACTTCCAGGACAGGATTACCGTACCACTCTGGTGTGATGCATGTTCTAGTTGACCTTCGAGGTCCAGTAGTGACTTGATCCGAAGTTTCATGATCATCATCATTAGCTTCCTCTCTAGTTGATGTAGGCATCACGGGAATGGTTTACTTTGATGTGCTACTTTCCAATTCAAGAGAAGGTACACCTAGCACTACAAAAAAATACACTTCCATGATGATACGTGTTTGTCACAGTAGGTCACGTTTTCTGTCGTGCATGTACTGTTGGGTAACGTAGTATTTTCAAAATTTTCCTACGAACACGCAAGATCTATCTACTAGATGCATAGCAACGAGAGGGGAGAGTGTGTCTACGTACCCTCGTAGACCGAAAGCGGAAGCGTTTATCAACGCGGTTGATGTAGTCGTGCACCTTCATGATCCGTCCCGATCTAGCACCGAACGTACGGCACCTCCGCGTTCAGCACACGTTCAGCTCGATGACGTCCTCGCCTTCTTGATCCAGCAAGACGGGCGAAGTAGTAGATGAGTTCCGGCAGCACGACGGTGTGGTGACGGTTGTTGATGAAGAATAATCTCTACAGGGCTTCGCCAAGCACTACAAAAACTAGACGAAGGATAAACTAGAGGGTCGGGGTAGCCGGCACACGGCTTGGTGTATCTTGATGTGTCTTGGGTGCTAGCCCTACCCCTCTATTTATATGTTGAGCCTTGGGGTCGAAACTTGGAGTAAAAGCCTTCACAAAGTCGGTTTCACCCGAAAGGCAAGGGTCCTTCTCGGACTCCAGGGCCAGACGCCAGGGTTCTCGGCGTCTGGACCCAGACGCCAGGGACCCTGGCATCTGGCCCCTGGACTCTGCAAAACTTCCTTTTGCGCCTTCCAAAAACCTTGTGTGCTTTCCCTTTTGGCCCAAATAAAGTGTTCTCGTACCCAAACACTTCGGGAAACATCCGGAACTCCTTCCGGTGAATTCCGGAACCCTTCCGGAGGTCAAACACTATTATCCCATATATTAATCTTTATCTCCGGACCATTCCGGAGTTCCTCGTCATGTCCGTGATCACATCCGGGACTCCGAATAACATTCGGTCACCAACATACATAACTCATTTAATACTATATCGTCAACGAAACGTTAAGCGTGCGGACCCTACGGGTTCGAGAACTATGTAGACATGACCGAGACATCTCTCCGGTCAATAACCAATAGCGGAACCTGGATGCCCATATTGGCTCCTACATATTCTACGAAGATCTTTATCGGTCGAACCGCATAACAACATACGTTGTTCCTTTTGTCAACGGTATGTTACTTGCCCGAGATTCGATCGTCGGTATCTCTATACCTAGTTCAATATCGTTACCGGCAAGTCTCTTTACTCATTCCGTAACACATCATCTCGTGACTAACTCATTAGTCCTTTTGCTTGCAAGGCTTATTGTGATGTGTGTTACCGAGAGGGCCCAGAGATACGTCTCCGACACTCGGAGTGACAAATCCTAATCTTGATCTATGCCAACACCACGAATACTTTCGGAGACACATGTAGAGCATCTTTATGATCACCCAGTTACGTTGTGACGTTTGATAGCACACAAGGTGTTCCTACGGTATTCGGGAGTTGCATAATCTCATAGTCATAGGAACATGTATAAGTCATGAAGAAAGCAATAGCAGTAAAACTAAACGATCATAGTGCTATGCTAACGGATGGGTCTTGTCCATCACATCATTCTCCTAATGATGTGATCCCGTTGATCAAATGACAACCCATGTCTATGGCTAGGAAACATAACCATCTTTGATCAATGAGCTAGTCTAGTAGAGGCATATTAGGGACTTACTGTTTTGTCTATGTATCCACACATGTACTAAGTTTCCGGTTAATACAATTCTAGCATGAATAAAAGACATTTATCATGATATAAGGAAATACAAATAACAACATTATTATTGCCTCTAGGGCATATTTCCTTCAGTCTCCCACTTGCACTAGAGTCAATAATCTAGCTCACATCGCCATGTGATTTAATACTGATAGTTCACATCGTTATGTGAATAACACCCATAGTTCACATCGCCATGTGACCAACACCCAAAGGGTTTAGTAGAGTCAATAATCTAGTTCACATCGCTATGTGATTAATACCCAAGAGTAATAAGGTGTGATCATGTTTTGCTTGTGAGAGAAGTTTAGTCAACGGGTATGTCACATTCAGATCCGTATGTATTTTGCAAATTTCTATGTCTACAATGCTCTGCATAGAGCTACTCTAGCTAATTGCTCCCACTTTCAATACGCATCCAGATTGATACTTAGAGTCATCTGGATTTAGTGTCAAAGCTCGCATCGACGTAACCCTTTACGACGAACTCTTTATCACCTCCATAATCGAGAAACATTTCCTTAGTCATCCAGTTACTAAGGATAATTTTGACCGCTGTACAGTGATCTACTCCTGGATCACTATTGTACCCCCTTGACAAACTCATGGCAAGGTACACAACATGTTTGCTACACAGCATGGCATACTTTATAGAATCTATGGTTGAGGCATAGGGAATGACTTTCATTCTCTCTATATTTTTCTGCAGTGGTCGGGCATTGAGTCTTACTCAACTTCATACCTTGTAATACAGGCAAGAACCCTTTCTTTGACTGATCCATTTTGAACTTCTTCAAAATCTTATCAAGGTATGTGCTGTGTGAAAGTCCAATTAAGCGTCTTGATCTATCTCTATAGATCTTGATGCCTAATATATAAGCAGCTCATCGAGGTCTTTCATTAAAAAACTCCTTTTCAAGTATCCTTTTATGCTATCCAGAAATTCTATATCATTTCCAATCAACAATATGTCATCCACATATAATATTAGAAATGCTACAGAGCTCCCACTCACTTTCTTGTAAATACAGGCTTCTCCAAAAATCTGTATAAAACCATATGCTTTGATCACCTCATCAAAGCGTATATTCCAACTCCGAGATGCTTGCACCAGTCCATAGATGGATCGCTGGAGCTTGCATACTTTGTTAGCACCTTTTGGATCGACAAAACCTTCTGGTTGCATCATATACAACTCTTCTTTAAGATATCCATTCAGGAATGCAGTTTTGACATCCATTTGCCAGATTTCATAATCATAAAATGCGGCAATTGCTAACATGATTCGGACAGACTTAAGCATCGCTACAGGTGAGAAAGTCTCATCGTAGTCAACTCCTTGAACTTGTCGAAAACCTTTTTGCAACAAGTCGAGCTTTGTAAACAGTAACATTACCGTCTGCGTCGGTCTTCCTCTTGAAGATCCATTTATTTTCGATGGCCTGCCGATCATCGGGCAAGTCAACCAAAGTCCACACTTTGTTCTCATACATGGATCCCATCTCAGATTTTATAGCTTCAAGCCATTTTGCGGAATCTGGGCTCATCATCGCTTCCTCATAGTTCGTAGGTTCATCATGGTCTAGTAACATGATTTCCAGAACTCGGTTGCCGTACCACTCTGGTGCGGAACGTACTCTGGTTGATCTACGACGTTCAGCAGAAACTTGATCCGAAGTTTCATGATCATCATCATTAACTTCCTCACTGATTAGTGTAGGAATCACTGGAACAATTTTCTGTGATGTACTACTTTCCAATCCGGGAGAAGGTACAATTACCTCATCAAGTTCTACTTTCCTCCCACTCACTTCTTTCGAAAGAAACTCCTTTTCTAGAAAGGATCCATTCTTAGCAACGAATATCTTGCCTTCGGATCTGTGATAGAAGGTGTACCCAACAGTCTCTTTTGGGTATCCTATGAAGATTTACTTCTCCGATTTGGGTTTGAGCTTATCATGTTGAAACTTTTTCACATAAGCATCGCAGTCCCAAACTTAAAGAAATGACAGCTTAGGTTTCTCAAACCACAGTTCATACGGTGTCATCTCCACGGATTTAGATGGTGCCCTATTTAAGGTGAATGTAGCTGTCTCTAATGCATAACCCCAAAAGCGATAGTGGTAGATCGGTAAGAGACATCATCGATCGCACCATATCTAATAAAGTACGGTTATGACGTTCGGACACACCATTACACTATGGTGTTCCAGGTGGCGTGAGTAGTGAAACTATTTCACATTGTTTTTACTGAAGGCCAAACTCGCTAACTCAAATATTTTACCTCTACGATCATATCGTAGAAACTCTTATTTTCTGTTACGATGATTCTCCACTTCACTCTGAAATTCTTTGAACTTTTCGAATGTTTCAGACTTGTGCTTCATTAAGTAGATATACCCATATCTGCTCAAATCATCAGTGAAGGTCAGAAAATAACGATACCTGCCGCGAGCTTCAACACTCATTGGTCTGCATACATCAGCATGTATGATTTCCAACAAATCTGTTGCTTGCTCCACAGTTCCGGAGAACGGAGTTTTAGTCATCTTGCCCATGAGGCATGGTTCGCAAGCACCAAGTGATTCATAATCAAGTGATTCCAAAATTCCATCACTATGGAGTTTCTTCATGCGCTTTACACCAATATGACCTAAACGGCAGTGCCACAAATAAGTTGCACTATCATTATTAACCTTGCATCTTTTGGCTTCAATATTATGAATATGTGTATCACAAGATCGAGATCCAACAAACCATTTTCATTGGGTGTATGACCATAGAAGGTTTTATTCATGTAAACAGAACAACAATTATTCTTTAACTTACATGAACAACCGTAGTGCAATAAACATGATCAAATCATATTCATGCTCAACACCAAATAACACTTATTTAGGTTCAACACTAATCCCGAAAGTATAGGGAGTGTGCGATGATGATCATATCAATCTTGGAACTACTTCCAATACACATCGTCACTTCATCCTTTAACTAGTTTCTGTTTATATATGCAACTCCCATTTCGAGTTACTACTCTTTAGCAACTGAACCAATATCAAATACCGAGGGGTTGCTATGAACACTAGTAAAATACACATCAATAATCTGTATATCAAATATACCTTTGTTCACTTTGCCATCCTTCTTATCCGCCAAATATCTAGGGCAGTTCCACTTCTAGTGACCATTTCCTTTGCAGTAGAAGCACTTAGTTTCAGGCTTGAGTTTAGCTTTGGGTTTCTTCATGGGAGTGACAACTTGCTTGTCATTCTTCTTGAAGTTCCCCTTCTATCCCTTTGCCCTTTACTTGAAACAAGTGGTCTTATTAACCATCAACACTTGATGTTCTTTCTTGATTTCTACCTTCGCCGATTTCAGCATTGCAAAGAGCTCGGGAATTACCTTCGTCATCCCTTGCATATTATAGTTCATCACGAAGTTCTACTAACTTGGTGATAGTGACTAGAGAACTTTGTCAATTACTTTCTTATCTGGAAGATTAACTCCCACTTGATTCAAGTAATTGCAGTACCCAGACAATCTGAGCACATGCTCACTGGTTGAGCTATTCTCCTCCATCTTGTAGGCAAAGTACTGTCAGAAGTCTTATACCTCTAGACACGGGCATGAGTATGAAATACTAATTTCAACTCTTGGAACATCTCATATGCTCCGTGGCGTTCAAAACGTTTTTGAAGTCCCGGTTATAAGCCGTAAAGTATGGTGCACTAAACTATCAAGTAGTCATCATATCGAGCTTTTTTCAAAACGTTCATAACGTCTACATCTGCTCCTGCAATAGGTCTGTCACCTAGCGGTGCATCAAGGACATAATTCTTCTGTGCAGCAATGAGGATAATCCTCAGATCACGGAACAATTCCGCATCATTGCTACTAACATCTTTCAACTTGGTTTTCTCTAGGAACATATAAAAAATAAACGTGGAGCAACATCGCGAGCTATTGATCTACAACATAGATATGCTAATACTACCAGGACTAAGTTCATGATAAATTAAAGTTCAATTAATCATATTACTTAAGAACTCCCACTTAGATAGACATCCCTCCGGTCATCTAAATGATCACGTGATCCAAATCAACTAAACCATGTACGATCATCACGTGAGATGGAGTAGTTTCAATGGTGAACATCTTATGTTGATCATATCTACTATATGATTCACGCTCGACCTTTCGGTCTCCAGTGTTCCGAGGCCATATCTGCATATGCTAAGCTCGTCAAGTTTAACCCGAGTATTCTGCATGTGCAAAACTGGCTTACACCCGTTGTATTTGAACGTAGAGCTTATCACACCCGATCATCACGTGGTGTCTCGGCACGACGAACTTTCGCAACGGTGCATACTCAGGGAGAACACTTATACCTTGAAATTTAGTAAGGGATCATCTTATAATGCTACCGTCGTTCTAAGCAAAATAAGAAGCATAATAAGATAAACATCACATGCAATCAAAATATGTGACATGATATGGCCATCATCATCTTGTGCTTTTGATCTCCATCTCCAAAGCACCGTTATGATCACCTTCGTCATCGGCGCGACACATTGATCTCCATCGTAGAATCGTTGTCGTCTCGCCAACTATTGCTTCTATGACTATCGCTACTACTTAGTGATAAAGTAAAGAAATTACATGGCGATTGCATTTCATACAATAAAGCGACAACCATATGGCTCCTGCCAGTTGCCGATAACATTACAAAACATGATCATCTCATACAAAACCGTATAACTCATCATGTCTTGACCATATCACATCACAACATGCCCTGCAAAAACAAGTTAGACGTCCTCTACTATGTTGTTGCAAGTTTTACGTGGCTGCTACGGGCTTAGCAAGAACCGTTCTTACCAACGCATACAAAACCACAACGATGTTTCGTCAAGTATGTGCTGTTTTAACCTTCACAAGGACCGGGCGTAGCCACACTTGATTAAGCTAAAGTGAGAGAGACAGACACCCGCCAGTCACCTTTAAGCAACGAGTGCTCGTAACGGTGAAACCAGTCTCGTGTAAGCGTACGCGTAATGTCGGTCTGGGCCGCTTCATCTCACAATACCACCGAAGCAAAGTATGACATGCTGGTAAGCAGTATGACTAGTATCGCCCACAACTCATTGTGTTCTACTCGTGCATATCATCTACGCATAGACCTGGCTCATGATGCCACTGTTGGGTAACGTAGTATATTCAAAATTTTCCTACGAACACGCAAGATCTATCTACTAGATGCATAGCAACGAGAGGGGAGAGTGTGTCTACGTACCCTCGTAGACTGAAAGCGGAAGCGTTTATCAACGCGGTTGATGTAGTCGTGCACCTTCACGATCCGTCCCGATCTAGTACCGAACGTACGGCACCTCCGCGTTCAGCACACATTCAGCTCGATGACGTCCTCGCCTTCTTGATCCAGCAAGACGGGCGAAGTAGTAGATGAGTTCCGGCAGCACGACGGTGTGGTGACGGTTGTTGATGAAGAATAATCTCTGCAGGGCTTCGCCAAGCACTACAGAAACTAGACGGAGGATAAACTGGAGGGTCGGGGTAGCCGGCACACGGTTTGGTGTATCTTGATGTGTCTTGGGTGCTAGCCCTACCCCTCTATTTATATGTTGAGCCTTGGGGTCGAAACTTGGAGTAAAAGCCTTCACAAAGTCGGTTTCACCCGAAAGGCAAGAGTCCTTCTCGGACTCTAGGGCCAGACGCCAGGGTTCTCGGCGTCTGGACCCAGACGCCAGGGACCCTGGCGTCTGGCCCCTGGACTCTGCAAAACTTCCTTTTGCGCCTTCCAAAAACCTTGTGTGCTTTCCCTTTTGGCCCAAATAAAGTGTTCTCGTACCCAAACACTTCGGGAAACATCCGGAACTCCTTCCGGTGAATTCCGGAACCCTTCCGGAGGTCAAACACTATTATCCCATATATTAATCTTTATCTCCGGACCATTCCGGAGTTCCTCGTCATGTCCGTGATCACATCCGGGTTCTCCGAATAACATTCGGTCACCAACATACATAACTCATTTAATACTATATCGTCAACGAAACGTTAAGCGTGCGGACCCTACGGGTTCAAGAACTATGTAGACATGACCGAGACATCTCTCCGGTCAATAACCAATAGCGGAACCTGGATGCCCATATTGGATCCTACATATTCTACGAAGATCTTTATCGGTCGAACCGCATAACAACATACGTTGTTCCTTTTGTCAACGGTATGTTACTTGCCCGAGATTCGATCGTCGGTATCTCTATACCTAGTTCAATCTCGTTACCGGCAAGTCTCTTTACTCGTTCCGTAACACATCATCTCGTGACTAACTCATTAGTCCTTTTGCTTGCAAGGCTTATTGTGATGTGTGTTACCGAGAGGGCCCAGAGATACGTCTCCGACACTCGGAGTGACAAATCCTAATCTTGATCTATGCCAACACCACGAATACTTTCGGAGACACCTGTAGAGCATCTTTATGATCACCCAGTTACGTTGTGACGTTTGATAGCACACAAGGTGTTCCTACGGTATTCGGGAGTTGCATAGTCTCATAGTCATAGGAACATGTATAAGTCATGAAGAAAGCAATAGCAGTAAAACTAAACGATCATAGTGCTATGCTAACGGATGGGTCTTGTCCATCACATCATTCTCCTAATGATGTGATCCCGTTGATCAAATGACAACTCATGTCTATGGCTAGGAAACATAACCATCTTTGATCAATGAGCTAGTCTAGTAGAGGCATACTAGGGACTTACTGTTTTGTCTATGTATCCACACATGTACTAAGTTTCCGGTTAATACAATTCTAGCATGAATAAAAGAAATTTATCATGATATAAGGAAATACAAATAACAACGTTATTATTGCCTCTAGGGCATATTTCCTTCATGTACATCCATGACAAATTTATGACAGAATGAAGATAGTCATACATGTGCTGTCGTAGAAGTGTTTCATGACATTACCAAAAGGATCATCACGGAAGTGTCCACTTCCATGACGATAAATCGCGCGTCACAGAAGTGCTTTCGTCAAGGGTGACCGACACGTGGCATCCACCATAACGGAATGCCGTTAAGCTATCCGTTCCGGTTTTGGATCCGATAACCAGTTAACAGCACCGACAAATGGGGATTTTCCACATGTAAAATCATCATTGGCTGGAGGAAACACGTGTCAGCTCACCGTTGGGACATATGTCATCCACTCATTGGACCAAAAGCGCCTATGCTACGTCGACACGTGGCACAGCTCAATAGAGGCCCATTCTTGTGAAAAGGCCGGCTCGTTTGACTTGTTCAAAAGGTGGCGGGCCGGCCCACGGTAAGCCTGTTAACGGTCTGTTTGCATATAGCCCATTTACAGCCCGCTAACCCAGGGCCCGTTTACGGCCTATCCGAATTAGGCCCAGTAGCGTCATCTGGGCCGTCCAATATAATTCCATCCCGTTTTAACTTCCGGCGCATGTATGGCCCATGACGTCTTTGGGCCCATATGAGGCCCTTAGTAACCCTCGGCCCAATAACGGCCCGTGGTAAAACTGGCCCATATTAAACAGTGCCCAACAGAGGCCCATTCCTGTGAAAAGGCCGGCATGTTTGACTTGGTCAAAAGGTGATAGGCCGGCCCACGGCAAGCCTGTTAACGGCCTGTTCGCATATAGCCCATTTACAGCCCGCTAACCCAGGACCCGTTTACAACCTATCCGAATTAGGCCTAGTAGCGTCATCTAGGCCGACCAATATAATTCGAGCCCGTTTTAACTTCCGGCCCATGTACGGCCCATGACGTCTTTCGGCCCATATGAGGTCCTTAGTAACCCACGGCCCATTAATAGCCCATGGTAAAACTGGCCCATATTGAACAGTGTTTCACTTTATACCCATTAACGGTCCATTATTCCGTTGGACCGTTTCCAGCTCATGTTATCTTTCGGCCTTCTCAGGGCCCATGTATTCTTGGGCTCATTTCTAGTATTCGTTTACTTTAGGCCCGTTACTGTCATTTTCTGCTAGTGGGCCAAATTCAGCCCGTGGTTACAATCGGCCCGTTTATGGCTCGTTAATACGTTGGCCTGTTTTCATAGCGTCAGCAAATACGATCGATTAACGACGGCCCGTTATGGTCGGCCCATGAAGGAACGATTTCAACTCTAGCCCATTTACGGTCATAATGTGGTCTGTTATTGGCCCATGGTTGGCCAACCGATCATACGGCCAGTAGAAGGCCCATTGTGTCTACGGCCCGTATAAGGCCCATTGTTTCTACGCCCCGTAGAAGGCCCATTGTTTCTATGGCCCGTAAGAGGCCCATGTTAACTACAAGAAAACAAATAAACAAGACAATAAGGAAATAAATAGGCAAGCAACTTACGCTAGGCTATCACGGCTATTACACATATTACATCCACTAGGCATCAAAGTTCGCCACCAGTGCAAATATAGGGAACGAAGCAGCATATAAACGCCGCAGCAAAACAAGTCCAGAACTGAAACCACTTCAGAAGAGCTCAAGAAACAATATCTTGGGTACCCATAATGCTAGCAAGATGCTTATCATGCTTATTAACTTTCTCTTGTTTGGCGCTTAAATCCTCCAGCACTTGTTGTTGCACCAGAAAGTATGCATCTGAATTCTGCAGGGACTTCCTCAGTCCTTCGGCTTCCTGTCGCATAACATCTTATCGATGTCTTTCAACTTGAAGTTGAGACTCAAGAAGCTGAACTGATTCAGGCAGCGAGTTCGAAGAGCTGGTGCCAGCAGTAGTAGCCAGTAACTCGAACATTATATCAAGACAGGACTTTGGGGTTGTCTCAGTGTCTTCAATATAGTTTTTATCAGTTTTCTTGGAGAACAACAAGGATGTCTCACTATCTTGAACCCGATCTGCATTACTTCATTTACTATTGCATAACGGGGTACTCTTCTCCAATAGTTTATCTGTGTTCTAAAGGAGAAACAAACAAACACATCACAGATTTACAATGTAGTATATGAAACTCATTTTGGTAAACCAGTTCAGTAGTAAGGTGGACAGGATAACAGCATGAAACAAACATATATCTATGTAGTATGGTCAATGTATGGTCTATATCATTCTAGTTTATGTTGCCAAATCAAGATAGATACAGTTCGAATCATATCTATTTAAGACAAAGCAGCATAAACAAAATATAAGTGTGGGAAACTACACAGCAATAACAACACTTGTAATGTGCATGGCATGAGAACATAAATGTTTATTCAATTGAAACTGAAATAAAAATAGAGCAAGTTACAACAGCAAACACGTTAAAGAAACATGTTTAAAACATACCTGTTGCGCCATTGGAGTTTCAATTGCATCCTTCAAATTTGAAATTAGTTGGTATGAGTAAATACAGTGATGCAAGAGCAAAGTAGTATGAACCATAACTACAGAACCTGACCTGAGAACAATTCTTCTTCTGCTTTAAGCGTTGACTTGGGGTTCGGAGTGGTGGTCCTCGTGCTTTGGGCACTGCAGTTGCCTTACTAACTTCTCGTGTTTGGGTGCTCTGTGGTGGAGACGGTGTTGTGTCAACGGGAACTGGGTTACTATCTGCCGTGGTTGGGGTTAGAAGGGGTGTAGCTAGTTCTCTGTCCAACTGGGTAGGGGTACAATCTGCGTGAGTCTGGGTTATGCGTCGTGGGGTTGGTTCTTGGGAAAGTACAACTGTGGTTCTATCTCCATCGACAGGTAGCACGATCTTTTCTGAAGACCGTGTTTTTACTCCCACAGATACTGCCATCACCCCCTCCAATTGAAATGGCTGATAAACAAGAAAAATAATTGAATGTACAGACATTGTAAGATAGACAGGTGCAATGGATAGTAGGGAAGAAAACAGGGCATGAAATAATTCACATTTATGTTGTCTAACCAAACAGAATAGCAGGACATAATTTCAAATATATGATGGCTAATTAAACAGGATAGCATGACACAATTTCACATGTATGATGGCTAACTAAACAGGATAGAATGACATACTTCAAAATATGATGACTATGTAAACAGGATGACATGATATAACTATACGATGTGTCTATTAAAGTGGTTGGCATGCCATAAATCACAAACATGACGTCGATGGAAACATGATTGCATGATAATTCACGGATAGAATGACATAATTCAAAATATGATGACTATGTGAATAGGATGCGATGATATAACTATATTATGTCTTTAGAAAATGGGTTGGCATGCCATAATTCAGATACATGATGTCTATGTAAACATCATGGCATGATATAATTCAAATATATGATTTATATACTAAGGAAGTGAGCAGAGGGCAATCGCATATATGATGTGTCAACTAAGGAGATGGCATTCAATATGGTGTATATGATGTAAAAACTAAGCATTGCAATACAACATATGCATAATATGAGTAATATAACCCTGCCAAGTTTGAGCATACACCTCAGGGGGATAATAGGACTGGTCATCTGCCTCTGAATCCTCCTCTGAAGAGCTATATGTAACCAGCAACATATCTGCTTCACCAGGTAGCATTGTCTGCTCTGAAGACCTTGTTTTCACTTCAGATTTCTCCATCACCAATTCAAATGGCCGATGCACAGGAAGGGCAGTTGAATATACAAACATTGTCGACAAAAGCAATGAGAAATACAAAAAAAGGACGGCATGATATAATTCACAAATATGACGCTTGGCTAAACAGCATGACATTGCATAATTCAAATATATAATGCCTTGCAACAAGATAGCATTGCATAATTCACATATATATAATGTCTTGCAAAAAGATGGTATTGCATCATTCACATATATGGTAATTAGACACTAAATAGGTGGCATTCACACAAATCATGTCTAAACTAAGCAAATGACATAGCAATGCAAGATACCATACGCACGATATGAGCAACCTAACCCTGCCAAGTTAGAGCATGCACCTCGGGGGGGGGAATAGGACTGGTCATCTGTCTTGAATCCTCCTCTGATGAGTTATCTTCCTCTTGATTACGATCCCAAATGGGTGGAGGGGGGTTGCCTTTGCGCCTACCATGAGGCGATGTCTGCATGAAATTTTATTGCCACGTAAGGCTCGTCTCTTTTCCTCTACATGTTCAGTTCCACTGTGTACAATAATTGACATGCATAGGAATAAAACATAGTGAGATTATATAAGGAGTGCATGCACAAATCCAGAGTGAAGGTAGCAAACTATGGATAGAACCAAAACCAATGATAGCAGGCAGATAATAGCTTTAGTTAAAAAATACAGATAATGGCTCCTTTAATGTTTGTTTGCACCCAACATGAAACTCATAGTAGACACCCAAGATTAACCAGATAGTAGACAGATAGTACTGATTCCTGGCCTAATATGTACCCCACAACCATTTAAAAACTCAAGTTTCAGCATAAGTTTGGACCTGAGTCAGAGTCTAATAGGTGAACACGACGATAAAGTAGCATGTCATCTTATTAAGAGATGCATAACGTAAGTAGCACGGAAGAGTGCGACCTCTCTTGCAGACCCGTGTAGTCCTCAATGTCATCTGCTCAGTTGATGATGGTAATGCAGTTGTCGTGGTGGCCGGCGGCGGGGAAGAAGATCTGAGGCGGCGAAAGAAAGTCTGGAGAGCGGATCCCTGCTGTGGTAAACCCTTCCGTCGTTGGAGCAGCTGAGTTGGGGTGGAACACAGCACCGCAGGAGTAGGACAAACCACACAAGGTTTTCTTTGACACATATCTGTAACAGAAGTAAATATGTAAGGGCTTGTTTGAATTCGAGGATTCTAACAATGCAGGGATAGGAAATAGACAGGAATAGATTAGGAATGCACGTGCAAAACAGAGAATTTAAAAACACAGGATTTCTGCCAATCTGGGTGTTTGGTTCACAAGAATTGGAAGATCACTGGATGCAAAGAAGCATGGTGAGATTAAGTCAAACCACAAGAAGTGTACAACCTCTTTGGCGAAGCCATGTCAATCTTAGTGTGATTGCGATGGCCAGTGAGGATGCTCTGGCTGACTTGGCTGTCGAAGGAGGGGAAGAAGATCTTAAGTGTCTGGAGATGGAGCCCGAGGTACTGCTCCGCTGTGATGGAGAGTTTCGTCGTTGGAGCAGCTCCGGTGAGTTGTACGACGTAGAGGCTGAAGCAAGACAAGAGAGACAACATTAACCTGGGTGGAATTCTAATAGCATCTCCAATAGATGACGTAAAATACATAACCACAAAGTGCTAGATGTATACATCAGCCGCTCATCTCTGAACTTAACTGTCGAAACTGAATTTAACTGTCGAAACTGAACTTAACTGTAGAAAGTGAATTTTACTGTCGAAACTGAATTTCACTGTCGAAACTGAACTTAACTGTCGACACTGAATTTTGCTGCCAAAACTGAATTTTACTGTCAAAACTGAACTTAACTGTCGAAACTGAATTTTTTTGTTGAAACTGAATTTTACTGTCGAAACTAAACGCACTAGAGGTGAGGCTACACGTCAGTCGACTGACTTTCTCATTTCTGGTCAATCGATTTTGCAGCCGTTGGATATGAAATTAAGGGCCTGCAGTTCATCTTCAACCTCCACCCCCTTGAGCCGCCAGCCATCACCGGCCAAACAGCCGACCCCCGCCGCCTGCAGCCGGCGGTGCGCCACCCCGCCCGCCCAGAAAACACTCCCCACCGCCGGTCTGCCGCCGCCCCGGCCATCCCTGTAGCCCCCCTCTTCCCATGCCAGGCTTTTTCTCCGGTGATCCGCACGCCACCGCCCCACCACCGCCGGCGACCACCGCCCCCACCCTGAACCCTAAGATAGATAGTGGGGTACCTCTCCGGCGAGCCCCCGCCCCTCGCCACTGCGGCTAGTTCTTCCTTAACTCCGGAGAGCCCCCCCTGAAAATTGACTAACGCAAAAGTCGATTCAGCCGACTGAAGTGTAGCTAAATCGGAGCAGCATCGCAAGCAAGAGCAAGAGCGAGAGCAGCAGCGCGAGCAAGAGCAGACCAGACAGGGGACGGAGAGCAAGAGCAGAGCAGCAGCGCGAGCGAGAGCTAATGCAGCAGCATCTCCTACTGATGTGTACGTCGCCGCAGAGGGAGTGATGTCATGGAGGAAGTGGCCGGCGACACCGCCGTGGATGGAGCCATGCTGTGTCGGCTCGGGACCGAGCGCCGGCAGCACCGTGAGATCGAATCAAGAAGAAAATGCGGTGATTAATGTACAACCTCTTTGGTGGCGCCGATTAGGCCGCAGCTTCATCCGAGGAAACGGTGATGATGATGCTCTTCCGGTGGTGCAGGTGAAGACGGCGGGGTGGGAATGGAGGTGGTGCGAAAGACGAGGGGAACGTCAGGGCAGCTCCTTGGAGGTGGAGGACGGGGTGGCTGAACCGGCGGGACGACCAGATCGACGACGGATCCTCATCTGGTAAGGTGGATGGGGGACATCGAGGTGTTGCTGTGGACGACGTCGTCGGGCAAGAGGCTCCGGCTGGGTGGCGGACGGAGGAGGCCGTGGGGCTTCGCGGGTTTTGCCGGCCTCGGTGTACGAATGGGTGGGCGGATGGGATGGGAGTGGCGAACCATGTCTTAGGGACGCGCTTGTCCGAAATGTGGGGTAAGTTACGAAAGTACCCCCACCGATTTGAGGTGGTTCTTTCGGTTCAGGGGTATCACGGGCATTTCGCGTGTCGGGATTTCACAGGAGGTGGGAGTTTTCGCGTGCGTTGAAATTTTGGAATAGCAAGGCGCGGGTTGAGATGGAGGGAGTTGTTGGAGCACAACGAGACAAAGACATATCTTAAATATTTCGGGCTAACAAGGCGCGGGTTGAAGAGGCGGGAGTTTCGCAGCATGATAGACAGAGACGCTAGCTTGAAATTTCGGCATAACAAGGCGCGGCTTGAAATTTTGGGAGAACAAGCTTAACGTGTACCCAAAAAAAGTCAATTTAGACTAGTATGATATACTATGTACAATGTGTTTAACATGCACAACACACACACAGAGACACCATTTAGACTACAATGTGTTTAACATGCACAACACACACACACAGACACCATTTAGACTAGTAAGGTACACGTGCATTGCACGCATGAGATTTGCCAACCAAATTATGAATAAATAACACATTATAGCATGTAAGCTTTGAGTCATATATGCATGATGTAGATGTTCGTTTAATTCTTATAGTTCATTTCATTCAAAATCATCTAGTTTTTATAAGAAAACTAATCTATTTTTAAGATTCATGGAATTGTGCGTTGTAAGGCATAAAGTAAAAACAAATCATGTAGAAAAACATTTGGGCAATTCTGATACGGAAGATTCTAGAACAAAGAAGAAGTGATTGTGTTTTGAGGTTTGTGCATTATGCTTAAGTTCAACCATAGAGTCTTCTAGATTGTACATGTGGCAAAATTTGGTGGAATCTAGATGATATCCAACGGCCAGTAGTGCTCAAATTTGCCAGCTCTGCACCATCGGATTGGCCTTATCCAACGACCATCTTTCAAAGTTAAAGTTATCCGCACACTATATAAAAAATATAAAATTTAATATATATATATAGGGGTATAGATATAGATATGTGATGCGAAAGCCACCCATCATCTCCAATTAGAATAGTGTGTCCATGCGCAGATGCAATGTGTAACACCCCAAAAAATTTGATTTGGTTTTTCTTGCAAAATTTTGGCCTTTTTGAAAGGGGATTGTTTGATCTTTTCTTTTGCCCTTCTAAAATCCCTTTTTCCCAAAGTTTGTGTGTCTTCTCAAGCTTGGTTTTTAGCCTTGAAGTTCTCCTCTTGTGTTTGGCTCAAGCACAAGTTGAGATTCAAATGGAGTTGTTTGAGTTCACCACCTCTTGTTTTAAAATTCTCAAGTTTAGTCTTGATCTACCTTCCCCCCAAACTTCCTCTTGCTATGATCCCAACAGGAACAATCCTCTCCAAGACTCTCTTCACACCATGGGACAAGTATTTCATCAATTCCAGCAAGTTTGAACCTTATTGGGATTTTTTCCTATTTATTTCACTTCAAAAACAAATTTTGTCTTTTATAGTGGACCTTGGTGATTTACAAAGGAACCACCTTTTTCATCTACCTATTTGACTCCAAACCAACTCTCTTAGATAGTCCTTAGTACCCACAACATAGATCCATCTTGTTTCACTGGTCCACAGTTCAAATTTTTCAAATTTCACCTGCTGCAAGTTTGGACCAGATTTGCAAAATTTGGTGAAATTCATATTTACCTTCATCCAAAAATTCTGTGAAAAATCATGTAGCCTCTAGATGCATCAAGAGGCCACTCCACCAAAAATCAGCCCCAGAGACATTGCAATAATACCAAAATCATTTCATCAAACACCTAGTCTACACTGAACTGTTAGCTGTTAACTGAAATTGTCGACAGTCGAACACTTCGTCAGTTTCGTCAGTTTCGACAGTCTTCGGGCGCGGCGACAAAACGCGTCTGTGCTCCCTTGGCTCGACGGTGCACTGCAGCTCCTTCTTATCCACGTGCCGCACGGTCACTTGGCAGCTTCTGGGCGTCGGTGGCGCCCTGGCCTAACCGCGCCGGCGGCTGCCACGGCCACAGCGCCGCCCGTGGCGGCTGACAGACGCAACGCCGCAGCTCCACGCCGTTTCGCGCCGCCCAGACCACCCCAGTGCCCCGCGTGTCCTTCTCCACAGCCAGCGCACGCCTGGCATGCCGTTGCCGTGGCCTGGCATGCGCAGAGCGCCGTTTCTGCCACCGACGTGCCGCACGGCCGTTCCGTCGGTGACAGATCGTAACACCACCTCTACTGCAAGGTTAGGCGCGGGAATGGAACCATAAAAACTCCTGGAAGATGCTCAAGCTCTTAACCCCGCCGTCCGACCACTGCATCGTCGTAATTGGCTCGCCGGACTTATCCATTCACGGCAGCCACCTCGAGTCGCCTATAAAAGGCACCCCCGAGCTCGTGCTCGAGCACACACACCTCCACTACTTCCCTAGACCACGCCAAACCTCTGGAAGAGCCCCGAGAGGCTTTTCTTCCCCGGCTCCGACCAGCTACCTCCGCCTCGGGCTCCAGCTCTGTTCACTCCGGTGAGGGCTCCTCCGCCGCCGTGAGCTTGAACGTAGTACCCTCGCATCCACCTAGTCCTAACCCCCAGCCCAATTTCCCTCCAGAAACCTTCTCCGACGAGGTCCACGAACACCCGAGCCGTCGTCCGCCGGAGTTAAGCTCACCGTCGACGTGGGACTCGCCGGCACCCAACTCCACCACCGTTCGACGCGGAAGATCACCGTGAAGCTATAGGTACCACTCCCCTCCCCTATCTCGCCGTGGATCGACGCCGGCGACCACCGCAGCACCGTCGCCGGCGCGACTCTGTTTAGTTTTTCAAACCTGACAGGTGGGGTCCCTCTGTCAGTCTCTCACATCTCCCCTCGAACCGTTTTCTGCTGGCGTATTTACGCAAAGTGCGTTTTCCCTCTGCGGATGACGTACTGCGTACCGGTTTGTTTTGTCCTTTTCTGTTCTAGCCCCTGGATCTTTTCTGTTTCATTACAGATAGGTCCCTAGACAGAAACCTTAATATCTTTTAAACTAAAAGTGATTTTTAGTTGATTCTTTTTCTGTCCATCTTGGATTTCTCTCTAGTTTTTTTTGTCATATTTATGTGGAAATATTTTGAGGAACTTTATTTGTACGTGCGGTATTTATGTTACTATGTATTTTGTTTGAATACATAGATACCGAAGGCCGTGAAGGAGACGTGAATCACGCCGAGTTAGGCTCCGACTTTTCAGAACCAGGCAAGCATGTTTGAACTCTTGATATGATGAGTGTATTTCATGTTTGCACGAGTAGCTCGTTCATAGGCATGATTATATGAGCATATGTGTATGTCATATTTCATGCAAGTGATGCTTCGGGTGAGTCCCGAAGGAGAATGTGGAACCACCTCGATCATATGGTGATATGATGGGGTGGAATACTGGTATTGTTGGAGCATGCCAGTAGTTGGTCAACTCAGTATCGACGGAGATCATGTCACGATTCCGTTCGACTCCTTTTCAGTACTATCATAGGCCGTCCGTTGGGATTACGGTCTAGTCGGTTGTAAGCCACTTTCCGAGTACACACCAAGTTGAGGGGCCGGGATGAGGGTTCCATGGCCCTGGATTAAAGCCCGTCATCCGGTCAGGGGGCATGGGTGTTTTCGGTTGGGACTGAGAGGGGGCACCCCTTAGAGCGCGCATATATAAATTTGATCCCATGCTATTCGAGGTTGTAGCCTCCCCGTCTTAAAGTTTTCCGTGAATGTCGTCGCGGGTGATTCCGGACGACAGGATGTTAAATGGGTGTGTACTGGTTAGTTGGGTTTCTACTAAAACACCGTAGACGGGGCTAGCCCACGTGGCTAGTAAGACCCGTTGGCTATGAGTTATTAGTACAAGCTCTGCAGAGTTAAAATTCCTTTAGTAGCCATGTTTATAGCCTAGGATCTATATTCATGTCAACCCGGTGACTGTCTCTAGTATATTCTTATGAGTAGCCAAAACAGCGTTGTCATCAGGTTCATTTGGTAAATGAACTCACCACCATCCCTGTATTGATTTTTATTTTCCGAAGTATTTCATCATTATATCCTGCTATTTATAAGCCCTTTATGTGATGTCGCTTAGACGTCCGACTGTGGCATTCTTGTTATTAATTTTGTTATAAGCCCTTTATGTGATGTCGCTCAGACGTCCGACTGTGGCATTCTTTTTATTTATAAGCCCTTTATGTGATGTCGCTCAGACGTCCGACTGTGGCATTCTTGTTATTCATTTTTGCTATAAGCCCTTTATGTGATGTCGCTCAGACGTCCGACTGTGGCATTCTTTTTATTTAAAGCCCTTTATGTGATGTCGCTCAGACGTCCAACTGTGGCATTCTTGTTATTCATTTTTGCTATAAGCCCTGTATGTGATGTCGCTCAGACGTCCGACGGAGGCATTCTTGTTACTTACTTTTGGTTATAAGCCCTTTATGTGGTGTCGCTCAGACGCCCGACTGTGGCCTGTTATCATTTATCATTTTCCTACGAGGCGTCACCCAGACCCTCGTTTGGTCCCGTTATTTTTATCCTTTGGATTTCGGGAGGATTACCGCCCGACTTCCAGTCTTTACTTTCAGTGCATTCATATTTTGTTCCGGTTGCATTTATGCTGGAATACTCATATGCACTCATGTTGCCATTTGTTATATCTTAAGTCCGAACTGTCTTGCGAGTACATTCAAAGTACTCACCTGGCTTGTTGATTTGGCCAGATGCGGACGAAGGCGATCTCATGGATGAAGAGTACGATAGCGAGTCCGACGCTTAGAGGAGTCCCAGTCAGTCCCTTGCGATCCTAGAGTTAATCACTGTTTTATAACCGCTTCCGCCTACCACCAAATAAATTCATCGGGTCTCACTCCGACACTCGATGAACTGTAAAATATTGGAGTCACACCACCCACTTCGCTGTGACATATTCCATCGCCTTTTATTACGAGTCAGTAGTATGCCACCCTGCCTTGTGCCATATCCGCCTCTATGTAATATATTGGCGCGCTTGTAATAAAATCTGTTGAGCCATCCCTAGCTCAACCTTGTATAATATTCAGTGTACTGGAAATTCTGTATCAAGGAATTGTCTACCAGCAGGAATATTATTACTCGCCGGTTTAATAAAGCGACCGGCCTTCCGGTAATTATTTTATTGAAGGACCGGTGGCGACAACCTTGGTATCAGAGCCAGGCTGACTGTAGGAAGCCACTAGGTGCGCTCGCTAATCGGTTATTAGCGAAAGATCTGCTTTTCAGCATTTTTACATCTGTAGCAATCTTCTGTTGGTCGGCATAAATTTATGGCCAGGCTATTCGGAATTTTTGTCTACTTTTGTAGATGGCCAGCAACGACTGTGATGCACAGGTGTTCGCCAACATTCCTGAGGGGTTTGTCAAGCTCCTCATCGCCATCACCAAAGTCGCAATCGGGCCATCCACACGTCCCGAATTTACACTCTACCGTCACAAGCTCAACGACAACATGTCTATGCATCAGGCTGTGGTACACTTCAAAGGTGGGCGTTCTGAAGCGCGCCGCCTTCGATTTGTGGGCAGAGCCATGCCTACGGAGAGGCATGCTATGCAGATGGCCGCCCGTGAGGCGATAGCTCATCTCCGGGACATTCTGCCTTCGATGAAGACTCGTCGCTTCTGTTACCTCCCATGCCACGTGCCTTATACGTGCCACAATGCATTTGCATGTGCAAATGGGGAGCGTGACGAAGCCATTGAATCAATGGTTGAATACCTCAAGGCACTTGAGGCAGCCTTTGATAACCTGGTGGATGATCTGGTGGCCGCCCGTATGGAGATGGTCCAGAGTGGCTTCACCAACAGGAGGGAGCTGCTCCATACCGCACCACCAATGACATTTGTCTCGTCCGCCGCCTCCTATACACCTTCCATCATGGCCACCGCTCGCCGTCTGCCTACCACTGAGGAGTTTGACCAAGTCATTGCTCCTACTCCAGTCAGAGCTGCACCGCCTGCTGCACCTGCTTCGACACCTCGTACTCATACTCCGCGCCTGGAGCCCATCAGTGAGGAGGAAGTTGAGTCTCCAGCACCACTGGGCCTTACCCTCGGCAGGCCGACGGAAGTATTCAACATCTCCGATTAAGCGTGTGTTTTCGCGACGCGCCGCGCTCGCTTGTAATATTTGTGTGGTTTGTAAAATAGGTTGTTGGGAGTAGTCTGTTTGCGCATCATGTAGGACCTTGGAGGACTGCACTAGTTTCAAATAACATGTCAGGATGTGTACGCACACCCTGAGTGACGTATGTATAATTAGGATCTGCGTGTAACATATGTACTAGCAGCCTTCTCCATGCGCAATCGACCAGTTTATCTCAAAAATCTTTTTCGAGCTCGTGTTTGATCGCTTTTGCAAAATCTTGGTTTATTTTTGCTGCTCGGTTCTTCTCAGATTTTCTGCTTTGCTACCCCAGAGTAAGAAATGACTCGTCCCTGGATACGTTCCATGCCAAGTCCGCCGGAGGAAAATTATGGCACGCAGACAAACAACAATTTCTCACAGGGGCAGTCAAGTCAGCAGGGCGGTGAGACAGCATTTTCTCAAGTATGCCGCCTTTACGAGCAAAGTCAGCAACAGCACCAAGAAATGATGAACCATGTCATTAACATGGGAAATCACCGCGAACCATACCCACAGCACTCAAAGTTGTCTGAATTTCTGAAGACGCATCCGACAATATTTTCACACACAGACAAGCCTCTTGAGGCCGATGAATGGCTTCGAGACATTGAGAGGAAGTTAATTGTGGCACAATGCTCAGACCGCGAAAAAGTATTGTACGCACCGCATTACCTCACAGGAGCAGCTGCGTCATGGTGGGAAAATTTTCTACTTATGCATCCCGACATAAATAATGTCACCTGGGAAGATTTCAAGGAAGGCTTCCGTGGAGCACACATCCCTAAGAGTATCATGAAAATCAAGAAAAGAGAATTTGATGATCTCAAGCAAAGAGGAATGACAGTACAGGAGTACAACAGTCAGTTTGCGCAATTATCACGATATGCCAACGAAGAGCGAATGACAGAAAACAAAAAGATGGAGAAATTCCTGGACGGACTGGCACCAGCACTAAAGTGCCAGTTAGTCGTACACACTTTTCCAGATTTCAAAACATTGGTAGACAAAGCTATTACACTGGAAAATGAATGTCGCAGTCTGGAGGATATTCGCAAAAGGAAAAGGGATCAGACCAACCACCCCCGCAACAACAAGAATAAAATGAATTTCCAGAGGAACGTTGTGAACAGACCCACGACCAACGACACACGTCCAAATAAGAATTTTCATGCAAGACACAAGGATTTCACCTATCGCCCGGGTGTTACCTGCTATGCATGTGGAGAAGAAGGACACTATGCCAAACAGTGCCCTAAGCCAAGAAACTCAACGCCAAAGCCGAACAGCAACGGGAACAATTCCGCGCCCAAGCGTAAGAATTTCAACCCCAATAACAATCACAGGAAAGGCCACCTGAACCATGTGACCAAGGAGCAGGCACAGGATGCACCGGATATCGTACTCGGTACGTTCCCTGTCAACACAATACCTGCCACGGTTTTGTTTGTTTCTGGAGCTTCTCATTCGTTCATTTCGAAGAGTTTTGCTTTGCAACATGGTTTTTCAATACTTCCCTTGGGAAAATCAATGACCATCAAATCCCCCGGAAGTAAGCAGATCACTCAAAATTACTGCCGAGGTTTGACCATTGAGATTGAGGGATTAAAATTTCACGCAAACCTCATCGTATTGGAAAACAAAGGATTGGATGTTATCCTGGGTATGGACTGGCTGACCACCAATAGAGGATTTATCGACTGCTTCAACCGAACAGTGATTCTTACTCATCATTATGGGAAAACAATAAGAGTCGCAGCTCAAGAGAGACCAGTATCTCGACAACCAAAATTGAACAAAGTTGAAGCCTCTGAGTTAAGCAAGGTTCCAGTTGTGTGTGAATTTCCAGACGTATTTCCCGAGGAATTACCAGGCATGCCGCCAGACAGAGAAATAGAGTTCATTATTGAGCTAGCACCAGGAACCACACCCATATATAAGAAACCGTACAGAATGGCGCCATCCGAGTTGGTTGAATTAAAGAATTAAATAAAGGAATTGCTGGACAAGGGATTTATACGGGCCAGCTCCTCACCTTGGGGCTCGCCGGTATTATTTGCCAAAAAGAAAGAGGGGACCATGAGGCTGTGTATAGACTACCGAGCACTCAACATGGTCACAATCAAAAATAAATATCCGATGCCACAGATAAATGATTTATTTGACCAGCTCGCACAAGCCAAGGTTTTCTCAAAAGTTGACTTAAGGTCAGGTTATCATCAGCTGAAAGTACGCACAGAAGATATTCCGAAAACAACATTCACCTCAAGATACGGACTTTATGAATTTACAGTAATGTCGTTCGGACTGACCAACGCCCCCGCATATTTCGTCCACCCCATGAACAAAGTATTTATGAAATTCATGGACAAATTTGTGGTGGTATTTATTGATGATATTTTGGTATATTCCAAAACACCGGAAGAACATGTTGAACACCTCCGCATTGTACTGCGAGAATTAAGGAAACACCAACTTTACGCCAAATTCAGCAAATGTGAATTTTGGTTGAGACAAGTGGGTTTCCTAGGACATGTATTAACGCAAGAAGGAATTGTTGTGGACCCAGATAAAGTCAAGGCTGTACTTGGCTGGAAGTCGCCAGCCAGTGTGACGGATATACGCAGTTTCCTCGATATGGCCGGATATTACAGAAGGTTTATTGAAGGATTTTCCACCATAGCCAAACCAATGACCCAGCTACTCAAGAAGGATAAGAAATTCGAGTGGACCGAAGCATGTGAGAAAAGCTTCCAAGAGCTCAAAAAGAGGTTAACGACAGCCCCAGTATTAATTGTGCCAGACATACACAAGAGCTTTGAAGTATATTGCGACGCATCCCGGAAAGGCCTCGGATGCGTACTGATGCAAGAAGGCAAAGTAGTCGCCTACGCATCCCGGCAACTGCGAAAGCATGAAGAAAATTATCCTACTCACGATTTGGAGTTGGCAGCAGTCATTCATGTGCTCAAGGAATGGAGGCACTTCTTACTTGGAAATCGCTGTGAAATATATACGGACCATAAGAGCCTCAGCTATATTTTCACACAGCCAGATCTAAATTTACGACAACGACGCTGGTTGGAACTGGTAAAAGATTACGACGTTGGTATCCACTATCACCCCGGGAAAGCAAACGTGGTAGCCGATGCTCTCAGCCGTTACCCAAACAGCGGCAGCATACAGAACCTGAGACCCGAATTTCAGCGAGAATTCGCCAGACTCAACCTAATGATGGTCACGAAAGGCGAGGCATCCAAGCTAGAAATACAGCCTACACTATTAGAGCAAATAAAGAAGGCTCAACTCGGACACCCCAGCATCGAGGGAATAAAAAGAAAAGTAAGTCAAGGCAAGGCTTCAGAATTCACCATAGACAGTGATGGAATATTATGGTTCGGAGACAGACTTTGCGTCCCCAACAGCAACGACCTCAAACAGCAAATTCTAGCAGAAAGCCACACCGCCCCATACTCAATCCACCATGGAGGTACAAAAATGTACAAGGATATTCAGGAAAGATTTTGGTGGCGCGACATGAAGAGGGATATAGCCACATTTATTGCATGTTGCGATTCATGTCAACGCATTAAAGCCGAGCACCAAAAACCCGCAGGGCTATTACAGCCAAATAAGATACCATAATGGAAATGGGATGATATCGGGATGGATTTTATTGTTGTACTACCACGATCACAACACGGTAACGATGCCATATGGGTCATCACTGATAGACTGACCAAGGTGGCACATTTCATACCTGTCAAGACAACACACACCACCCAAAAGCTCGCCAAGCTTTACCTCGCCCGGATAGTATGCCTACATGGTGTTCCCAAGACTATAATATCCGACAGGGGTACTCAGTTCGTCTCAAAATTTTGGGACCAGTTGCAGCAAGCCCTCGGAACGCAACTAACATTCAGTACGGCTTACCACCCCCAGACAGGAGGACAAACGGAGCGAGTAAATCAAATACTCGAAGACATGCTAAGGGCATGTGTCCTCACCTATGGGGCCAGTTGGGAGGAAAGCCTACCATATGCCGAGTTCGCATATAACAATAATTACCAAGCTAGCCTGCAGATGGCACCTTTCGAAGCACTGTACGGACGAAGATGCCGTACTCCATTGAATTGGTCGGAAACAGGGGACAGCCGCTTATTCGGCCCTGATATGTTAAAGGAGGCCGAGGAGAGAGTAAAACTGATACGGGATCGACTCAAGACCGCCCAAAGCCGACAAAAGAGCTATTACGATCATAAGCATCGGGAAATAAGTTTCGAGCCCGATGACGACGTATACCTGCGTGTGTCACCGATGAGAGGACTACAACGATTCAAAGTCAAAGGGAAACTAGCACCACGATTCATCGGACCCTTCCGTATAATTGCACGAAGAGGCACAGTAGCTTACCAGCTGGACCTTCCCAAGGAATTGTCCGACGTACACGACGTGTTCCACGTCTCGCAACTACGGAAGTGTGTAAGCAACCGAGAGAAACATGTGCCACATGAAAATCTTGACGTGCAACCAGATCTTACATACCGCGAACACCCAGTGAAGATTTTGGAGGAGTCTGAAAGGAGGACCCGTCAGAAAACTATTAAATTTCTCAAGGTTCAGTGGAGTAACCACACAGAGGATGAGGCAACATGGGAAATGGAAGATTTCCTTCGGACAGAACATCCGCACCTATTTGAGGATCAGTTGAAATCTCGGGGACGAGATTTTTCCTAAGGGGGTAGCTGTTGTAACACCCCAAAAATTTTGATTTGGTTTTTCTTGCAAAATTTTGGCCTTTTTGAAAGGGGGTTGTTTGATCTTTTATTTTGCCCTTCTAAAATCCCTTTTTGCCAAAGTTTGTGTGTCTTCTGAAGCTTGGTTTTTAGCCTTGAAGTTCTCCTCTTGTGTTTGGCTCAAGCACAAGTTGGAATTCAAATGGAGTTGTTTGAGTTCACCACTTCTTGTTTTAAAATTCTCAAGTTTAGTCTTGACCTATCTTCCCCCCGAACTTCCTCTTGCCATGATCCCAACAGGAACAATCCTCTCCAAGACTCTCTTCACACCATGGGACAAGCATTTCATCAATTCCAGCAAGTTTGAACCTTATTGGGATTTTTCTCCTATTTATTTCACTTCAAAAACAAATTCTGTCTTTTATAGTGGACCTTGGTGATTTACAAAGGAACCACCTTTTTCATCTACCTATTTGACTCCAAACCAACTCTATTAGATAGTCCTTAGTACCCACAACATAGATCCATCTTGTTTCACTGGTCCACAGTTCAAATTTTTCAAATTTCACCTGCTGCAAGTTTGGACCAGATTTGCAAAATTTGGTGAAATTCATATTTACCTTCATCCAAAAATTCTGTGAAAAATCATGCAGCCTCTAGATGCATCAAGAGGCCACTCCACCAAAAATCAGCCCCAGAGACATTGCAATAATACCAGAATCATTTTATCAAACACCTAGTCTACACTGAACTGTTAGCTGTTAACTGAAACTGTCGACAGTCGAACACTTCGATAGTTTCGACAGTCTTCGGGCGCGGCGACAAAACGCGTCTGTGCTCCCTTGGCTCGACACTGCACTGCAGCTCCTTCTTATCCACGCGCCGCATGGTCACTTGGCAGCTTCTGGGCGTCGGTGGCGCCCTGGCCCGACCGCGCCGGCGGCTGCCACGGCCGCAGCGCCGCCCGTGGCGGCTGACAGACGCAACGCCGCAGCTCCACGCCATTTCGCGCCGCCCAGACCACCCCAGTGCCCCGCGTGTCCTTCTCCACAGCCAGCGCACGCCTGGCACGCCGTTGCCGTGGCCTGGCACGCGCAGAGTGCCGTTTCTGCCGCCGACGTGCCCCACGGCCGTTCTGTCGGTGACAGATCGTAACACCACCTCTACTGCAAGGTTAGGCGTGGGAATGGAACCATAACAGCTCCTGGAAGATGCTGAAGCTCCTAACCCCGCCGTCCGACCACTGCATCGCAGTAATTGGCTCGCCGGACTTATCCATTCACGGAAGCCACCTCGAGTCGCCTATAAAAGGCACCCCCGAGCTCGTGCTCGAGCACACACACCTCCACTACTTCCCTAGACCACGCCAAACCTCTGGAAGAGCCCCGAGAGGCTTTTCTTCCCCGGCTCCGGCCAGCTGCCTCCGCCTCGGGCTGCAGCTCCGTTCACTCCGGTGAGGGCTCCTCCGCCGCCGTGAGCTTGAACGTAGTACCCTGGCATCCACCTAGTCCTAACCCCCAGCCCAATTTCCCTCCAGAAACCTTCTCCAACGAGGTCCACGAACACCCGAGCCGCCGTCCGCCGGAGTTAAGCTCGCCGTCGACGTGCGAATCGCCGGCACCCAACTCCACCACCGTTCGACGCGGAAGATCACCGTGAAGCTATAGGTACCACTCCCTTCCCCTATCTCGCCGTGGATCGACGCCGGCGACCACCGCAGCACCGTCGCCGGCGCGGCTCTGTTTAGTTTTTCAAACCTGACAGGTGGGGTCCCTCTGTCAGTCTCTCACATCTCCCCTCGAACCGTTTTCTGCTGGCGTATTTACGCAAAGTGTGTTTTCCCTCTGCGGGTGACGTATTGCGTACCGGTTCATTTTGTCCTTTTCTGTTCTAGCCCTTGGATCTTTTCTGTTTCATTACAGATAGGTCCCTAGACAGAAACCTTAATATCTTTTAAACTAAAAGTGATTTTTAGTTGATTCTTTTTCTGTCCATCTTGGTTTTCTATCTAGTTTTTTTGTCATATTTATGTGGAAATATTTTGAGCAACTTTATTTGCACGCGCGGTATTTATGTTAGTATGTATTTTGTTTGAATACATAGATACCGGAGGCCGTGACGGAGACGCGAATCACGCCGAGTTAGGCTCCGACTTTTCAGATCCAGGCAAGCATGTTTGAACTCTTGATATGATGAGTGTATTTCATGTTTGCACGAGTAGCTCATTCATAGGCATGATTATATGAGCATATGTGTATGGCATATTTCATGCAAGTGATGCTTCGGGTGAGTCCCGAAGGAGAATGTTGAACCACCTCGATCATATGGTGATATGATGGGGTGGAATACTGGTATTGTTGGAGCATGCCAGTAGTTGCTCAACTCAGTATCGACGGAGATCATGTCACGATTCCGTTCGACTCCTTTTCAGTACTATCATAGGTCGTCCGTTGGGATTACGGTCTAGTCGGTTGTAAGTTACTTTCCGAGTACACACCAAGTTGAGGGGCCGGGATGAGGGTTCCATGGCCCTGGATTAAAGCCCGTCATCCGGTCAGGGGGCATGGGTGTTTCTGGTTGGGACCAAGAGGGGGGGCACCCCTTAGAGCGCGCATATATAAATTTGATCCCATGCTATTCGAGGTTGTAGCCTCCCCGTCTTAAAGTTTTCCATGAATGTCGTCGCGGGTGATTCCGGACGACAGGATGTTAAATGGGTGTGTACTGGTTAGTTGGGTTTCTACTAAAACACCGTAGACGGGGCTAGCCCATGTGGCTAGTAAGACCCGTTGGCTATGAGTTATTAGTACAAGCTCTGCAGAGTTAAAATTCCTACAGTAGCCATGTTTATAGCCTAGGATCTATATTCATGTCAACCCAGTGACCGTCTCTAGTATATTCTTGTGAGTAGCCAAAACGGCGTTGTCATCAGGTTCATTTGTTTAATGAACTCACCACCATCCCTGTATTGATTTTTATTTTCCGAAGTATTTCATCATTATATCCTGTTATTTATAAGCCCTTTATGTGATGTCGCTTAGACGTCCGACTGTGGCATTCTTGTTATTTATTTTGTTATAAGCCCTTTGTGTGATGTCGCTCAGACGTCCGACTGTGGCATTCTTTTTATTTATAAGCCCTTTATGTGATGTCGCTCAGACGTCCGATTGTGGCATTCTTGGTATTCATTTTTGCTATAAGCCCTTTATGTGATGTCGCTCAGACGTCCGACTATGGCATTCTTTTTATTTATAAGCCCTTTATATGATGTCGCTCAGACGTCCGACTGTGGCATTCTTGTTATTCATTTTTGCTATAAGCCATGTATGTGATGTTGCTCAGACGTCCGACGGAGGCATTCTTGTTACTTACTTTTGGTTATAAGCCCTTTATGTGGTGTCGCTCAGACGCCCGACTGTGGCCTGTTATCATTTATCATTTTCCTACGAGGCGTCACCCAGACCCTCGTTTGGTCCCGTTATTTTTATCCTTTGGATTTCGGGAGGATTACCGCCCGACTTCCAGTCTTTACTTTCAGTGCATTCATATTTTGTTCCGGTTGCATTTATGCTGGAATACTCATATGCACTCATGTTGCCATTTGTTATATCTTAAGTCCGAACTGTCTTGCGAGTACATTCAAATTACTCACCTGGCTTGTTGATTTGGCCAGATGTGGGCGAAGGCGATCTCATGGATGAAGAGTTCGATAGCGAGTCCGACGCTTAGAGGAGTCCCAGTCAGTCCCTTGCGATCCTAGAGTTAATCACTGTTTTATAACCGCTTCCGCCTACCACCAAATAAATTCATCGGGTCTCACTCCGACACTCGATGAACTGTAAAATATTGGAGTCACACCACCCACTTCGCTATGACAAATTCCACCGCCTTTTATTACGAGTCAGTAGTATGCCACCCTGCCTTGTGCCATATCCGCCTCTATGTAATATATTGGCGCGCTTGTAATAAAATCTGTTGAGCCATCCCTAGCTCAACCTTGTATAATATTCAGTGTACTGGAAATTTTGTATCAAGGAATTGTCTGCCAGCAGGAATATTATTCCTCGCCGGTTTAATAAAGTGACCGGCCTTCCGGTAATTATTTCACTGAAGGACTGGTGGCGACACAATGTGGCCAAACAATGTCTACGATCGGTATCTGAAATTCAAACCAATCTGACCGTGTTCAATGTGTATACATTGCAACATGCTCGTTTCCTAACCACACCGCGCAGATCTCCGTTATATTCATGCATGCATGGGTTTCAAACATCATGATCTCTTATTCAAATATTTGAATTCAACTTTACATTGATTATGACCTCACCTAGTCTTTTACACCCACACATTGGTCTTTTCTTTATAACTGTACCACTAACTTTCTCTCGTGCATGCATGCACACACTACCAGTCGGCATTATCCATCGCACACATGGAATCTTTTTCTTCAGGTCGGTCTCCCATGAAGGCACACACACACACATTCCCCTCTCCATCATATCGGGCATTCTTTATCTCTGACGTACATGCGCAACGATCGATGTTCCTCTATGTGTGTGTGTGTGTGTGTGTGTGTGTGTGTGTGTATATAGCTAGGTCTTTCATAGTTTTCCACATAGACCGATCAATCTATATATCTAGTGAGGTATCACCTTCTTTCCCACGTCCACATCGATCAATCTATACCTCTCTATATAAGATTACATATATAGCTAATACACCCACATTAATTATATAAACGCCCCCTATCATCATCCATGCCTTCCGCTTCATGTCTCAGACGCGCGCACAATGGCGAAGACAGGGGCAGCAAGGGC
>LR738710.1:534183723-534203904 GCA_902687465.1 Secale cereale | reverse complement strand
TAACATCACTATATATCGAGGCTAATATGAATGTGATCATTAGACAATTGCTGGTAAAAATGGTTTAAGTTGATGAATTGGCCCTCCTCGTAAAGGATTAGCAATGCTTGGCCCCCTAGCTCATGGGACATTTTTCATGGCTCCGCCACTGCGCGCAACAGCGCACGTTCTCGCCCCCTCTCTCTAAATATCGATCTCGCAGTTGTGCACTCCACTTGGACCCTCACACCATCTTCTAGTCCCCCACCAGATTTTGCCACATGTACAATCTAGCAGACTCCATGGTTGAACTTAAGCATAATGCACAAATCTCGAAACAATAGTGGTTCTCCTTTGTTCTAGAATCTTCCATATCATAACTGCCCAAACTTTTTTTCTAGTTGAACTGCCATTATTTGTCTTTACTTTATACTTTACAATGCACAATTCCATGAATCATAAAATAGATTAAGGGCTTCTTTGATTCAAAGTATTCTCGAAGGAATTTGGGAGGATTCTAATACTTAGGAATTTTTCCTATCGTGGTTGTTTGATTCGCAGGATTGTAAACCATAGGAATTTTTTCATATGATTCATTTGCACTAGATTTCATAGGAAACAACCCATCCACTCAAACCTCTTTGAAAGAATTCTGTGTTTTTTCTATGCACAATCAAACACTCGTACCATCCTGTAGGATTCAAGACAACATTCCACTCTAATCCCATGTTCTTCCTATTCCCGCGTTTTGGAAATCCTACGAATCAAAGAGGCCCTAGGTTTTTTATAAAAGTTAATTGATTTTCAATGATATTAACTATAAGAATTAAACGAAGGTCTACATCAGGCATATATGACTCAGAGCTTACATGCTACTGTGTGGTATTTATTTGTAATTTGGTTGCAAAATCTGACGTGTGCAATGCACGTGTACCTTAATAGTACTTCGAGTATGTGCAAAACACAATGGCACGCTACACAGTGTCTCTCTTACAGTTCATGAAGCCATGTGGCACATGTCGAGGCATTGTCGCGATATCTTTGTGTGGATTGATCACAGTGACGTGATGCTGGTTCCAGAAGAATGTACTCGTCCTCCCTGAGCCGCTCTGGCGGTACATGCACGAAGCGAAGATGTGCACGCACGCACTCATTCCGTCGCACGCACATGCGGGTACATAGGCGGACGCAATTTTGTACCAAGATCCACCCCATGTGATAATTTGACGCGTGTAAAGTCATTCACTTCATTGATGGCCAATTAATATAGCGCATGCAAATTGAGTGGACGTGAGGGCGGAAGAAAGACATTACTACTCCACTGCACGCATGCGAGTAGTTAAATCATGGGTTGCTAGTAGTACTTCCATTGGTCCCCTCCGTATTTGTGCCAATTTTTGACAGTAACATAATATTTACGCATCTGAGGCTGGTTGTAATGGGGAGTATCATATGCATGATACTAGTGTATGATACTACATTCGTAGTGCATAGTATCATATGTTAGTATCATAGGATAGTTAATTTATTGCCATGCATGACACATAGTAGCACATCATTTAATATGATACGGTATCATGATATGATACTCAACTCTCTCTTTCTTCATTTAATTTTATGACACCTCATCAAAATTGCCTAGTTGGCATGCATGATACTATCGATGATACTCCCACTACGGGCAGCCTGAGTAGTGTAGTCTACTTGAAATTTATGTTCCACTAAACTCATCGGGAGCCGTTTCGGGCCTCGAAACCAAAACGCATCAATTAATCTTTACCTTGTTCCCATCACATTCCAAAGTACTAGTGCTACAATTAAGTGCAAGCCTGCTCAGACCTACCAGTACGTACCAAACCTGAACGTCTTCCATGCAGGTTTTAGTACTAGTCTAGTACTTAGGTTATAAAAAGAGGAACTACCTAACCGAAAATTACGCTACCTTCCTCCTCATAAGTCCTCCTTCTTCATTCGTCCTTGCCATAGCCGGTGTGCAGAGCTCTAGGTCGAGAACTACTCGTAACAAGGGAGCGCCAACCATGGCTGCGGAAAAATAAGAGAGGGCTCGCCGCCACGCAGAGACCTCGAAAGATCTCTCACGGGCAGGCGATGGCTCCCCGGAGCGCCCTAGACGTGGAGGCGAACATGCCGAGCTGGCGGCGCTGGAGTCTTTATCCCTCGACGACATGCCCTATCAGCTCAATAAGCACCTCGATAAGCAGAAGGAGTTCATCCACGGCTTGGTGGAGCTGCTGAAGGAGAGCCTCGACGACATGCCCGCTGAGCTCAATGAGCAGGGGGTTGACCGCCGGCTTGGTGATGCTGCTGAAGAAGAGCATTGCCTCGGAGAAGAAGGCGACCGACGAAATCCTGCAACTTCAGGAGGACAAGGCGAAGCTCTGCCACGAGCTCGACCTGCTGAAGGAGGAGAACGCCGGCTGGAAGAAGTTGCATGAGAATAGTAGTTCCTCGATGAAAATGTTGCAGGCCTTCGTCATGGAACAGAAGGAGGAGTTGGCGAAGCTCTGCATCGAGCACCCGGCTGCTGTCAAGGTACGTAATGCGGCCGTGGAACAGATGATGAAGGCTCGCGTTGAGAAATCCCGCGTCATGGACACAATGATGAAGATGGCGGAGGAGACGCGCAAGGAGATGGAGGTCGTGGAGGCGATGAAGAAGCAGTTACGACTCCGCGGCCAGCAACCCTTCATGTAGTGAGAGCAGTGCCCCGGACTTGTGTGTGCGTCTTCCTTCTTTTTTGGGGGTGATAATCCTCCTTCTTTTTCTCTTGTATTTCTTATTTTTGCTTCGGGTGTTTCGCCGCACGTGTCACCTTCTCTGCGAGGCATGAATAGAACAATGCTAAAAATGAGATGACTAGCAAATTAGATCATTCTTTATTGCCAATAGAACAATGCCTCTTGCTAGTAATATATAATAAGAGTAGAGAGTAGAGATATGGCACTGGGCTACCGTGTTTAGTGCTCCTCCGTCGTACTCCAGTGGAAAACTTGAGTATACCGCACGGTTCTTTGCTCCTCCTCAGGTCGTCGGCACATTTATACGAGCAGTCAAATCACAAGGCCCCGCCTTCCAGCAGTAATGAGCCATCAAATCACAAAGGCCCCTCGCCTCTCGTGAAAAGGACCAAGCTAGACTGCCCCGCCCTCTAGCCTTTTAATAAATTTTGAGCGCGTCTCGTCACATTCCAAATTACTACTACTACCATGCTATATTTAATTGCAAACATGTTCACACCGATCACAACCTAAACGGTTTCCCACTTAGGAGCGTATTAGTAGTACTCGGTTATAAGATGACTGCACATTCCTCCTCAACTCCTCATCCACAAAAAACAATCAAGTCAATCAAGCCATAGCCAGCGTGAGTTCTGGGTCGAGAGATTTCCACCAGGGAGAGGTGAGCATCGAATAGGAAGCACGAGAGATGTCCCGCCTCGCCGCGAAAGCAGCCGACATGTCTAGCCGCGCAACAGTAGCAGCACGGAGGTCCCTCCGCATCGTCGATGTAGCAGACTGGTCCGGCCACGCCGTGGAAGCAACAGAGATGTCCCGCTGCGCTGCCAAAGCAGCAAGGACGTCCCGCCGCGCTGCGGCGGCCTGGGAAAATTTCTCGCGGGCAGGCAAGCACTCTTACAGGCGCATGCATTCGATAGTCCTTAGCCAGATGGATCAGATCTCCGGTTGGGCAAGGATGCAGGACGAGGTTACCGGCGTCATCCGGCAACTGGGGGAGAGTAATGCGAAGCTCTGGGGCGAGCGCGACCTGCTAGGGTGAAAATCGTTGGAAGGGCGAAACAGGAGGGGAGATCGCTACCGTGTTGCAGAGGACGGGCGTCATCATCAAGAAACTTATGGACGAGAATGCCATGCTCCGCATCGAGCGCAACAGGCTGGTGGAGGAATCCATGGATGCTGCCAAGCAGCTTATTAAGAACATGAAACTGATGAAAGAGATCATCGCCCGCCGCAAGAACTAGTCTCCGTGACCTGCAGTGCATAAACAAAGTAGAGATCAGCGAGCCAGATCGTTGTATGAGTCTTCCTTTTTCTTTTGCCCTTGTGTATTTCGGGCGTAGCCGCATGTGGCTTTTCTAATTATCTTCCTAATTATGTAAGACAATTATTATCCACTCTCGTCGTCCTTATATATATATTCACCAGTCTTGCTATAAGTCGCAGTAGATGCTATATAGGTCCGTTAGATCTTACATTAAGATCCGTGCAAAATTTTCTTTTCAGATTTTCCTTTTTCTCTCTTCAATCTTAGTCGAGTGAGACATTGCCACGCCATTAAACAGAGGTTCGGGCGCCATTAATGGAGACCTTGGGAGAGAGGTGGACGGTAGATGGAGGTCAAAGGGCTCTCCTCCCGATAAGCATGCGCAGGGGTCTGATCGCACACCTCCCGTACTCAAATAGCTACCCTGCACGGCGCCTTCTTTGCTTGAACCACACACTTGGCTCTTGCTCTTCATCCAACCCTTGTAGATATTGAAACAAAGGTAGCCATCCATTGTAGCGTACTGGATGTGGTCTATATCTAGTACAGTCAACTGCCATGCACGATGAAACGTGTGCGGTGGTTTCTTCAATCCACCGTACATAGGATGAACCATGGCTCGTGCCAGGGTCAGCATTGAAGGCTGAGAGGAGGACACCAGGCGCTCCTTCTGGAGATCGAAGGGCTGACTACAACGAGGCCTATCCGACCCAGGATTTCCTTGTCGTTCCTAAAGTCTACAATAACGAATTTGACTCGGCCTCCCTTGAGGAAGTTCTTAAATTCCTCGCACTCAACGTCGGCATGGCATACGTGGTAGACCAAGCATAAGTCATGCATGCAAACCTGGATCATGGCAGGCATCTTCTTCTCTGCCTCCTTTAGTTTCTTCTCGCTTCCCAGGACTGTGGTGTACTCAACATCTGGCCCAGCAACCCACTCATCATTTGAGTTTTCGAACATGCGTTTGAACCGAGCAAGGCATTCTTTCACCGTTGCGGAAGAATGGGTGTAGATGACATCGAACTCATCGCCGGTGATGGTTCTAACCTTGTACTCACAGTGGATCATGGAGATTTGGGACGCCGTGGATTTGGGAGGAGGGTTAGGATTAGTGGAACTACCGTAATGTGAAAGGACGGGACGACTAGGAGTGGTTTATCGATTGCAAAATGTTGAGTGGGCGCGCGTGCGAATGGCAGGGTAGTGGCTTTCCTGGTGGATAAATGGATTCACGCACATTACTATGGGGGACCAATTAGATGTCATGTCTACTCGACGCCCAATTAAATGGCTTTCGATGTAATGTCAAGCGTCTGGAAAATTACAGGTGATACGAAGCTTTCCATTCTCCCATGATACGGGTGTGACACCCCGAGATCGGTGCGCCAGGTGTCAGCCAGTTATTCGTCGCCGTTGCTATGTCATTTGCTTGCATGTTGCATTTTCCCATGTCATCACGTGCATTGCATCATCATGTTTTCAAAACTTGCATCCGCCCGAACCCCCTCGTCCTTTCCGTTGTCCGTTCTGAGCCCAGACACACTTGCACGCGCCCGCGGCACATCTGAATATTTATTTTATAAGTGGCCGGAAAATGTTCTCGGAATGGGATGAAACTTGGCGTGTGGTCTTATTATAGTGTAGACAGACTGCTTGTCAAGTTTCGTCGCATTCGGAGCTCGTTTGATAGCCCAACCGTTAAACTATAGCGGTCGTATAGCCGGTTAAACCGTCGGACGTTTTCGGTCTACGGAAACCCCGTGGGTCTCTCTCTCTCTCTCTCTTCTATCCCCACAGCCCACCTCCTCTTCTCAGACACAATTATCCCACCTTGGCCCATCCTACCCCTCCTCTCAACCCGGAACGTCCGATCGCGATCGGACGGTCTCTAAACCCCCTAGACCTAAACCCTAGCCCCCCCTTCCCTATTTAAACTCCCCCCTTGCCAAAATTGACATCCCTAGCCCCCTAGTCCTTCCTCCTCAGATATGGCGCCGCCACCTCCCTCCTCCACATTGCGCCGCCGCCAGCCATCCGGTGCAGACGCCCGCGCTCGCCACGTGTCGCCAGCCCATTGGCTGAGCCACCACCTGCGGCGCCCCTCCAGCCAACGGGCGCGCGCCACCTCGCCGCTCCTGCCCCGCTCCCACCGCAGGCCCGCCAGGCCCGGCCGCAGCCTGCCGTGGGCCGGATCTAGGCCCGACGCGTGTGCCCGCTCGCCTGGCTCCTCCGCCGCCAGCGCCCCTTCAGCCTCCCCGCGCCCCCGCCGCACCTTGCTTCCGGTGGCCGGGCCGGCAAGCCGTCGGAGCAGCCTCGTCACCGCCAATCTCTGGCCTCTCCTCACCGCCGAGTCGCCGGACCACTCCAAGTCGCGCCGGCCCGGCCCTTCACCTCCGTCCTCCCCTTGGTCTTCCTCACCCCGCATCTCTCTCTCTCTCTCTCTCTCTCTCTTGCAGCGACTGAGCCGCCGCCCGGAACTTCCGTTGCCGCCGCGAGTTCCTCCGACCGGGGAACTCATGGATCAGCCACCACGGCCCTGTTCCCGGCCTCCCCGTCGCCCGTCGGAGCTCCTCCTCGCCGCACTTCTTCATCGCCCCGCCATGGCCGCCGGCCTCCCGTGCCGCTGGACATGTCCGGTTGGGAACGAACATGTCCAGGCCTTCTCCTCGTCTTGTGCCACTGACGTGTGGGCCCAGCCCGTTGGTTGTGTCCGACTCCCTCCGGTCGTGTCCGTCCAGCCAGCACCCCGAGGTTGTTTTTATGACTAAGTCCATGTTCTACTTAAAAATGTGTGCATGTTTGACCTATGATAACTTTTTGTGTGATGATCCAAATTGAGCATATAATATGTCCAAATGTTCGTCTCGTGATGCTCGTCATATTGTTGTACTGTGGCATGCTTGGTTGATTTCATCTTGATGTCCTAATCATCATTGCAAAAGCGCTAAATGATATAAACTGCTGCTAACTGTTATTATGTTAGCATGTTTGTGAGGTGGTATCTTTGTGCATGTTGGTCCAAATGGAGTGTATGATATGTCAAAATGTTCATTGTGAAGTGCTCTACATGTTGGTTGCTTTAGCATTCATGGTACGTGCCATATTGCCATGGTTATCTCTGTTGCAAAAGTGCATGTGGTTGTGAAGTGCTGAAACTTGTTATGAGATGCTGATTTGTCTTTTTCGTATCTTTATGTGTGATTTTTGTTTGAGCAACATGTCAATATGTTTTAGAAGCACAATCATGTCATCTTTGCTGTGGTGCAATCCACTTTTCATGATATGCCTTGTGGTGTTTACAACAAGCTTGTAAAGTAGCCTACTCGCTATTGTTATTTTCCGAGACTTGTTGAAAAACTGCTAAGTCTAAAACTGTTATATCTTGATGCCATGTTTGCTTGATGCCCCACTCAAATCCATGTATGTTTTAGTATGTCAAAGGATCATGTCTTGTTGTCCATGTTATGCTCTATCCATCCATGCCCTTGTTTGCATATATGGTATGTTGTAGCTTGTTGTTTTCATGCTCTCAAGTTGCTATAAAATGTTTCTGTCAGCCTGTTAACAATAAGTTCAGTTTTGCCATGTGAATAGCTAGTGTTCTATGCATCCAATGACTATGTTCTTGCCATGAGTAGCTTCATAAACATGTCTTCTTGCTGCTAGTTATATTCACATGCCATGATATGCTTTGAGATGAGTTGCACAAGCTTGCAAACAGTCCTACTTGTCATTGTTGCTGCCATATCTAGTTTATTTTCACTAAGTCTGTGAAACTGTTATCTTTTGCAATCTTGCCATGATGTTTTGAGCATGTTCTTGTGGTGTTTGGTAGTATCTCAGAGATTGTGCTTGTTGTGCTTGACATGTACATGCTTGCCATGCCCTTTGTTGCCATGAAGTGCTATTGTATCATGTTGTTTTGATGTCAATTAAGTGTCATGTTGCTGTTTTTGGGCAGCTTGTTGTTATATCTTGTTTCATGTGTATGTGATGAACCGTTGCTCCGTTTTGAGCGAGTCCTATATGTAACTTGTGTGTTTTTGCATGTAGATGCATATTAACAGGTTGTAAACCTGTTTGGAGTGTGTTTGCTTGATATTTGGATGCATCTTGTATCTTTGACATACTTGACTTGTTTTGCTCATATCTTCTAGGCCGTAGCTCCGAATTAAGTAAACTTTATATGTAACTTGACTAGAATTTCGAGTAGATCATCATGGTGCATGTTAACTTTCTGTTTAACCACTTTAACTTAAAGTTTGTTCAGATCTGGACCAATTTCGAAATTTACATATGAGGACTTACCGGAGTTGTTATATGTGGTTTCCGGCCTCTTTTAAACATGCCTTGTTGTGTGTTTTTGTATGCTTCATCCCTTGCCATGTTTTGCATCATATAGACTTGTCTTGTATCATACTTGGTTGAGCATCTTGTCATGTTCTTGACTGGTGTGTTTACCATGTTGTGTGCTTCTTCTCGCTAGTGCATATTCCGTCGCGATCATGAGGATTCGTTCGACTACACTTGGTTCTTCTTCGTGGCTTCTTCTTCGTCTTCTTCATGGACTCGTTCTTCCTCCTTGCGAGATCTCAGGCAAGATGACCATCCCCTTGGATACATTTACTATCATTGCCATGCTGGTTGTCTCGATGCTATCGATATATGTCACGCTACCTTTCTATTTGTCAGCCTCTCCTTGTTGCCATGAAACCTTTAACCTTGACACCTTCCCAGCAAACCATTGTTTGGCTATGTTACCCACTTGCTCAACCCCTCTTATAGCGTTATTAGTTGCAGGTGAAGATGAAGATTGCTCCATGTTGGAACTTGTTGTTGGAATATCACAATATATCTTATATATATGAACACACCTATATACTTGGCAATGGGTGGAAGGCTTGGCCTATTGCTCGGTGTTTTGTTCCACACTTGCCACCTTAGGAGCCGATAAACCGGCGTTATGTTCCTTGATTTTTCGTTCCTAACGCGGTTGGGTATATGGGGACCCCTTGACAGTTCGTCTTTGAATAAAACTCCTCCAGCAAGGCCCAACATTGGTTTTATTTTGCAACATAATAAAAACTTAATTAATTAATTGCATAGGGAGTTAGCGCTACCCGAGAATTCTTCTACATACAGGGGGCCAGTGCTGATGGTGTTGGTCCCAAACGGGGGTTATGCGGGGCCACCACGGGGAAACTCGAGGTCTGGTTTTACCTGTAGGATCGTCCATCCGGTCGTGGCCTGAGACGAGATACGCGCGACTACTATCAGGGTGTCGGCACGCCGGGAGGTCTTGCTGGACTTGTTTTACCATTGTCGAAATGTCTTGTGCACCGGGATTCTTAGTATGACCGGATTGTCCCTAAGATAAGGGGTAATACTTTTACTTGTGCTGATCGTGAGAGCTTGTGATGGGCTAAGTTGGGACACCCCTACAGGGTTATGATCTTTCGAAAGCCATTCCCACGGTTATGTGGCAGATTGGAATTTGTTAGTGTCCGGTTGTAGAAAACTTGACAGAGGATCCGAAGTAAAACACACGAACCGCGTGAATAACCATGACCGTCTCTTTTCACTTTGAGAAGAGAACACGGTGGGGTTATGTTTGACTTGTAGGTAGATCAGGATCTTTAGCGATCATGACTAGTTTGCGACCGTTTGCGTAGATGCTCATCTTATTCTTGTACTCATAAGTTAGCCACCATGCATATTGCTTAGCCGCTGTTGCAACCTCACCACTTAACCTCCCCATACCCCTTTGAGCTTTGCTAGTCTTGATACCCATGGTTATGGGATTGATGAGTCCTCTTGGCTCACAGATACTACAACAACAGTTGCAGGTGTAGGTTTCCGATGACTTGACGTGAGAGCGATGTTACTTTTTGTTGGAGTTCTTTCTTCTTCTTCTTCGTCAGTCTTGGGCTAGGTTCTTGGTCGGCAGCCTGGGATAGCAGGATGGATGTCGTTGTGCTTTTCATGTTTGCATCCGTAGTTGGATGCCTTGTATTGATGTTGTTGTATTCATGTGACTTGTATGAATTGTTGTATCCCCCATGTATGTATGTAATGGTACGATGTAATGATATCCATCTTGCTAAGCGTCTGAAATGCGGTTGTGCCTCAATCACAAGTTTTATCTAGTGATCGAGATAGAATCGCATCTTGGGCCTGACAAAGGGCTTCCGAGAGCCCTTGGATCTGAGATCGAACGGTTGCATGGCGTGATTCTAGACCTATGGGTGAATATCCTATCTTGGAGGGTTATTCTGGAAAAATTTAGCAACTTAGCATGCGATCGTTCGATCTCAGATCCAAGGGCTGCCAGGAGCCCGTATCATGGTCGCCTGCCATGACCGTCGCCTTGCTCGTGCGGTCGCGCCCTTGGAGATTTAACATGGTCTATTAGGCTATGTGATGTTGGCATGTCATACATATAGCAAGGTTAGCTATAAGGTTGGCTATAAGAGTATTTTTTGTTTACTTCTCTCTATCTCTTCCTTCGTAGTATTTATTGCATCTTGGCAGTGACCTCTTCCAATGGAATGGTGCTTAGATGAGGCGCTATGGGCATTAAATGGCTTAGCAACTCAAGTCCCCGATGCATAGGTGCTTAGTTTTTTGTTGCTAAGTTTGCTTCATCTAGGTACACGCGCTTATCACCGTTTCTTCTTGGGGTCACCAAGCTAGTCTCTCTCTTCTTAATTAACTTGGCACATCAGACTTTATGCCTATGTGGCAGGCTTAGCACATGTAGGATCAAGTACAATAGTGGGCTATAAGCCCGCTTTACATGGCATTTTTGCATATGTGGGGGAAAGAGGCAAGGAAAAAGTGGAGGAGTGGGCTCTCAAGCAAGAGCCAGCCTCTACACGGTGGAGCATCGGGAGAGGCACATGTATGGAGGTGGTCAGGAATCCGGCTTCGCAGTTAAAATGATAATGGCAAGTCAAATCATCGGGCCCCACCTGTCCAGCAGTAACTCACTGTCAAATCACACAGCCCTACGTTTGCAGCAGCCTACTCCCTCATCTTCTCGCGCCTTTGTCGAACCGACTAGGGGGAACTGCACCGCCTACCATGCGGGAAAAGCCCCGCCCTAGACTTTTAAATAGTATAGTATACTAATTTTGTATCCATGGATTGCGCCATGGAGCAAAGCCTCAAGAAAACGGCGGTACACATGTACGGAGTATACAACACGCTCGTCGCGTTCGTGTCGCACCCCAGATGGTCGGTCGGTCTGGCACGCCGCTCTCCGAATGGAACGCACGACATATTGCGTTTGCACACACATGTGGCACCGCAATTGAGAGCCGATCATAGGCACACTCCCCGGCCCCGCAAGTCGGGTGAGTTAATAGAAGTACATACGTTGTTACCTGGACGATCCCTGCAAGACACGAAAGATCAGTTCGTCCATGCATGTGACCAGACTCTAGTAGACACGCCTGGATTGGCTATCGTCTACATATCGTGCAAGTTGTGTTGTACAGGGCTGTAGTTCTGGTGAGAAATCTAAAAAAAGGTTTCTTGTCATCTTGCAAAATTAGGTGTCATGTGCTTTGGATCACTGCGAGGGTTAAACAACGACAACTGAGGTTGTGATTAGGACATCTATCGACGGACCCCTTTTCTACGAGTTTATCTTTAATTTGAGCTTCGATCCTCGTCTAGTTTGTCCGTCGGGATTCATCTTGTCTCCTTTGGGCAGTGAGGTTGTGATTTCTTGTCATGTGGCATTTTTTCGTGTTATATGTTATAATCCGGTGCTTCAAATCAAAATGACAACAACTGCGCCTCCGGGGCACGTGCATGAAGACTTCTCGACAGTCATTGCCGACGTCAAGTCTGCTCCGGCCAGTAGACAAAAGAAAAGTAGTACTCCACTATATAGGCAGGAGCCTCCGCGCTTGCTTGCTAATGTTGCTCTCTTCACACTGTCTTGTCCTCTCCAGATCTAAACACGACAGCGGTGTCCACACTCTCTCTCTCTCTCTCTCTCTACTCACCGCTGGTCACAGATCCAGCCGGATCCTCTCCGACGGGGGAGGTGGGAAGGTGCAACGTTCACACGGTCGTCCTCGGTGATGGCTCTTACCCATTGTCGGCGCATCCCGATCAGCGTGCCTTGCCGTTCACTCCCAAGCATCGCTGGTGAGGGAGGGCCTCCCACCCCTTCTTCCTTGCTGCCGTAGTGTGGGCAGATCTGGCCTCCCGCCGCCCACCTAGCGACATCCCGGCGACCCTCAGGTATAACTTCCTTTGAAACCGGCCTTGCTCTACTTCCCGAGCCCCTGACGTCGCTGCATTTGTATCTTTTACTATTTCTCAGGGCCACTCGTGTAGATAGGATCGATCGGCTGTTCGAAAACCACCTAATTTTTTACTGTTAAGAGGTAAAACTAGTTCATGCACTCGAATCTAGTAGTACTTGGTTCAAACAAGGAAGAAAGGGGGTGGGGATGGGGGAAGATTTGTTACCTGAATCTAGGACTTGGTCGAAAGAGGAAATAATGGGGGCGAAAAGTAGTAGAGACTGGCTATCCAGCTGGTCATAAAGGGAACGCAGTACAAACTCAATATAAACCCGATCTATTGGTTGAAAAAGGAAAGAAAGTGGGGACTGGGGGACAAGTCAACAGAGTAAGTCCAGCACTAGATTTGCTAGCCTCACACAGTATACGGTGGATATATACTGAACAAAAATGGGACCAACCCAGATATCCTCTTCTGATGTTTGTTGCCCCGAGCCGCTCTTATGTAATGCCACTAGTAAAATGTAGCAGTCGCACTGTTAAAAGTAAGGACACGTTAAACCAATGTTGTTTTCAATGTAATGCCTCCAGTAAATATGAATCAATGGCACTTTTTTCATGTCCTGCTAAATTTCCCGTTAAGATAAGTTGCTTCTTTTCGTTTTCTGATGGAAATGGAACCGGGGTTGGAGCCCTTTTCTTAAAAAAAGAAGAAGAAGAAGTTGCTAGCTCATGGGACATTGCTTCATTTTACGTGAACTGCCCCAAAAGGTCCCATGAATTGAATCATCCATGTTGGTGATTGGTGTCATCCCTTCTACGATGGTGTTGACTGCAGATATGGCTCCCATTACGAGGTATGTTCCTTCTTGGTCTGACTGTTTGCCAAATATCCTGCATGTTGATCCTGCTCTTGTGCTACTGTTTTGGCACTGCCATGATAAAGCAATAGTGTTATTATTTTGCACCTTAATCTAGTGGCACTATTAATTTGAGGCAATGTTTTGGCACCGCTAGTGCCACCGTTTTTTTATATATCGAAAGAGGGGGTTCCCTCCGATTTCATTAAAGAAACCCAACCATAGAGAACCATTATCCAACAACATCTCGGTGTAAACGGGCAGTTATGCAACTACTACTAGAACGGACTGAGTACTAGCAGGAGACAAGTTTGCCACATAAGCTAGGCAGGTAGGGGACACAGCACCAGCTCGACCAAGTTTGGATTACAACCCAAATGCTACCACAGAAACATCAGGGGGAAGATAGGGACTGAAAGGGCCAGCTTCAGCATCCCAGTCTAAGCACCCCCGACCTTCATCCATGCGACGCACAGTACACCTCGTTTGCCACCTGCTCGACCCTAGTGTCACTGATTAAATTAAGTAATAATACAGTTAAAACTTAAAATAGAGCGAGTGTCCTCTCTATCATTTCATTTTCAATGTAGATAAAGAAAGTGCCTCTCTTTGTTAATGTATGTTTCATCAACTAGTCCCATTGCTAATGTTTAAGCGTTTCTGCAAACTGGGGTGCTTAATTTTAGTTGATCTGCACAAAAATAGAGATTTGAATATCTCAAGGCCCCACCTTGTACTACCGTTGTATACTGATGTTCATCACTCGCAGAAGGTGTATCGGGGAGACTTGGGTCGATTTCCAGTATGATGTAATATTTTCTTTTGTTTATTAGTGTATGTTTCATCAACTAGTGCCACTATAATCTAATCACGCCTTTTCATTATCTATGCAAACATGGTTATTCAGCTGCATTTTGGTGGAATTGCACAAATGTACGGATGGAACCGGCATATATGCAGAGTGAGAGGTGCCAAGTAAAAATTACCGACACCAACCCTGCTCCATCTAAGCATTGGCATCCACCACCATCAGTGGGATGTGTGGCGCTCACTGTGGAGTATCGATCCCAGATGGATCATCCACCAGAGATTGAAGGATCGAGCATCTACACGGTGCCGTTTGTGAGGGTGTCGTGCCAGAGCGAGCCGGTGGAGTCTTCGTCGACTGAACCCAAGTGCAAGAGGAGAAAAACAGTTGGCCCGACGACGCTTCCCCGCCATCCTGCCTCTCGCCGTTCACATCGTCTCATGGGGCGGCTGTCTGCCGCCGAGGAATAGGAGGGATCCCCCCCCCAGACCAATAGTCGGGAAGGTTGTGAATTGTCAGGAGGAGCTTAGGGTTGTTAGTATTTGCAGATTGTGAATTGTGTTTTGTGTTGTGTATTTTGAGAGTACTTTCAGATATGAATGTCTTATAAATTTCATATTTGTAGTATTGAGCATATGAAGTAGTTTATGAATTCTAGAGATCTATTTTTAGCACTTCAAAAAATGTAGTTTCATAGGAGTATAAAAATGCAGACAATGTGATTCTTAGAGAAGAAACTGCAAGTTTCAGTTTCAGATAAGAAACTCCAAGTTCATTTTCAGATAAGAAACTGTAACTTTCAGAGGCAGAGCATTTATATTAACACTCCCTTTTCAAACAGTGTTAACATCATGCTGGAAGTTTTATTCATGGTCGAAACTAGAACTACCAGCCAGTTAACATCATGTTGATCAACATTCATGCATAGCACATCCTCATATGATGCACAGTCAAAAAGATACGCTATTTTCAAAATGCCCACACAATGTCGAGTGTGCGAAAAACAGAGAAAACGAGGGACGAAGTTTTGTCAACTGTAGGGCGTGGTGTGCGTAGATGACAATTGGGATCCACATGTCAATAAAGGCAGAGGCAAAAAATTTGAAGATATTTTCTCTGCACTTAAAAATGTAGTTTCATAGGAGTATAAAAGTGCAGACAATGTGATTCTCACAGAAGAAACTGCAAGTTTCAGTTTCAGATAAGAAACTCCAAGTTCAGTTTCAGATAAGAAACTGCAACTTTCAGAGGCAAAGCATTTATATTAACACGGCCTTTTCAAACAGTGTTAACATCATGCTGGAAGTATTATTTATGGTTGAAACTGGAACTACCAGCTAGTTAACATCATGCTGATAAACATTCATGCATAGCACATTTTCATATGATGCACAGTCAAAAAGATATGCTATTTTGAAAATGCCCACACAATGTCGAGTGTGCGAAAAACAGAGAAAACGAGGGACGAAGTTTTGGCAAGTGTAGGACGTGGTGTGTGTAGATGACAATTGGGATCCACATGTCAATAAAGGCAGAGGCAAAAAATTTGGAGATATTTTCTCTGCACAGGTCGAATCGAACCCGGGCGGAACAGCTGTCGGGTAGTGTCACTCGGCCACTGGGCTAGTTCAGTTGTTTCGTTACTAATAAGGCACTTCCTCAGGTGGTCCGATCTCCTCCTGCGCCTTTGTGCGCTCGCAGTGACGCCGTTGTCTGCCGTTGTGAACATGCTGAACAAACGAGAGGAATCTGGAGAGGGTTGTACGTGGAAAGGCGGACAGTCGGGACCCACCAGGTCTATGGCCGTACGCAAGCAAGTGCCTCATCGAAAAAATACTTCCTCCTAATGCTATACTGACGTTGGGGCCCACGGGTTTGTCAACATAGTTACATTTTTTTAGGTGCTTCAACGTAGTTACTATAGGAGATAAATTCACAATGAAATCGGGGAGCTGGCAGGTATCATTTATTATCACTAGGGCAGCAAGTATCAGCTGGGTTTTGGGCTGCCCCGTCTAGGTTTTCTTTTTTAGCATGCGCAATCCACGACCTCGGATGGGAGGTCCATAGGCCTGTTTGTATTTTCTTGAGGGCCGTCATGTATCGACCGGCCTATGGACCTCCAATCCGAGGTTTTATTTTTCCTGAAACATCGGTAGCCCAATTTATGTTTTTTTTGAAGAAAACGCAGAGGTCTGTCCTATTTTTCTATATAAGAATAGGAATGCCTGGTCCAACTTATGTTTCCCATCTAACAATATTATATATATTTAAATTATTTTGTATGTTATTATATATTATTGTTATTTTTATTATATATTTAATAGATACTTACATATGTAAGAAAACTATATCCCACATCTTGTTAACTTCTAAAAATAATTTCTTAACAATAAAATCCTGGATTTGTTTTGGCAACGAAAATCCTGGTGATTGTGTACAAAAGCTTGGTAAGATTTAAGGACCAATGTAATAATAAATCACTTATTATATATATATATATATATATATATATATATATATAACAAAATAAGAAGTCCCTGTTTATTTTTTGATAACATTGATGCGCCCACCTCAACATTATAATTAGAATCAGCCCAGCAAAATCGTGTATTTTGACAAAGTGCAAATGGCCTGTCATTTTTTAGGAAAAACATAAATGGCCGCATGGGCACTACATTATTTGTTCACCTAGCCCAGCTAACTGACCGTAATTCAAAAAAAGAACAAATGGACTGTAACTTCTACCCCGCAAAAAAAGACTGTAAATTCTGAAAAAATGGGTTGAATACGTGCCACATTTTTGGAGGCTGAAATGTGGGCCAATAGGCCGAAGCCAATGCAAGTCGTTGTCAACTTAGTCAACAAATGATTATGGCATCGTTAGTTGTTGGATTTACATCCAACGATCGGCATCCATCTTCAATCTCTCGTCTTCTTCCTCCAGCGCCGCCGGGACCACCTGCTCACGCCTCCTGCTCCTAGCAGCTCTGCTTAGCACGCTTCGCTGTGAAGCGCTACTCCACCGTTGGCCAGGCCATCCCTCCACCCCTTCACACCTCCTGTTTTTCTCCACCGACTGCCGAACAACACCGCACCAGATACAGTTAACCATCGTACACCTCTCTGTCTGCGACTCTACTCCTGCGTCTTCCCATCTCCGGCTCGTTGTTGTCCGGGGCCTCGCTGTCGTCCACCACCTTGGATGCGCTCGACGTGGAGTGGTCAACATGGTCAACGAACGACACCATCGGAAGTAGACTGTGCGTGGAGAGGCTGACAGCTGGGTCCACGGCCGCACGCAAGGAAATGCCTCCTTATTACGCGCAAAATAATGATTCCTCCACCTGACAGCTGGGACCCACCGGAAGGGCCTCTGTATTTCGCGAAAAAAATGTTCCCACCGCTGACGGGTCGGACCCACCAGCTATATCTTCGCATGCAAGGAAGTGCCTCCTTATTATGCACAAAAAATGAATACTCCCCCTGCTAGTTGGGACCCACCACAGTGGGAGGCTGACTTGTGGGCCTACTAGGTTGACGGGGACGGAGTGCTTTGTCAACTTAGTCAATATGAACGATTCTAGCTCTAGTGACCGTATGATGTCCATCCAACGGCTATAGTGCTTCTTCAACCTCTGGTCTTCTTGCTCCAGCCGTCCAAAGCAGCGCTGGTCGTGCCACCTGCTCCTGCCTCCCGTGGTCGGCTATGCTGCCGCGGGGGCCTCACCGCCCCCATACTACTCTCACCGCTGGCCAGGCCATCCCTCCACTCACCCACACCCCTTGTTATTCTGCGGCTACGGCAGCCTCACATCGCAGCCGAGCCAGTGAACCCTCGTACTCCTCTCTGCGTGGGCATCCATTGTGGCGTCTTCCCTGGCTCATCGTCGTCCCCTTCCTAGGCCCCGCCGTCGGCCACCGCATTGGTGCTCTCGGCGCGGCGTGGTCAATGTGGTCAACGACGGATTTCCATCGGAAGAGTATTGTACGTGGAGAGGCTGACAGCTGGGTCCACGGCCACAGCCCAGTTTTTTATGATTTGCCAAGTAAGTGGCTTTGTCAGGCATGTTGGGCTGCAACTCTTTTAAGACGAGGAGAGCTTCATTCGGCTGGCTGAGAAAATGGCCTATCAGTAATGAGAAATGGGCTGTACATTTTTAAAACACATCAAACTGGCAATTAGTTTCAAATTTCTTTTTTTTCATTTTGATATTATAAATTGCATTGATTTTTATGTGTGGACAATTTATTGGATTTTATATTGATATACATTTATTTTTAAAATCAGTTTGAATGTGACTCGAAATTTCAGGATTAAAAACAGTTCGGACCGCACCAAAATATGCAAAATTTCGTATAATTTTTTAACCGTGGCCACAATATGGGATGTAGTACTAACAAAAAGAATATGGGCTCCAAAAAACCTTAAGAATTAGCAAATGGGCTGTAAATTATTAATGGCAAATGGGTTGTATGATGTTTTCCACAGATTTGAGGCTTTCCTAAAAAAAGGTTGACGCACAAGCATTGATTGTTGGATGTCCATCCAACGGCCGTCATGCTTCTTCAATCTCGGCTCTTCCTGCTCCAGCCGCTCAAACAAGTGCCGGCGGGACTGCCTGCTCCCTCCTCCCCGCTGCCGGCTGTGCTGCCGCGAAGGCCTCACCGCCCCACCGTACTCCCATCGCTGGCCTAGCTATCCCTCTACTTACCCACACCTGCTGTTATTCTCCGGCGATGGCACACGAACCAGTGAACCCTCATACAGTCATACTCCCCTCCGCGTGGGAAACAACTGCCAAGTCTTCCCTTCCTCCGTGTCGTTCCCTTCCTAGGCCTCGCCGTCATCCACCGCCCTGGTGCTCTCGGCGCGGCCTGGTCAACGTGGTCAAGGTACGGCTTCCATCAGACGTGGACTGTACGTGGAGAGGCTGACAGATGGGTCCACGGACGCAGCAAGGAAGTGCCTCCTTATTACGTGCAAAATAATTATTCCTCCACCTGACATCGGGGACCCACCGGACGGGCACCGTATTTCGTGAAAAAACGTTTCCCCCTGACTGCTGGGACCCACCAGCTACATCTTCCCACGCAAAGAAGTGCATCCGGGCAAACAAACGATTCGCCCCCCTGACTGTTGGGACCCACCAGCTACATCTTCGCATGCAAGGAAGTGCCTGACAGTCGGCACCCACCTGGTCGAAGCGTACGTACCGTTGTCATTCTGGTCATGAACGTGTACGTACATAGTGGTCGATGTAGAGGCGCGCACGTGTCGTAGCAGAGGTGCACACGTAGCATGTACACGTACGTACAGCGGCCAGTGTGCAAGAAAGAAAATACGGCCACGTACTTACGTACGGGCAGGGTCTCGAACGCCTACTCGCGCATACGTACGGCCAGGACTTGTGTACATGGCTGGGTCGGAACGGAGAAACAGCATCGTCATCGTGTTCATGGGGAGCCAACCGGCTGGGTCGGAACGGAATGTGTCGTCGTGTTCATCGGGAGGGCTTGGACGGAACAGCCGATGGAAACGAGGCCTGGCGTACCGCGGAACGGAGGAAACGGCCTTGTGTTCGACCGGCCACGTTCGAAATGGGATCATGTTCATTGGGAGGGGTCTGGCGTAACGCAAAACGGAGGAAACGGACCTCCTACGGTCGAAACGGGGGTCATGTTCATCGGGAGGGGTGTGGCGTACCGCAAAACGAAGGAAACGGACTTGTGTTGGAGCGCTGCGGTCAAAACGGGGGTCCTGTTCATCGGGAGGGGTGTGGCGTACCGCAAAACGGAGGAAACAGACTTGTGTTGGAGCGCTACGGTCGAAACGGGGGTCCTGTTCATCGGGAGGGGTGTGGTGTACCGCAAAACGGGACTCCACGAGATACTGTTCATCACCACCGTCAACCCCCTCCAGCCTCCACGGGCTACTGTTCATCCACCGTCGACCTCCTCCAGCCTCCACCTGCGACTGTTCAGCCTCCACCGCGCGCTACTCCACCGGCTACTGTTCAACCAGCCCTCTCCATGGGCTCCTGTTCAACCACCCCTCCACGGTCTACTGTTCATCTAGCCCTCCACCTTATACTATTCATGCAGCCATCCACAGGGTGGTCCTGTTCATGCAGCCCTTTCATGCAGCCCCAACCAGCTCGATCGAACGGGGTCCTGTTCATGCAGAGGCAACACCACGGGTTCCTGTTCAGCCACCCCCACCGGGAACTATTCATCCAAACCCCCC
>LR738710.1:534022245-534183602 GCA_902687465.1 Secale cereale | reverse complement strand
CAATGTTCATGCAGAGGCGGCATCGATCGGCTTCAGTTAGCAGCAGTAGCGAAGGAATCTCTCGGGTTAAGTAACGCATAGCCTGCAGTGCAATCGCTCGGGTTCAGTTAGAGCCCAACGCCTCGCACCCACACGCGTGCGTGTACAAGAGAAACGCGCATCGCTCGGCCCCGGCCATCCACCATAACCGGGAACACCCCGATATTTTCCTCACCCTCGCTTCTACCACGGTTTTTTCCATCATGGACGGCCCAAAGAATGTCATGCAGCTGCGTCTCCGGCCCACCCAGGACGAAAAGCCCATTTTCTGTCATGATTTTTTGTCATAGAAGTAGGACCCCACCACATCTATGATGATACCGTGTTTTGTTACAATTATTGTCATAGAAGTGTCATAAGTATGACAGAAAAAAGTTTCGTTCGGCCCACTCACTTCTTTCGATAGAAACTCCTTCTCTAGAAAGGACCCATTCTTAGCAACAAAGATCTTGCCTTTGGATATGTGGTAGAAGGTGTACCCAATAGTTTCTTTAGGGTATCCTATGAAGACGCACTTCTCCGATTTGGGTTTGAGCTTGTCAGGCTAAAGCCTTTTGACATAAGTGTCGCAACCCCAAACTTTAAGAAATGACAACTTTGGTTTCTTGCCAAACCATAGTTCAAACGGTGTAGTCTCAACAGATTTAGACGGTGTCCTATTTAACTTGAATGTGGTTGTCTGTAATGCATAACCCCAAAATGATAAAGGCAAATCGGTAAGAGACATCATAGAACGCACCATATCTAATAGAGTACGGTTACGACGTTTGGACACACCATTACGCTGTGGTGTTCTAGGTGGCATGAGTTGTGAAATTATTCCACATTGTTTTAAATGAAGGCCGAACTCGTAACTCAAATATTCGAGATCCTAGAAACTTTATTTTCTTGCTACGATGATTCTCCACTTCACTCTGAAATTCTTAGAATTTTTCAAATGTTTCAGACTTGTGTTTCATCAAGTAGATATACCCATACCTACTTAAAACATATGTGAAGGTGAGAAAATAACGATACCCGCCGTGTGCTTCAACACTCATCGAACCGCATACATCGGTATGTATTATTTCCAATAAGTCATTAGCTCACTCCATTTTTTCGGAGAACGGAGTTTTAGTCATCTTTCCCATGAGGCATGGTTTGCAAGTATCAAATGATTCATAATCAAGTGATTCCAAAAGTCCATCTGCATGGAGTTTCTCCATGCGCTTTACACCAATATGATCTAAACGATAGTGCCACAAGTATGTTGCACTATCATTATCAACTTTGCATTTTTTGGCATCAATATTATGAATATGTGTATCACTACGATCAAGATTAAATAAGAATAGACCATTCCTCATGGGTGCATGACCATAAAAGATATTACTCATATAAATAGAACAACCATTATTCTCTGACTTAAATGAATAAATGTCTCGCATTAAACAAGATCCTGATATAATGTTCATGCTCAACGCTGGCACCAAATAACAATTATTGAGTTCTAAAACTAATCTCGAAGGTAGATATAGAGGTAGCATGATGACGACGATCACATCGACCTTGGAACCATTCCCGACGCGCATCTTCGCCTCATCCTTAGCCAATCTTCATTTATTTCGCAGCTCCTGTTTCGAGTTAAAAATACGAGCAACCGAACCAGTATAAAATACCCAGACGCTACTACGAGCATTAGTAAGGAACACATCAATAACATGTATATCAAATATACCTTTTTCACTTTGTCATTCTTCTTATCCACCAAATACTTGGGGCAGTTCCGCTTCCAGTGGCTACTTCCTTTGCAGTAGAAGCGCTCTGTTTCAGGCTTAGGTCCAACTTTGGGCTTCTTCACGGGAGCGGCAACTTGTTTGTAGTTCTTCTTGAGGTTCCCTTTCTTTCCTTTGCCCTTTTTCTTGAAACTAGTGGTCTTGTTAACCATCAACACTTGATGCTCCTTCTTGATTTCTACCTCCGTCGATTTCAGCATCGCAAAGAGCTTGGGAATTGTTTTTTCCATCCCTTGCATATTATAGTTCATCACAAAGCCTTTTTTGCTTGGTGGCTGTGATTGAAGAACTCTGTCAACAACACTCTCAACTAGAAGATCAATTCCCAGCAGAGTCAAGTGGTTATGATACCCAGACATTTTGAGTATGTGTTCACTGACAGAACTATTCTCCTCCATCTTACAGCTATAGAACTTGTTGGAGACTTCATATCTCTCAACCCGGGCATTAGCTTGAAATATCAACTTCAGCTCTTGGAACATCTCATGTGCTCCATGACGTTCCAAATGTTTTTGAAGTCCTGGTTCTAAGCCGTAAAGCATGGCACACTAAACTATAGAGTAGTCATCATTCTGCGTTTGCCAGGCGTTCATAGCATTCAGATTAGCGGGAGCGGGTGGGTCACCTAGCGGTGCGTCAAGGACATAATTCTTCTGTGCAGCAATGAGGATAATCCTCAAGTTATGGATCCAGTCCGAGTAGTTGCTACCATCATCTTTCAACTTAGCTTTCTCTAGCAACGCATTAAAATTCAGGGGAACGGTAGCATGTGCCATTGATCTACAACATAGATATGCAAAACTACTAAGACTAAGTTCATGACAAATTAAGTTCAGTTAATCAAATTACTAACGGACTCCCACTTAAATTAACATCCCTCAAGTTATCTAAGTGATACATGATCCAAATCAACTAACCCATGTCTGATCATCATGCGAGATGGGGTAGTCATCAATGGTGAACATCTATATGTTGATCATATCTACTATATGAATCACGTTTGACCTTTCAGTCTCCAGTGTTCCGAGACCATGTCTGTACATGCTAGGCTCGTCAAGTTTAACCCAAGTATTCCATGTGTGTAAATCTGGCTTACATCCATTGTATGTGAACATAGAGTCTATCACACCCAATCATCACGAGGTGCTTTCAAACGACGAACTTTAGCAACGTGCATACTCGAGGAGAACACTTTTATCTTGAATATTAGTGAAGGGATCATCTTATAATGCTACCGCCATTCTGAGCAAAATAAGATGCATAAAGGATAAACATCACATGAATCAAAATATGTGACATGATATGGCCATCGTGCTCTTCATCTCCATCTCCAAAGCATCGTCACCGGCTCGACACCTTGATATCCATCGTTGCATCGGGGTTGTTGATGGCTTCTCGCCCCTCGTTGGTTACCCCAAGTGGAAGGTTTGAGATGTAGTGTAGCGGAAGTTTTCCCTTGGCAAAGATACCAAGGATCAATTTCCCTGAGACTCCCAGTTTCAACAAGAAGGTGTCAACTGCTAACGGCGCCAGATATTAGCAATCAACGTGGACCTGCACACAGATACAAATAACTTTGCTCCCAACGAGTACAGAGAGGTTGTCAATCCCTCCGGCCTTGTCGTTTACAAAGGATCAAACGCAAGAGATAATAGTGATAGGTTTTGCTGCAATAGTAAGTAAAAAGCGGAAAGTAAATAACGGATGTGATCAATGATGGTAATATGGACCGGGGTCCCATGATGTTCACTAGTGATGTCTCTCTCCCAAAAGACGATAAAACAGCTATGTGAGGTAAACGAATTATAGCTGGGCAATTGACAGAATTATGTGCGCAAACCAATGCTAACTATGTTACAAGAAAGGTAGAGGTTCAAAGCATGGGCGGTACGCCAAGGCAAGTAGACCGAAATCCATCTGCATCTACTACTAATCATCCACCTTGAGATATCTATCCAGAACATCTCGCTGGTATTAAGTTGCGAGTCCCACCCATAGTGTAAACTCAAAGCAACAGACAACTGCATTAAAAGAACTTTGCGTAAAGTAAACAATCCTTGCACCCGCGGGCACAAGCACCGTTGTTTTCCCCCTTGTGGCAACAACACATCCCCTAGACTCATGTTTCTGTCACTCAAGCTAGTCATCGAGGGGCATGAACCCACAATCAAGCATAACGTTCCCTCTTGGAGTCACTACCTACTACTTGGCCAAAGCAATAAATAACAACAGAGAAAATGCAAGAATTACTTAAGAACATAAATATAAGAGAGGTAGATCAAATATATTACTCAAACACAATCTGAACATAATCTCACAATCCATCGGATCCCAGCAAACTCAACTTAGCAACAGCATAAGGATTACATATGTGCCTCGATCATGTAGGGCAGCTCACGAGGACTAATTAGTGAAGCACAAGAAGGGGAGGAGAACATCACATAGCTACTGCTCATGGACCCATGGTCCAAGGGAGACTACTCACAACTCATCCGGGAGGCGTCCATGGTGGTGGAGAGGCTCCCGGTGGTGATCCTCCCCTCCGGTAGGGTGCTGGGAAGAGTTCTCCTGGTGCTCCCGATCTTGGAAGCGCGGCGGCGGCGGAACAGAGATGAGATCGCGAAAAAGGGTTCCAGTCTCGAGGGTTTCGGGACACGATATAAATATATGCCAAAGGGGGGCATCAGCGGAGGCCTGGGGGGCCCAGGCGCCCCCCGGCGCGGCAGGAGGGGGGCCGCGCCACCAGGGCGCCTGGATCCCTGGTGGCCCCCCTCCGGCTGTACTTTGGCTACCGGGAAGCTTCTGGAACGCTGATTTTTTATATAATTTTTCCGGGATTTTTCTGGCAGTTCTCGTAATGGGAAAACCTGAAATACAAAAACAGCAGAAAACAGAAACTGGCACTGGGGTGCACTGAGTTAATAGGTTAGTCCAAATATGATCAAAAGTGTATGAAAGTGTATAAATATCATAGCAATATCACCCAAAAGAGGCATGGAGCAAGCAGAAATTATAGATACGTTTTGGACGTATCAACATCCCCAAGCTTAATTCCTGCTCGTCCTCGAGTAGGTAAATGATAACAAGAATAATTTCTGTGGTGACATGCTATTAACCATATAGGACTTTTCATAGTCATATGACAAAAGCTTACTGAGACAATGAATCTGTAGTAATTAAGTTGCCTCATGAGAAAATCACAAAGAACTGAAAGTTTTTCAATATGATACTGAAACATCAAATAGATTTGTAATGAGCATGGTGTGTAAATATGATAAAGTGATATCTCGCTTGCCCCCTTTAGTGAAGCAAAACATAAATGTAGGGGCACCTCCAAGGTTTAAGTGATGACTAGATACAATGATTTCAGAATAAACGATATCATAATCATGCAAAAGACAATGCTACTTTGGGACAATGCACATTACACTCAGAATGACAATTATGCTCTCAGTAGTTGGTGCTTTAAAAGAAGGTGGAGACTCTCGAACCGTGGCTTTTGTTGGCAAGGTTGAAAACCCGTAGTCGGAAACAAAGACAAAACATGTACCAGAGCTCTTGGTTTTAAAAACAGAGGTAATAATTATTTTTTTGATTATGCATGTTCCGTCAACGAATGCTAGCAGATAGCTCAATCACTTCTTGAGATGGACAAGTTTCGAGGAACGGCTCCCGAATGAGGACGATCACATCCTCTTAATCTCCTTTGTTTATCACTGCCAAAGTTTTCTGATTTCTCATGAACAAAGCGTGAAGGAGGGTTTGTTTGTTATATTAATTTTGAGCCGGGCGCACTCAATGCCAGTTCCTTCTCGTGTTATGGGTTTGCACATTAGACATGCAATCCTGGGGTGAAGCTTGTCCAACTTAAAAAGATCATGAATTAACTACTACTTCCTCATGAACTTAAAACAGAGGCACAAAATAGGAATGCATTTTTTTTGAATAATTTCGAGATGGTACATGCAAGTCTCCGTTAGGAATGGCAGGTAAATACCATGTAGGAAGGTATGGTGGACTCATATGGCATAACTAGTTTAAAAGAATTTGGATGCACAAGCAGTCAGTCCGCTTAGTACAGGTGGAGGTTAGCAAAAGACTGGGAGCGACCAACTAAGAGAGCAATGACGGTCATAATCATGCAGAGCGACAAAGCAACATTGAATCAGGCATGGTAGTTATATCGCTACTCAGAAACAAAAGATCATCAAGGCTTGACAGACTTTCTTTACAGTCTTAAATATGCGTGAGCATACGCCAAGTCAATCAAAATAAATTCTTGAAGGAAGATATTACTAAACCATACCACATCATAGGCAAACAAATCATGTTGGTATTCCAATAACACATTGGAAACCCCCCAGCTATTTGAGACTAACCATAAGAAAACATGAACTACTAAGCACCATTATGCACGTAGCATCTTTATCATAGACATATCAACCATGCAACAGAAGCAAACTCTCTTAATAAGATAATCATGATAAATAAAGAGAGTTCAAGCAACCAACTAAACAAAAGCTCTTTAAAAATATAAGCATGAAAACTAAAAGCTAAGCATGATAGTAGCTATTGAAAGACAAAGAACACACACAGCAAAGATAGACATGAAAATTCTATGTTATGTTCTAGGTAGAAGTGGAGCGTGTTTCTCTCCCACACAAAGAAAGCTGAGTTCCGACTCATTATGAAAAGCTAAAGAAAACTAAAAAGGAAACTAAAAGCAAGACGCTCCAAGCATAGCACATAACACATGAAGTGATAAAAATATAGTGGAACGAAAGACGAACTGATAATGTTGATGGAGAAGGGGATGCACGGGGGCATCCCCAAGCTTAGACGCTTGAGTCTCCTTGAATATTTCTTGGGGGTGCATGGGGGCATCCCCAAGCTTGAGCGTTTGACACTCCTGAATCTTTTTATCATCTTCCCTCGCACACTTGAAAACTCCCTTCATACATAACTCATCATAATCTGGTTAGCGAGGTTAGTACCCATACTAAAATAATTGTTCCTTGCTGGAAATAAAGATATTCTTGAAGATCTACTGTTTCTCAAGATTGCCAAAAGGTTTTTGCAAAGAAAAGGCAAGCTCAAGGTTTGCAAAATGAAGGAAAGGCAAAACAGGACAGAATCTGTGAAAAACAGAACAGCAGGTAGTAAGTGATTTTTTCGGGGCACTTCTGCAACTCTAATCAAAAAACTCAAAACAGACGCACGAAAGACAATTATATAGAGCACGCTGCCGAAAAAATTCAGACCAAAAAGATGATCTGGTGATTTTATACGAATTTTTCTATCCAAGGACAGAATCTGTTTCCTGGACAGCACGTCACAACTTTTGAACTTTCTTGTAATCAGAGGCTAAACTTGGCACAAAGCTGAAAAGTAAAGATACAATGATGTTGCTACAGTAGTAACAAACATCAAGACCACTAAAATTGAAAGAACAAACTGAAAGCAAAGATAACAAGGGTTGTCTCCCTAGAGCTCTTTCTTTATAGCCATAAAGATAGGCTTAAGACTTTAATGATGCTCTCGTAGGAATAAGAGTTGAAGAACAAAAGAGAGCATCAAGAAGCAAATACCAAACACATTTAAGCCTAACATGCTTCCTATGCATAGGAATATTGCATTACAATAATTCATTGAAGTACAAAGCAATAAGCATAGGAAGACAAAACAAGTGCAGCTTCAAAACCTTCAACATAAAGAGAGGGAACTTGATATTATTGAAATATCTATAAGCATATGTTCCCTTCTCATAATAATTTTCAGTGGGATCACGAATAAACTCAACAATATAAGCATCACATAAAGCATTGTTACCATGATCCGCACGCAAAAAGGTATCATTACTCTTCATATAAGCAAAATCTTTCTTATTAGGGATAGTGAGAGTAAAGCAATCATAACCATCATGGTAATCATTGTATTTAGGAGGCATATCATAATCATAATAAATTTTATCCTCAATAGTAGGTGGACTGAAAACATCATATTCATCATTGTAAGCATCATGTATAGGAAGCAAAGTATCATCAAAGTAAATTTTCTCTTCAAAAGTTGGGGGACTAAAAATATCATGTTCATCAAACGTGTCATCCCCAAGCTTAGAGCTTTCCATGTCATTAGCAATATTGATATACAAAGAAAGCATAATAATAACATCACCACCATCATGATTGTTATGCAAATAATAAAGTTCCATAGGTTTTTTAATTTTCTCTTCAAACACATCATGTCCCAAAGCAAGGTAGAGCTTATAAAGCTCTCTCATATTTTTGTTGTTTTCCATTAAGCAAAACTAGTGAAAAGACATAAAGAAAACTGAAAGGTAAACTAACAAGACTAAAAAGCAAAGGTAAAAGATAGCGTGCAACTCCCCTATCTTGAAGAGTGGAGTCCCCGGCAACGGCGCCAGAAAACTTTGCTTGATGGCTTCTCGCCCCTCGTTGGTTACCCCAAGTGGAAGGTTTGAGATGCAGTGTAGCGGATGTTTTCCCTTGGCAAAGATACCAAGGATCGATTTCCCTGAGACTCCCAGTTTCAACAAGAAGGTGTCAACTGCTAACGGCGCCAGATATTAGCAATCAACGTGGACCTGCACACAGATACAAATAACTTTGCTCCCAACGAGTACAGAGAGGTTGTCAATCCCTCCGGCCTTGTCGTTTACAAAGGATCAAACGCAAGTGATAATAGTGATAGGTTTTGCTGCAATAGTAAGTAAAAAGCGGAAAGTAAATAGCGGATGTGATCAGTGATGGTAATATGGACCGGGGTCCCATGATGTTCACTAGTGATGTCTCTCTCCCAAAAGACGATAAAACAGCTATGTGAGGTAAACGAATTACAGCTGGGCAATTGACAGAATTATGTGCGCAAACCAATGCTAACTATGTTACAAGAAAGGTAGAGGTTCAAAGCATGGGCGGTACGCCAAGGCAAGTAGACCGAAATCCATCTGCATCTACTACTAATCATCCACCTTGAGATATCTATCCAGAACATCTCGCTGGTATTAAGTTGCGAGTCCCACCCATAGTGTAAACTCAAAGCAACAGACAACTGCATTAAAAGAACTTTGCGTAAAGTAAACAATCCTTGCACCCGCGGGCACAAGCACCGTTGTTTTCCCCCTTGTGGCAACAGCACATCCCCTAGACTCATGTTTCTATCACTCAAGCTAGTCATCGAGGGACATGAACCCACAATCAAGCATAACGTTCCCTCTTGGAGTCACTACCTACTACTTGGCCAAAGCAATAAATAACAACGGAGAACATGCAAGAATTACTTACGAACATAAATATAAAAGAGGTAGATCAAATATATTACTCAAACACAATCTGAACATAATCTCACAATCCATCGGATCCCAGCAAACTCAACTCAGCAACAGCATAAGGATTACATATGTGCCTCGATCATGTAGGGAAGCTCACGAGGACTAATTAGTGAAGCACAAGAAGGGGAGGAGAACATCACATAGCTACTGGTCATGGACCCATGGTCCAAGGGAGACTACTCACAACTCATCCGGGAGGCGTCCATGGTGGTGGAGAGGCTCCCGGTGGTGATCCTCCCCTCCGGCAGGGTGCCGGGAAGAGTTCTCCTGGTGCTCCCGATCTTGGAAGCGCGGCGGCGGCGGAACAGAGATGAGATCGCGAAAAAGGGTTCCCGTCTCGAGGGTTTCGGGACACAATATAAATATATGCCAAAGGGGGGCATCAGCGGAGGCCTGGGGGGCCCAGGCGCCCCCCCCCCCCCGGCGCGGCCAGGAGGGGGGTCGCGCCACCAGGGCGCCTGGAGCCCTGGTGGCCCCCCTCCGGCTGTACTTTGGCTACCGGGAAGCTTCTAGAACGCTGATTTTTTATATAATTTTTCCGGGATTTTTCTGGCAGTTCTCGTAATGGGAAAACCTGAAATACAAAAACAGCAGAAAACAGAAACTGGCACTGGGGTGCACTGAGTTAATAGGTTAGTCCAAATATGATCAAAAGTGTATGGAAGTGTATAAATATCATAGCAATATCACCCAAAAGAGGCATGGAGCAAGCAGAAATTATAGATACGTTTTGGACGTATCAGTTGTCTTGCCAACTATTGCTTCTACAACTATTGCTAACGCATAGCGATAAAGTAAAGCAATTACATAGCGCTTGCATTTCATGCAGTAATTAAGAGACAACTCTAAGGCTCCTGGCGGTTGTCCATATTACAAAACATGATCATCTCATACAACAACATATATCACATCACGTCTTGACCATATCATATAACAACATGCCCTGCAAAAACAAGTTAGATGTCCTCTATTTTGTTGTTGCAAGTTTTACGTGGCTGCTACGGGCTTCTAGCAAGAACCGTTTTTACCTACGGCAAAAAAAACACAACGGTGATTTATCAAGTTTGCAGTTTTAACCTTCTTCAAGTACCGGCTGTAGTCAAATTTGATTCAAGTAAAGTAGGAGAAACAGACACCGGCCATCCACCTTTATGCAAAACAAGTTGCATGTCTGTCGGTGGAACCGGTCTCATGTACGTGGACCTATAAGGTTGGTCTAGGCTGCTACATCTTACAATACCACCGAATAAAAATAAGACATTGGTGGTAAGCAGTCTGACTATCACCGCCCACAACTCTTTGTGTTCTACTCATGCATATCATCTAGGCATAGACCTGGCTCATGATGCCAATGAACGTTGCATGGAAAACAAAAAATATATCTATGCACACGCAAGATCTTCCATGGAGATGCATAGCAACGAGAGGGGAGAGTGTGTCTACGTACCCTCGAAGACAGTAAGCGGAAGCGTTTATTAACGCGGTTGATGTAGTCTAACTTCGTCGCGATCCAGCTGATCAAGTATCGAAAGTACGGCACCTCCACGTTCAGCACGCGTTCAGCTCAGTGACGTCCTCGCCTTCTTTATCCAGCAAGATGGGCGAAGTAGTGGATGAGTTCCGGCAGCACGACGGCATGGTGATGGTGATACTATCTCCGCAGGGCTTCGCCTAAGCACTACGAAAATATGACCGAGGGACGAAACTGTGGAGAGGGGCGTCGCACACGACTAAGATATTGTCGTGGGATTGTGTGCCGCCCCCTTCCTCATATGTATATAGGTGGGGTGAGGGGAGGCAGCCCCTAGAGCGCCCCAAGTGACTGGTGGCTGCCCTAGGGCGCCTGCCTAGTCCCCATTTTCCTTATTTGAACATGGGGAAAAGGAAAGGGGGTTGGCTGCCTTTGGGCGCCTCCCCCTTCCTTTCCCCCTTTTCCTTGGCGCATGAGCTGGGGTGGAGGGGCGTGCCATCCCCCTTGTGGGCTGGTGTGCTTCCCCCCCCCCCCCTTGGCCCATAAGGCCCACCGCTCACCGGTGGCCTTCCGAAACCCCTTCCGGCACTCCGATAAAATACCCAGTACTTTCGAAACCTTTTCGGTGACCAAATACTATTGTCCTATATATCAATCTTTACCTCCAAACCATTCCGGAGCTCCTCGTCATGTCTATGATATCATCCGGGACTCCAAACAACATTTGTTCACGAAATCATATAACTCATATAACACTATATTGTCAATGAATTTTAAGCGTGCGGACCCTACGGGTTCGAGAACTATGTAGACATGACCGAGACACTTCTCCGGTCAGTAACCAATAGCGGAACCTGGATGCCCATGTTCCTTCCTACGTATTCTACGAAGATCTTTATCAGTCGGACCGTTATGACAAACATATGTAATTCCCTTTGTCCGTCGGTATGTTACTTGGCCGAGATTTGATCGTCGATATCACCATACCTTGTTCAATCTCGTTAACAGCAAGTCTCTCTTTACTCGTTCCATAATACATCATCTCGTAACTAACTCCTTAATCATTTTGCTTGCAAGCTTCTTGTGATATGTATTACCGAGAGGGCCCAGAGATATCTCTCTGATACACTGAGTGACAAATCCTAATCTCGATCCATGCCAACTCAACAGACACCTTTGGAAATACCTTTAGAGCATCTTTACTCAGTTACATTGTGACATTTGATAGCACACAAGGTATCCTCTGGTATCTGGGAGTTGCATGGTCTCATAGTCGAAGGAATATGTATTTGACATTAAAAGCAAAAGCAATAAACTAAACGATCATATGCTAAGCTAATGGATGGGTCTTGTCCATCACATCATTCTCCTAATGATGTGATCCCATTATCAAATGACAACTCATGTCTATGGTTAGGAAACCTTAACCATCTTCGATCAACGAGCTAGTCTAGTAGAGTCTTACTAGGGACACATCATTTGTTTATCTATTCACACATGTATTTAATTTTCTGGTCAATAGAATTCTAGCATGAATAATAAACCTTTATCATGAATAAGTAAATATAAAATAATAACAACTTTATTATTGCCTCCAGGGCATATTTCCATCAGCTACCACGTCACCTTGTATCATTTGGCCGTGTACTGTGTTCGGTTAGTGTTTTATATATAAAGCGGGGCGAAAGCCTGTTTTGAAAGGGCATGGCACAAATGCTATTACATATAATCTCTGCATTTTGCTGTGGAAGCGGTTTATATGTGTTCGGTCAAGATTCATGCGCGTGACTTTGGTGTGTGTGTTTTCAGTTCACATTTTTCTTATTTTTAGCACACCCTACAATAAGCTTATAATGCATGCGGTTATTTTACATAATAATATTGTCCATGAGCATTACCAACTTGTATATTACACAGATCAACAATAAACGCTGAATTAAGGGATATATCATCAGTGTCACATCCTATATAAGTCTGATTCCAGGTCAGCTCTTTTCCTCTCTCATTTTTTCTCTTCCAAATTTCGTTGTGATGATCACTTTGTGGCCTTACCTTTTAAAAAAAACTTTGTGACCTTATGGCATCTTCAAAGCGGACCCGTAAACCTTCCGCAACCGTTTGGAATGTATTGTCCGGACTGCGAAAGACATTCAACGCAGGCCTGTATCGGTCTGTGGCGTGGTTCGGACGCGATTTCTCCCGCAAATTGGAGGCAAAAGTATCGGAGGTTTGCGGGAGTCCGGACACCCGAAACATTGCTTTCCGACACACTCGGTCTACCCAATGCCCCCTCCCGGTCCCATTTCCTTCCACTCTGCCCCTTGTCCCCTGGCTTTGCATCCACACCCTCCACCTATGTCGTCCTTGCTACTTCGTCTCCGGCCACCACAAAGGCATTGTCGAACGTCTGCAGCCAGCACCAACGCGACCACTCGTCGTTCCAACGGAGTTTTCTGGACTGGAGCCATTTGTACCCAGGTACACACTCCGCCTCCTGTTGACGACCTCTATGGCGGGCACCACGCCCGGTGTTTGGTTAAATGCCATTGAACTTATTTTCAAATGTTATGTCGTTTTTAGAGTACGAAGGATGGTGAGCTACTCGACCGAATGAGTTGTTCTGCAATGTGTGGATGGCCGCATCAATGGATTTCATGGGCAGGAACATAGGGCCGCCCTTCTGGGAGCAAGTGCATGAAAAGTTTCATGCAGGAAAACACATTGCGCCCTACACATGTACATCATTCAACCACGCAATGTGATATCGTTGTCGTATTGCTGGCACGCTATCCAGGTCAGCATCATCAAGTTTTGCAGCTTGGTTAGTCAGTTCAAGGCAAGGTGGCCATTGCACACGGACATGGAGGAGAAGCCAGGAGATGGTAAGTTTTACTTTCTCTTACTCAACTTGTTGATTGATTCATTCACTCATTGTTGGTCTACACATTATATGTAGCCAGCACGCGCTGCCGTGGTGTATCACAAGTCAGAGGGACGGCCATTTACGTGCACACAGTGTTCAATGAAGATTAAGGGAAGTATGTGTGGGATGACATGATCCGTTCACGAAGAACTTGTTGGGCATCCGGGATCTAGTCGAATTTGAGACCTTGTTGTACTATATGTGTGGATGATTTGTGATATTTTTTATCTGAACTTTGATGAATATCGGCCGGTTTGCATGAATTTCTTCTGATTTTTTAAAATGCAGGTGAAATGTATACGGCTGGCATCCTCCGGCATCGGTGTCCGTGGACTGTTCCATCCCGTTCGCGAAGGCTGCCGTTCTCCCGCATCGGTGTCCGTGGACTGTTCCATCCTGTTTGCGGACAGATGAGAGAGGAAATTTGCAGGTTGCTATTGAAGATGTTCTTACTAAGTGGATGGTAGTGGGCGGGTGTTTTTTTTTTTTTTTTGAGCATGTGGGCGGGTGTTACTGGGTCGGATTTTGTCCTCCAAAAATGAACCAGGCCCGTTAGCCTGGAATCGGGGTGGCAAAATCCACCGGGCCGACCGGGTAACCTTGGAACGAATCCGTCGAATTTGCTGCATATACAGCGACTGAAAGACCAGCGACATGTGTTAACCCCTTATTGGACAATAAAGATCGACCTAAACTGAAAACAAAATCTGTCGACTGACTGTTAGACAGTCCCAGAGTTATTGCGTTCTTCCTTTATTTTTCCTCCTTTCCCCTTGGTCCTCTACCACTCATATATAGTTAGCTAGTTCATGTATCTAAAGTATTTTTCGACGACCATGTCGATGATGACCTTGTAGGCACTGGAGCTGGGGTGGTAGCTGTCCCAGAAGATGTATTTGGCGGGCTCGGCGCAGACCGGGCTGGCGAAGTTGCAGAGCACGGCTACCGCCAGCCCAAGGAAACCGCAGCACGAGTCCTTGGCATTCTTGAACCCGAGCGCCTCGTGCCGGTGGATCACGTCCTCAAAGATGGCGTAGAGGTCGATGAATGTGAGCGTGACGCCGGGGAGCTTGGCGCCGAGCTTGGCCATATTGTCCTTGACCTTGTTGTTGAACATGCTCGCGAGCTGGTTACGATCCGGGGAGCACTGCCGCCGGATCCCGCCAGAGAGAATGCGCTGCGACGGCAAGCAGCCCACCGGCGGCACCCCCGTCAGGGCGATCCTCTTGGCGCCGAGGCTGACGAGGGCCTGGATGAAGGAGATAGCGCGCTGGGTCATGAGGTCGCTGTACTGCTCCACCGACATGGGGTCCCCGAAGGTGAAGTGCTCCACGATGTCGTTGCTGCCCCACACGAGGAGGTAGAGGGCCTTGTCCGGGATAGTCCCCACCTTAGCCTTGTACTCCAGGAACATCTTCAGCTGCTGCTCCATCGTCAGCGCCGACTGCATGCATACAGGGATCTCGATCAAGTGATACTAGATATGATTTGCATGCATGCGTGCGTACATCGACCTAGTTCCTTGCATCGTCTACGTTGTCACGTGTGGTGAACGCGTACGTACGACGACGTACCATGGTCCTGCAGGTGGCGTTGTCGTAGCCGCTCCCGGCCGATGCGAAGCTGACACCGGTCTTGAGGTCATCGAGGGTGAGGTCCTTCTTCAGGTACGGCGGGAGATTCTCCTTCACACCAAGTGCCGACGCTGCATTTACAAAACCATTGTGATCCACAGTGACTGATACTACTAGTATCTTATAATAATTATAATTGTGGTATGTGTGTGATCGGTGATAGTACATAGTACGTACCTAGGAAGTCAACACTGATCCTACCGTCCGAGAACCGGCCGGTGGCCTTGTGCCCGGGGAAGTCCCTGCCGTAGGGCGGGAAGTTGGCCCTAACGATTGTCCTGATATAGTTGTTGTTACCTGTGTCTATAATCGAGTCACCGAAAGCAATGAGTGCGGGGTACTTAAGCGGCCCGGCAGCAGCCGGGGGAGCTGTGGGAACTTTCGGCGGCACCGGCACCGGCACCGGAGGAGGTGCTGCCGCACGCACCCCGGTGATGACTCCGGCGAGAACTAGCAGGGCGGGGATCATGTTATACATGGTGGTGAACGCCTAGAACCGTGGACGCACACTATTTGAGACTCTGGTATGTGGTGTCCGCCATGGTAGATAAATAGGCCGTGTTCTACTCGTTCGACCAAGTGACTTGGTCTAAAAGAAAACGGCAGTTGCATGCAAGATCAGGAAGACCCGGGGTGCTCGCCCGCATGTCCTTGTGGGTTGACATTTGTGCAATGATGCGATACTTGCTCTTCTTCTTTGTCTCGGGACGGTGGCTAAATTTGGCAGGCCGACCTAGGCCTAGGCAGGGAAAAATTATGAGTCAATTACACCAACGGTGCTTAAACTTGGCGAGAAAAGTCACTTTGGTGCTATAACTTGCGGTGTATACATTGAACCGGTGCAACAACTTGGCTTACATGTGCAAATACGGTGCAAATTGTGCTTGTGACAAAAATAATTCTTAGATAGCCAGCAACGATAAATAAAAAATACAGGTTTGCTATTTCACATCTACTCCCTTCGTTCCAAAATAGATGACTCAACTTTGTAATAACTCTAGTACAAAGTTAGTACAAAGTTGGGTCATCTATTTTGGAACGGAGGGAGTAGATGTGAGATAATATCTCACATCTAACTCTCATCTTTGATTTTTTTTTAAAGTCTATCATGGATTTTAAGTATGAGAGAGTTAGATGTGAGATAATATCTCACATCTAGATGTGAGATAGACAAACCCTAAAAAATATACTACATTTATTCACAAGAAGAAAGATCTGTACGGTAGATTTGGTGAGTATCTTCTTTGCTCTGCAGCTTCACATGGACAACAACAATCATGGGCCCATGTGCTTCCTTAACATCTGTGTGAACTATCAGTCTCAGAAAACACATCCTGACAACACACAGATAAGGATCACAACCAAATCACGATAAACACCATGTTGCCTCCTATGAACACATTTTAAAAAGATGATACGAAAGGTAAAGATACATATAAAGTACACCAACACCTAACAAATCAAACCAAGGCAGGGGATAATCAGCTGAGTATGAAAGTCTTCTCAATTTGATGCATGTTATCCCAGGGCAGCAGATATTTCTCTCCAGACACGTCTTCCGAAGAAATAAACCCTAATTTGCAGATCTTGGACATTTTGTCATTACTTCATCAGTCAGTGTGACGAGAGAGCGGTAAATATTCCATAACCAGCAAAACCAAGGCCAAAGAGAAGGAAGCCGTAGTCCAGCACTCTTCTCCATATGCTCATTGACGATCCTACGATGTTGAGGTGGAAGAAGGTAGGTAGCACAAAGGAGAGCAGCGCACAGACTGTGCACCCAACAAAGGAGACGAAGGACCCGAATGCAGGTATGAAGGATGCCATCACAGTTAAAATAGTCACCATGATGATGCGGCTCGAGTGTAGGCCTAGCCATTCGGCACCAGAAACACCATGGGAAAGCTTCTGGAAGCATGCACTTGATCGGAGCCTCGCCTCCACAATCTCGTGGATCGGGTGCATCATAACTGGGAATGTGAATGCTAGTGCAATGCATAGGCCAACCTGCCAGTAGAATTTTTGAACTTTTAGGATACAAAGATCACTACTCCCAGAAAGTTAGATATCATGCGGCAATAAAATTTACAATTTTTCAAATCTCACTATATAAGAGATTCACACTTGAATAATACTTTATGACCTTATACCACCAATTATCAAGTACTGGGGCTACAAAATATTTGACTAGAAGCAATAGCATATTTCAACAAACAACGACATGATATAGATTATGAAAACTGCACTAACCTTAACAGCAGCAGATGACCAACTATTGGGAAGATTAAGTGTTATGATGTCCTTGGTAGCCTCACCATAGGCCAAGTACCCACATACTCCAAAACATGCATACACAACTATGATGCCCACAACTGCTTGAGAAAGTACCCAACGAAACTTTCTACGTTCCGCCATTGATGACTCTAGTGCCAATGTCATGCTGAATCCTTCAAAGCAGAAGACTGCGACTCCGAAAGCGAAAGGTATCGCCAAAACTCCATTAAAAGCACTTCTATTTGCAAAAGGATGATCAATTAGTTGAAGATCTCTTCTGATAACCATTGCCACCGCTAGGACATTGCACACATCAGCAAATATACTGAATGGTGAAAGAGAGGATAGTGAAAGGATGAAGGACAATGCGATTTGCACAGGCAAGAGGACGCCAAAGATGAAGCCAGCAGGTGACATCAACTGGCTAAACACGGAGTGCAGATTTTCACCAATGAATACTAGGTAAGCTACAGAACCACCCGCTTGTGAGATAAGAATGAGAATTTCCGTCAAACATCGACCTATAGTCCCAAAGCACTTCTCACCCAAATCTCCATATGTATAATTCTGGGGTTCATCAGTTTCTTCCTCTTGCAATTTATATCTACAGTCCACCTTCAGAATAGAAATCAAAACAAATAAATTAAGCAGCTCAAAAGTTGTTGCTATCAAAACAACATTGTAAAAATCATAGATGCGGCACAGTACATACACGATTCATTTTTATTATACCATCAGTGTGCTGATCAATGTGAAGTATGAACACGAATTATCAGGCAAAGTCCTGTTCAACAGATTCAACATGCTGAAGAAGCAACGAACAGTAACACAGTTCAGAAAGTATGACCATTCAATTTAACTAGAATGTGAGAGGAGAAAATACCACGTTTACAGAAATACTACCAAGAACGGGCTAACAGCTTAATGCCATAAGGCTGGTCATGACCATGAATAAGGCTTCCATTCTGACACTATTCCTGGAGTGCTTCGGATTACATGGTTCATTTTTTATTTTTTTGTTGATCGCTTGGTATGCTTCATTTAGTTTTATTTTTTATTATTTGTGCAAAATCCTGACTGACCCTGGATAGCGTTCCTGTTATACCGGAGACAATATGAGACCATATGTTTTGATGGGAAATGAAAACGAAAATACTGAAAGTGGCAAGCCTCTTTACTTTAAAAGTTGGGCAGCGGGGTTGCTCGGAAAAAAAAAGTTGGGCAATGGGCACAGGATATCCCCAGCTGAAAAATCACCAGTATCTGATGAATGCTCACAACAGCATGGTAGTACGCCTACGATTAATCTTCAATCGAAATGTAAATACGGACGCCATCCAATTTTGCATGGACAGCAATTACCAATCTGCTTAAGCTGAATGCACCGCAGGTGTGGCCGTAGAAGTATTTGGATGGCATCCGGTAGTGTTAATGCAAGGTAGGAAGTGTACGGTACTGACGAGGAGGAGCATGCAGTAGAGCGTGGCGAATCCGGCGGCGGCGACGCCGAGGGATCCGGCGACCCAGCCAGCGGCTCGGAAGGCATAGGGCAGGCCGAGCACCCCCGTGCCCACAATGGACACCACCACGTTGCCCAGCGTCTGCGCGCAGGTTGCTCCTCCCCCGCCTCCACGCCGTCTCTCATCCTCCCGCGCCAGCAGCGGCGCAGCAGCCCCCTTCGCCTCAGCCATCCCCAGGAACAACCGTGGCGGCGGCGAGAAGTAGCGGAGCTTTTCGAAGTGAATTTTGATTTTGGAATCTGATTTGGCGCACGAGACAACAAGAGGAGGAGCCGTCGTAGCGGTCACGGTGTACCGTGGTCCGTGGATGGTCAGCGGGATGGGATCACGTTGGGGCTTTTCTGGATATCTGTCGGACGAAAAAGCTTCGCTCACATGTGAATGGATTTTCTTTTAACGGAGCAATTGATAGTCTCCGTTTTATAGGTTTATTTTCGTCTCATATTTCATCACTACCTCTTCACGTTGGGTTTTCACCCTTCAAATAAATACTTTCCTAACCAGACACGTTATAAACGGGTAGGAACCGATAACATGTTATCAAACAATAAAATCCTATTTCATAGCAATCAATTTTAAATCATAACTTTCCTAACGCATCCATTAAAACAAAATCTAAATTAATCAAGACTTTCTACGTTGACGCAAGTTATTTAGTAATGTCTTTATGTGAAAGAATCAATCACAACCAATCTTTAAAGATCAGATCTAAATTAATTAATTTTACCATAAATCGCTAAATCTCTAATACTAAAGGGGAGTCCCTACGTCATTTCATCAGGACTCCCCATCGACCCCCGCTCCCACCGAGCCCCTTGACCTTAACCTCCCACCACATAATACGACCACAATTGGTGTCATTTGGCAAGTGGTGATTTTATCAATCCCATAATTTGGCAAGTGATGATTTTATAGGTCCCGTAAATCTCGCTACTTTCCTCCAAAACCTCGTCCTCTCAGATTCTCCTCGTCCCTCCCCCAAGATTGCTTCGTCCATGCATCTTTTATCTATCTTTCTCACATGTTCCTCCTCGGGATCTTTCTCATGGTTGTCGAGTCCTGTACGAGGCAGACGCACGGGCTCTCAACGCATGCTTGGTCGAGTAGCGAGCCAAGGAGAGCGCGTTGGTGCACCAAAGGACGGCGTCGGCCGCGTACCTCTGCGGCTCTGCCTCGTGCATCCATCGTGGGAGCGCCGGATCACCTTCCCACTCTTAAAGTGGTGCATGTGGCACTGCCGCGTCGAATTTCATTCCATCAGTCGGGTTCCTTCAGTTCGACTGGTCCAAGGACACCCTATCTTCCTCGTCGATCCCGGCATCTTCGGATGTCCATGTGATGTTGTCGCCGGACAGAGACACGTGCTGCTACTTACCGGCCAATGACAGCTCCGTTCTTAGTGGGAAACCCGCACACTGCATCCTGGGCGGTCGTCCCGCCCCGCCATGGTGGACATTGAAGGAAATATGCCCTAGAGGCAATAATAAAGTTGTTATTTATATTTCCTTATATCATGATAAATGTATTTTATTCATTCTAGAATTGTATTAACCGAAAACTTGATACATGTGTGGATACATAGACGAAACATAGTGTCTCTAGTAAGCCTCTACTAGACTAACTCGTTCAAAGATGGTTGAGTTTCCTAACCATAGACATGTGTTGTCATTTGATTAACGGGATCACATCATTAGGAGAATGATGTGATGCACAAGACCCATTCATTAGCTTAGCATTTTGATCGTTCAATTTTACTGCTATTGCTTTCTTCATGTCAAATACATATTTTTCCGACTATGAGATTATGCAACTCCCGGATACCGGAGGAATGCCTTGTGTGATATCAAACGTCACAACGTAACTGGGTGATTATAAAGATGCTCTATAGGTATCTCTGTAGGTGTTTATTGGGCTGGCATAGATCGAGAATAGGATTTGTCACTCCGAGTGTCGGAGAGGTATCTCTGGGCCCTCTCGGTAATGCATATCATAAGAAGACTTGCAAGCAATGTGACTAATGAGTTAGTTGTGAGATGATGCGACGGCGAGCGGCGAGTGGCGAGGGTGACGCTGGGGTCGACCGATACTGGGTCGACGGCTGCTGCAGGAGGACGTCGCATGCACTCGCACGGAAGTGCGCTGCCCCGCGGACGGGGAGGGACTCGACGTCGAGCTGTGCCTCCTGCAGCCAAGCTCAATCGTTGGCGATGAAGATGAGTGAGCCAAGACGGATCTCGCGGCCCGGAGCCAACTCACCACCGAACACCATGCTGAAGGGTATCGGAAAAAATGCAACATTGCCGAAAAGTCGCTTAGACGCTTGCCCCACGGTGGGCGCCAACTGTCGTGGGAACGTATCTGACTGTAAGAGTAGGGGGTAGGAAAGAGGCAAAGTCCTAGCTACAGCAAGATTGTGACAATGCTTTTTACGAGTTCAGGCCCCTCTCGGAGGAGGTAACAGCCCTACGTCTCAGTGCCGCGGAGGCTTTGTCGACTGGTATATGTTGAGGTTACAGGGGGTGCGAACCCTTGCGCCAGAGGAGGGGTGGCTTATATAGAGTGCGCCAGGCCCCCTCCGGCCCTCAGTTACACAAGGATTAATGTGAGTTAAGACATGGACGTTACTAGTGACGCCAGCTATTAATGATCTTTAAGACTACGGAGTGAACGCCTGGTCGTTGCCATCCTGGGGTGGCATTAGATCTTCTGTATTCCAAGTGTTTCTTCATACGATCGAGTGACGCTGTTGTGGTCGAGTGGATTTTGTGTATCCGAGTGGAACATGCCATTGAGTGGATTGTACCTTAAGGTGATTTAAGTCGGTATCTTTCTTTAGACTTCGAATGCCTTTGACTCTAGGGCAGTGTCCTTGGGCAGGGCGTCTAGGTCAGGCCTAGGCCTAGGTACATGTCTTCGTCACAGCTCTCGTGTGCTTCCCCTAAGGAACCTAATATTCGTAAGCCGACGACTGATGCATCAACATGTGATCAGCCTGCCCAACTTTGTGTTGTACATGCCATGTCATCGTCCGCCCCAGAGCAGCCAGTGGCAAGGCCTACAACTACTGAAGACGCACCACTGGTTCAGATGTCGGCCACTGAAGCAGAGGGGGGAGACTCAGCGGCACCACATGCTCAGCAGACTAACCTGGTTGAACGAACTGCTACGTAGTATGATGCTTCGGAACCGCCTCCTAAGCAGTTTGTAGGTCCAGAACCGACTGCTCATCAGTCTGTCGGTCCCCAACCACGTGATCAGCATACCAATGCGTCAGCACTGCCTGGTTAGCAAACCAATGCATTGGCACAGCCTCCTCAGCACACCGACAAGTTGGCACCACCTGCACAGGAACCCGATGGAGCTTCAACGTCTGGTCAGTAGTCTGATGCCTCTGCTCCTACAGCCCAGCAGTCCGTCATATCAGCATCGTCAGCTCGGCGGTCCGGCATAGCTAAACCGTTTGCTAAGCAGTTCATTGCAGCTTTACCATCTGCTCTGAAGTCCGCCATTCAGCCATCCAGACCTTGCACCAGAAGTGCTTCAAGTACCAATAAGGAAGCAGGCAAAAAGGCTGCACCCGTGAGGAGGCGCCCCCACGAGACCGAGGAGGAATGGGAACGCTTCCTCTTACTTAAGGCACTCATCACCTAGAACCAATTAACAGTAAGTTGTTCGAATTAGAGAGTAATATTATCTCTGACGACGTGGACGATGTAGAGTTAGAAAATCTACGCTTGCTAAAAATAAAGCAGACGTACTTGAAGCACGCGATTACGTCCATGGCCAACCATTTATTGTTAGCGAATACTTTGATGAGTGTAGTTCTAGTTGTCGCGTGTTACATAAATATTGCATCGATGAAATGTCGGCAGATCATCATGTTCTGGTAGTCTACTACAACAAAGATCATTTCTGACATGATCCGGGTTCCATTAGTTGGATTTCGAGGACTTACATCTCTTCTTAAACTTCAACGTGCTCGATGCCACTCTTATTAGATGCCTGATTTTGTAAGTACTTAACAAACTTTGATCAACTTCTCCATACAAGGTTGTAAATGATAAACAACTAACTGTATTTTATTCCTCTCAGGGGATTGACGCGCAGAGAAGAAAAAGGGGAGTGTGTATTTCATAGATCATGCATTAGCAAATGACACACTATTACATGATAAGGATGAACGGGAGTGGGACATTAACAAGGTCGTATGTATCTTCCAAAACATGCTGAAAGATCATGGATGTTGCCTATAGGGGGGTGAATAGGTGCTTTAAAATAATTACGGTTTAGGCTTGAACAAATGCGGAATAAACCTCGCGATTAATTTGCCAAGCACAAAACTTACAACAACTAGGCTCACCTATGTGCACCAACCACTTATGCTAAGCAAGATAAACTACTAGGTGATAGCAAGAAATAATATGACTATCACAAAGTAAAGTGCATAAGTAAAGGGCTCAGGTAAGAGATAACTGAGGCACACGGAGACGACGATCTATCCCGAAGTTCACACCCTTGCGGATGCTAATCTCCGTTTGGAGCGGTGTGGAGGCACAATGCTCCCCAAGAAGCCACTAGGGCCACCGTAATCTCCTCACGCCCTTGCACAATGCAAGATGACATGAATCCACTAAGGGACCCTTGAGTGCGGTCACCGAACCCGTACAAATGGCAACCCTTGGGGGCGGTCACCGAACCCGTACAAATTGCTCGGGGCGATCTCCACAACCTAATTGGAGACCCCGACGCTTACCTGGAGCTTTACACCACAATGATCGAGCTTCGAACACCACAAAGGTTGCGGCTATCTCCACAACTTAATTGGAGACCCCCAACGACACCACGAAGCTCCACCACAATGGAATATGGCTCCGAGGTGATCTGAACCGTCTAGGGTGCCCAAGCACCCAAGAGGAATAAGCTCAAGGGTACCAAGCACCCAAGAGTAATAAGCTTCTCAACTTCATTTCCACGTATCACCGTGGAGAACTCAAACCGATGCACCAAATGCAATTGCAAGGGCACACGGAGTGCCCAAGTCCTTCTTTCCCAAATCCCACCAAAGCAACTAATGCTAGGGAAGAAATTGAGAGGAAGAACAAGAAGGAGAACATGAAGAACAAGAAGAAGAACTCCAAGATCTAGATCCAAGGGGTTCCCCTCACATAGAGGAGAAAGTGATTGGTGGAAATGTGGATCTAGATCTCCTCTCTCTTTTCCTCCAAAAACTAACAAGAATCCATGGATGGATTGAGAGATATGTGACGCCCGAAGACCGGCGTCCCAGAAGATTCCAGAAGATTCCAGAAGATTCCAGATGTTCCGGGTTCTTCCGTGTGTGTCTTTGTGCTTGCTTTATTTTTTTTTGCATTGCATCATGTCATCATGCCATCATGTCATTATCTTTGCATCTCAACTTAAATAAATCGTGTGGATCTTCCATCCATTTAAATCGAGGGAAGGTTGTCTTCTCTTTATAACATAAAAGCGTCTCAATATTATTAGGGAGTTATATTAATAAATATTCCATTTGTTGGAATTCACCATAACACACTTGCAAATATTCCCCATGCCTCTTAATTCAAGTTTCATCGTCAAAAAAACCTTCCCTATAATTCTTTTCTCGTTTATCGAGGTTCCTCCAAAAATCCTCAACATTTTTGGACACTTCAAAAATCAAGTCTTAGTTCAAACCCATTTGAATTAAATTCAAATATGTTTGAATTATTTTTTTCGATCATGCCTTTTTCTATTTTCTCGGACCGTGCTCATTTCTTACGAGCCCGAGAAAATTAGTCCCTTGTGCTAAATCTTCCCCTAACCTTTCTTTTCTTTCCTCTTCTTTTAATTGTTTCTGCTTTGTTTTTATTTAAAAGATCCAGCCACCTCCTAGCTGCAGCCTACTAAGCTGGCCTCTTGGGCCTCCCTAGCCATCTGGGCTCCCACCCCAGCGCCTTCACCTCTCCCAGCCTCCCACCTCCTGGCCCTATATGCCCAACCGCACCCCACCGAACCCTAGCCGCTCGCTCCCGCAGGCCACCAGCCTCGCTCCCTCTCATCTCTCGCACGCCGCCGCCACTCCCATCGTTCCCCTCTCGTTCGACCCCATCGCCTGTGCCCCGATTCCATCGCTCGTCCCTCGTGCCTCCTTCCTCCCCAGCCTCGCTCTCCCCCGCACCATCTCTCGCTCGCCCGGCCCCCAGGCCCTTCTCCCTCAGCCGCCTCGACCCCATCGCTCCAGCCCTGTGCGCCATGGAGCCCCACCATGGAGCCTCGAGGCAGGCACGAGCATCTCTCCAGCATGGCCACCTGCGCCCTTCTCCCTCAAGCCGGCAAGACCCTCCTCGCATCCCTCCTGCCCCGTCCTCGAGCGCCTCTGCGCCTCGCCTCCAGGTCGCCCCGCCGCCAACAGGGCCGCGCCCGACCCTCTCCCTCCGGTCCCGCGCCGGCAAACCGAAGCCCGGTGCTCCCCGAGCCCTCCTCTCCAGTGCGCCCGCGCGCCGTGGCCTCTCCAGCGCCGCGGCCGGAGCTCGCCAGGTCGCAACGACCGGCCCGTCGCGCGACCCCCCTTCGGCCAGATTGTCCCGCAGCTCCTCCATCGCCCTGCTGCCTCCAATCCTGCAGCCCCATGTTGCCATGAGTTCTAGCTCGAGGCAGGTTCGATTCCGAGCAGTAGCAGCAGAGATGCCGCTGCTCTGCCTCCATTTCCCGTCGCCGCCTAGACCTTGCTGCCGTTTTTGTTTTTGCCAAGTTCTTTTGTACGAGAGACCCCAAGTTTCAGGGATGCAAGTTCTGCTACCCGTGTGCAACAACGTGGATTCGCCGGAGTACGACTACACGGCGACCCGACAAGTACCACGACGTCCGAGCACAACTACGACCGTGAACCAATACGCGAACGTGAACAACTACCGTCACCCCAAGTACGACTACCGATGCGCCAAGTACATCTATGAACTCGATGCCCGAACGACTACCGTCGCCGAGACCGCAAGTACCTCTACGAACGTGTACGACTACCTTCGGTGAAGAAACGAGTACAACTACTTCCTCTCCGAACGGAACGTCTACTTCCACTACCGTCGCCCCGTGTACGACTACGAACGAGAACAACTACTTCCTCTACGGCCGTGTACAACTACTTCCTCTACGTCCCTCTACGACCTCGAACCCCTCCGAGAACGATGTTCCGAAGGTATAACCCCGTGACGATGACCCGTGGATGCATGCATGTGTTGTATGAGATGTTTCCCTTGTGTGCTCCGTGCCCGTATCATCTTTTGTCGTACTCCTCGGTTGCCTCGTCGCCGACCCGTGGGAACCCGGTGACGGGATCGCCCCACCTTTCATCTCGTTTGACTCGCTCACGCCATCTTTCCTTTTGCATCGGACTCTCAACGAGTTACGGAACCGACATGTTGCCGTTGCATCATTTTCGGATCGTTGCCGTGGCACCCTTTCCTCCCACCACGGTGACAAATGCCCCGTATCGTCTTCATGTCAACTTCTAATAATAATTGCATAAACTTGATCATGTCATCCGCATCATGTTAACAACATTATAAATGTGTGAATTGTTGTTGCTTTAATAATTGCTAAACATGCTCATGGGGATTTTCCGGAATTTGTTGTTGTTATTTCCGGCCTCATTTAAAATGCCTAAATAGTGTAGTTTTATTATGCTTCACCTCTTGCCATGTTAACAAACATTTAATCTTGTCTTGTAAATAAACGAGAGTCAACTAAATAATTAACTTGTGGTGTTTTGTCAATATGCAACTCGTTGCATATTGAGCTCCACTTAAATTGTAGTGTTGTTTGTGCACCTTGCCATGCCTTGCATATTTAAACCGGATATGCATCATACTTGGATGTGCATCGTATGCCATGTTTATGATTGTGTGTTTACCGTGTTGTTTGCTTCTTTCCGGTTGCTTCTCTTGTTAGCTTCGGTTTCGTTCCGGAGTTGTGAGGATTCACTCGACTGTTGCTCCGTCTACTTCATGGAACCGTTCTTCTTCCTTGCGGAATCCCAGGCAAGATGATCATACCCTTGGATACCTTTACTACCATTGCCATGCTTAGTTGTCTCGATGCTATCGTTACATGTCGCGCTACCCATCTTTTATGTCAGCCTCTCCTTGTTGCCATGAGACCTCTAACATTTGAAACCTTCCTAGCAAAAACCACTGTTTGGCTATGTTACCCGCTTGCTCAGCCCCTCTTATAGCGTTGTTAGTTGCAGGTGAAGATGAAGTTTGTTCCAGGAGGGAACTTGTTGTTGTTATATCACAATATCTATAATTATTATTAACACACCTATATACTGGGCATGGGTGGAAAGCTTGGCCTTTTGCTCGGTGTTTTGTTCCACTCATGCCACCTTAGGCGCCGATAAACCGGCATTATGTTCCTTGATTTTGCGTTCCTTACACGATGGGTGGATGGGGACCCCTTGACAGTTCGACTTTGAATAAAACTCCTCCAGCAAGGCCCAACATTGGTTTTAATTTGCCTCATAATAACAACTTAATTAATTAATTAAATTTGCATAGGGGGTCGCACCCTCGGGTTCTTAATTCTACATAGCAGGGGGGGCCAGTGCTGATGGTGTTGGTCCCAAACTAGAGCCACTTGCGGTGCCACCCGGTTATCTGGGATCTTCGGTTGCTGTACGTATTGCTCATCCGGATGTGGCCTGAGACGAGATACGCGCGGCTACTATCAGGGTGTCGGCACGCCGGGAGGTCTTGCTGGACTTGTTTTACCATTGTCGAAATGTCGTGTGCTACCGGGATGCCGAGCCTGATCGGATTTCCCTAAGATAAGGAGTGATGATATTATATTTATCACTTCAGCTAATCGTGATAGCTTGTGATGGGCTAAGTTGGAACACCCCTGCAGTGTTATAATTTTTCGAAAGCCGTGCCCGCGGTTATGTGGCAGATTGGAATTTGTTAATGTCCGGTTGTAGAAAACTTGTCAGAGGATCCGAAGTAAAACACACAACTGTGTGAGTAACCGTGACTGTCTCTTTTCACTTTGAGAAGAGAACACGGTGGGGTTATGTTTGATCGTATGTAGTTCAGGATCTTTAGTGATCACCTTTTAGCGACCGTTTGCGTAGATGCTCATCTTATTCTTGTACTCGTAAGTTAGCCACCATATTATGCTTAGCCGCTGCTGCAACCTCACCACTTTACCTCTTCCTACCCATAAAGCTTTGCTAGTCTTGATACCCATGGTTATGGGATTGCTGAGTCCTCGTGGCTCACAGATACTACAACACCAGGTGCAGGTTCAGCCGAGTTTGATGCAGGAGCTGGTTCAAGTACTTCTCTGGGAGCTCGATGAAGAGAGTGGCCGTATGCTTGTGACGTTTTCGACGATCAGTAGTGGTTTCTACTAGGATTCGATCTAGACCTATGGTTTTATGTTGTTTGGTATCTTGTCTTTTGGATCTTCGCCCGTAGTCGGGTTGTGATGTTTTGAATGATGAATTGCTTATGTATTGTATTGTGTGAAGTGGCGAGTGTAAGCCAACTATCTCCTTTTGCAATTTAATCCCTCTTTTACATGAGTCGTGCAAAGATACCAAACTTGCGATCATTCCAGAATGGGCTTATATCTTTAAGTCGTGCCTCGACACGTAGGAGATATAGTCCCATCCTGGGCATTACAAGTTGGTATTCAGAGCCTTCTCCGACCTAGAAGCCCTCACTGATTGATCGAATCGTTGACGGTTGAGTCTAGGCACACACTTGAAAATGTTTTGAGTCCTATATATATATATATCGGAGAGTAGGATTTATTTTGCTCCTCATCCCTTTTCACTCTGGTGAGGACTCCTGACGTTTACTCTTGCCTCTTCTACTTAAAAAAAATGCACCAAATTTTTTTTAGGATCTCGCGAGTATTGTTTGGATTGTTCCGATGTCTTTGTGACGAGAACATTGTTCTCGATGCCTCCTGTCATTAGGGGTCGTGGCAGTGTCCCGAGGAGTTGAGCTCCAAGGTGTTGTCGTCACAAATCCATCGCGGCAGTACTAGAATACTTAAGACGGCCGACATCGAAAACTCTCCTATGCGGTTAGTGGCAAGATAACCCCGACATCACCCAGTACTAGGGAGGTAGTTCGGGAGTATTGCCATAGCTGGTATAGTAGATGCGTTACGAAGGTCCGAGGTAAACGGTTTCCGAGAACAACTGGTTATGTGTTGAAGGATGGATACAGCTGGATGTAGGTTTAGAGTTGATTGCGCGGTGCTTCCCCTGTATCCCCAACACCTGATTGCATAACTGGAAACTTTCGGAAATTAATAGGTGGGTTCATCTAGTAGTTCTAGGCTTTCTTCCAACGAATGCATGATATGAAGTTTGGGGTTCTACATTGAGTGAAGTGGTTTTATGGGCTTGTTTCGATCGGGAGTTGCATCTTAAAGGGTCCTTGGCTATGCTGATCCGGGGATTGCAAAACCCTTTTGTAACACATTCCATAAGCTTTCAGCACGAATATGTCGGACGAAACTTCTATCTTGTATTTGTTCTATCTGATCCTTGTTGCTTTTATTTATCTTTTGTTCTCCCAAGTGGCTTCTCGTCAAGCTGATGTACCTGCGTAATTCATTCGTTCAATTCTCTGTTCGGATAGATATGTTGCAACATAATCTTCTTCATAAACATATCTATCCTTTGTTTTTGTTTTGATTCTGGTATTCGAGTTGCTTCGATGTCAAATGTTGATTCCATACCTTTCCTAATCGGCATTCTCATATTTCTATGGGAGTGCTAGTCCTTTTTGATCATCGAGCTTGTCTTGTTAATCCTTTTCAACCGGTGTGCCTTCTCTTCAAGTTATTCCATACGGACGTCGTTGAGAAATCTGACGATTTGTCTGTTTCATTCATCCCAAGTCGTCTTTGTTTTCCCCACCCTCCCTCCCTTTTCTTTATGGAGCTGGAATTCTTAATGAAGTATCCATTTTATTCATGTGATATTTCTTCATTCTTTTCCTTCAATGTTCTTATCCGGTGCTTTATCGTGAAGATGCTCAAGAGCTTCAAGTTCATCATTCTTTTGTTCTCAATTCTGCCGTGGATGTAATTCAAGATTTCGGTGTTGATCTTATCATTTTTCCTCATTTCACAATGTTTTCTTATTCCGGTGCACCAATTAATCATTCTCCTCTTGCTATTCATATCCGGAGTGCTGAAGATTCATAATTCCATTCTTAATCCATTCAAGCTATTTTGAGGATTATCATCTTATTCAAGCCATTTAATTCAACTGGTGCAATATCTCTTAAGCAATCTTTTTCAACGGTGATTTCTTTAGTGGGCCCTAACCCACAGGTCTTTCTCCAGGATCTTACCTGACTCTTCTTTTTCCGGAGAATTCTTTTGAAATGTGACGTAAGATTGGATTACATCGGTCATATACCTTCTCCAAGATCGCCTTCAATTCTTTTTCATCATTGGTTCAACCTTTTAATTCTTCATCCCCGAGTGCTCAACAATTCTTATGGCATTTCTCGTTGTCTTTCTCAACATTTGGAGACCGGAGAAGAGTTTCTCTTAAATCTTGGCCTGTCTTCTTGAAGATTCGTGGTTCTAGCTTCATGCCATTCTCATTATTGTTTCGATTGTGAGGAATTCTTTTATACCATCCAAAGCATTTCATGAATTCTTTTCCTTGTGATCCTTCGAAGGCCATCATTTCAGAATATTTCTTCGTTCTCAGCTTTCAACTTCGTCCTCCAAATATTCTTCATTGATGTCTCTTCGTTCGTCTCCAATTCTTACGGTGGTTCGTTAAACATTCTTTACTGTGTTATCATGTCATTTCACTCGTTCTTTCCAAAATCCTACCGGTGGTTCGTTGAAGATTTACCCAAGTTTGTGCGAGATCTCTCTTTAATTCTTTCCAACGAGAATAAGTAGTATGCCAAATCCTTTGGTTGTCATCAATTTAAATTGGTGAAGGAGATGCATGACATAATTCTTATTCTTATTCCTTCAAGGTGATTTAATTCTTTTGTCTGGAGCTTGTTCATCATATCATATCCTTGGTTCTAAGTTTTCATCTTGTTTTCCGGAGCTTCAAGTTATTTCAATTATATCATTCCAAAGCTCAATCTAATTCATCGCAGGCCTTGAATCTTATTCTTTTCATCTTTCACATCTCATCCTTTTGTTACTGGAGTTCTCATGGTGGTTTATCATGTTTTAATTCATCCTCGAAGTCTTCATCAAGATTCTTGTTGGAGGAGCTCAAATATTCTTCTTCTTGCATTTTGAAGTGCAATCCGTTCTACCTTATCTTTTCAGATGGTGTTATGTCATTTTTGACAATTCCTTCATGTTTCATGATTCACAAGTTGTCAAGAATGAGATATTTAAAACCATCATTTTCTTGTTCAGGAGATCTTTTCAACCCTTTAATTATTCGTTGGAGTTATCTTGGGTTGTATTTCACCTAAAAGCTTTCCCTAAGGATTGTTGCTAATTATGGTGCTTATAAATGAACCAAGTTCTTCATTTATCCTTCCGGGGAGATAAGTTTATCGTCTCCTTGTTGATCTCAATCCATTTAATCGTTTCCGTTAGTGGCTGGTTGTCACCTCTTAATTTTGAGATGTTTTCCATAAGCCCACATCAAGCTTATTCATTTCGTTGTTGATTTTCCATCAACTCCGTTCAACCCTTCTTCGTAAGGAGGATTTTCTAATTCATTTGTGGGAGAAGTTGTCATTTTTTCTTCTCCATTCATTTCTTTCGTTGATTTATATGCTATTCTTTCATTCCGGAGGCCTTGTGATATTGCTCTCTTTAACCATCATATCGTTTTATCGAGATCATGTTCTTTCCTTGCTTATCATTTAACCAGAGTGTTGTATTCTTCATTCTAGTTCCCTCATCTTATCAAGTTTGCCTCTCTTTTCCACCGGAGTGCTGTCTGAATCTTTCTTAACCTTGTGCCATTCTTTTAATTGTTTCGGAGGCAATATGCTGTTGATTACATCAAGTATCATCTCATCTCCTCAAGTTCTTGTTAATTCCTTCCATTTTCAGACGGAGTGCTGTTTGAATCATGTCATTCTTATTCCGTGGCTATATCATTGCGGTTCATATTCTTTTGGTTCGTAAGAACTTGCTTCATGTCTTTTAACCTTCAAGGTTCTCATAATGCTCCTTGTTCCTCTTTTCTAACGGAGTGCTTTCATCTTCGCTCATCTTGGTGCTTTTGTTCTTTCAACTTGTTTAACCTCTCAAGGTTGTTTGGTTTCACTCGTCTGTCAAAGAAGCAACTTTGTTTTACCTCTTCTCTTTCGTTTTTACCCGGCGCTATCTCTACGATCTCGGGTCGAGATCCTCTGTTAGTGTGGGAGAGTTGTGACGCCCGAAGACCGGCGTCCCAGAAGATTCCAGAAGATTCCAGAAGATTCCAGATGTTCCGGGTTCTTCCGTGTGTGTCTGTGTGCTTGCTTTATTTTTTTGCATTGCATCATGTCATCATGCCATCATGTCATTATCTTTGCATCTCAACTTAAATAAATCGTGTGGATCTTCGATCCATTTAAATCGAGGGAAGGTTGTCTTCTCTTTATAACATAAAAGCCTCTCAATATTATTAGGGAGTTATATTAATAAATATTCCATTTGTTGGAATTCACCATAACACACTTGCAAATATTCCCCTTGCCTCTTAATTCAAGTTTCATCGTCAAAAAAACCTTCCCTATAATTCTTTTCTCGATTATCGAGGTTCCTCCAAAAATCCTCAACATTTTTGGACACTTCAAAAATCAAGTCTTAGTTCAAACCCATTTGAATTAAATTCAAATATGTTTGAATTATTTTTTTCGATCATGCCTTTTTCTATTTTCTCGGACCGTGCTCATTTCTTACGAGCCCGAGAAAATTAGTCCCTTGTGCTAAATCTTCCCCTAACCTTTCTTTTCTTTCCTCTTCTTTTAATTGTTTCTGCTTTGTTTTTATTTAAAAGATCCAGCCACCTCCTAGCTGCAGCCCACTAAGCTGGCCTCTTAGGCCTCCCTAGCCATCTGGGCTCCCACCCCAGCGCCTTCACCTCTCCCAGCCTCCCACCTCCTGGCCCTATAGGCCCAACCGCACCCCACCGAACCCTAGCCGCTCGCTCCCGCAGGCCACCAGCCTCGCTCCCTCTCATCTCCCGCACGCCGCCGCCACTCCCATCGTTCCCCCCTCGTTCGACCCCATCGCCTCTGCCCCGATTCCATCGCTCGTCCCTCGTGCCTCCTTCCTCCCCAGCCTCGCTCTCCCCCGCACCATCTCTCGCTCGCCCGGCCCCCAGGCCCTTCTCCCTCAGCCGCCTCGACCCCATCTCTCCAGCCCTGTGCGCCATGGAGCCCCGCCATGGAGCCTCGAGGCAGGCACGAGCAGCTCTCCAGCATGGCCACCTGCGCCCTTCTCCCTCAAACCGGCAAGACCCTCCCCGCGTCCCTCCTGCCCCGTCCTCGAGCGCCTCTGCGCCTCGCCTCCAGTTCGCCCCACCGCCAACAGGGCCGCGCCCGACCCTCTTCCTCCGGTCCCGCGCCGGCAGGTCGGAGCCCGGTGCTCCCCGAGCCCTCCTCTCCAGCGCGCCCGCGCGCCGTGGCCTCTCCAGCGCCGCGGCCGGAGCTCGCCAGGTCGCAGCGACCGGCCCGTCGCGCGACCCCCCTTCGGTCGGATCGTCCCACAGCTCCTCCATCGCCCTGCTGCCTCCAATCCTGCAGCCCCATGTTGCCATGAGTTCTAGCTCGAGGCAGGTTCGATTCCGGGCAATAGCAGCAGAGATGCCGCTGCTCTGCCTCCGTTTCCCGTCGCCGCCTAGACCTTGCTGCCATTTTTGTTTTTGCCAAGTTCTTTTGTACGAGAGACCCCAAGTTTCAGGGATGCAAGTTCTGCTACCCGTGTGCAACAACGTGGATTCGCCGGAGTACGACTACACGGCGACCCGGCAAGTACCACGACGTCCGAGCACAACTACGACCGTGAACCAAGACGCGAACGTGAACAACTACCGTCGCCCCATGTACGACTATCGATGCGCCAAGTACATCTACGAACTCGACGCCCGAACGACTACCGTCGCCGAGACCGCAAGTACCTCTACGAACGTGTACGACTACCTTCGGTGAAGAAACGAGTACAACTACTTCCTCTCCGAACGGAACGTCTACTTCCACTACCGTCGCCCCGTGTACGACTACGAACGAGAACAACTACTTCCTCTACGGCCGTGTACAACTACTTCCTCTACGTCTCTCTACGACCTCGAACCCCTCTGAGAACGATGTTCCGAAGGTATAACCCCGTGACGATGACCCGTGGATGCATGCATGTGTTGTATGAGATGTTTCCCTTGTGTGCTCCGTGCCCGTATCATCTTTTGTCGTACTCCTCGGTTTCCTCGTCGCCGACCCGTGGGAACGCGGTGACGGGATCGCCCCACCTTTCATCTCGTTTGACTCGCTCACGCCATCTTTCCTTTTGCACCGGACTCTCAACGAGTTACGGAACCGAGATGTTGCCGTTGCATCATTTTCGGATCGTTGCCGTGGCACCCTTTCCTCCCACCACGGTGACAAATGCTCTGTATCGTCTTCATGTCAACTTCTAATAATAATTGCATAAACTTGATCATGTCATCCGCATCATGTTAACAACATTATAAATGTGTGAATTGTTGTTGCTTTAATAATTGCTAAACATGCTCATGGGGATTTTCCGGAATTTGTTGTTGTTATTTCCGGCCTCATTTAAAATGCCTAAATAGTGTAGTTTTATTATGCTTCACCTCTTGCCATGTTAACAAACATTTAATCTTGTCTTGTAAATAAACGAGAGTCAACTAAATAATTAACTTGTGGTGTTTTGTCAATATGCAACTCGTTGCATATTGAGCTCCACTTAAATTGTAGTGTTGTTTGTGCACCTTGCTATGCCTTGCATATTTAAACCGGACATGCATCATACTTGGATGTGCATCGTATGCCATGTTTATGATTGTGTGTTTACCGTGTTGTTTGCTTCTTTCCGGTTGCTTCTCTTGTTAGCTTCGGTTTCGTTCCGGAGTTGTGAGGATTCACTCGACTGTTGCTCCGTCTACTTCATGGAACCGTTCTTCTTCCTTGTGGAATCCCAGGCAAGATGATCATACCCTTGGATACCTTTACTACCATTGCCATGCTTAGTTGTCTCGATGCTATCGTTACATGTCGCGCTACCCATCTTTTATGTCAGCCTCCCCTTGTTGCCATGAGACCTCTAACATTTGAAACCTTCCTAGCAAAAACCACTGTTTGGCTATGTTACCCGCTTGCTCAGCCCCTCTTATAGCGTTGTTAGTTGCAGATGAAGATGAAGTTTGTTCTAGGAGGGAACTTGTTGTTGTTATATCACAATATCTATAATTATTATTAACACACCTATACTGGGCATGGGTGGAAGGCTTGGCCTTTTGCTCGGTGTTTTGTTCCACTCATGCCACCTTAGGCGCCGATAAACCGGCATTATGTTCCTTGATTTTGCGTTCCTTACACGATGGGTGGATGGGGACCCCTTGACAGTTCGACTTTGAATAAAACTCCTCCAGTAAGGCCCAACATTGGTTTTAATTTGCCTCATAATAACAACTTAATTAATTAATTAAATTTGCATAGGGGGTCGCACCCTCGGGTTCTTAATTCTACATAGCAGGGGGGCCAGTGCTGATGGTGTTGGTCCCAAACTAGAGCCACTTGCGGTGCCACCCAGTTATCTGGGATCTTCGGTTGCTGTACGTATTGCTCATCCGGACGTGTCCTGAGACGAGATACGCGCGGCTACTATCAGGGTGTCGGCACGCCGGGAGGTCTTGCTGGACTTGTTTTACCATTGTCGAAATGTCTTGTGCTACCGGGATGCCGAGCCTGATCGGATTTCCCTAAGATAAGGAGTGATGATATTATATTTATCACTTTAGCTAATCGTGAGAGCTTGTGATGGGCTAAGTTGGAACACCCCTGCAGGGTTATAATTTTTCGAAAGCCGTGCCCGCGGTTATGTGGGAGATTGGAATTTGTTAATGTCCGGTTGTAGAAAACTTGGCAGAGGATCCGAAGTAAAACACACAACTGTGTGAGTAACCGTGACTGTCTCTTTTCACTTTGAGAAGAGAACACGGTGGGGTTATGTTTGATCGTATGTAGTTCAGGATCTTTAGCGATCACCTTTTTGCGACCGTTTGCGTAGATGCTCATCTTATTCTTGTACTCGTAAGTTAGCCACCATATTATGCTTAGCCGCTGCTGCAACCTCACCACTTTACCTCTTCCTACCCATAAAGCTTTGCTAGTCTTGATACCCATGGTTATGGGATTGCTGAGTCCTCGTGGCTCACAGATACTACAACACCAGGTGCAGGTTCAGCCGAGTTTGATGCAGGAGCTGGTTCAAGTACTTCTCTGGGAGCTCGATGAAGAGAGTGGCCGTATGCTTGTGACGTTTTCGACGATCAGTAGTGGTTTCTACTAGGATTCGATCTAGACCTGTGGTTTTATGTTGTTTGGTATCTTGTCTTTTGGATCTTCGCCCGTAGTCGGGTTGTGATGTTTTGAATGATGAATTGCTTATGTATTGTATTGTGTGAAGTGGCGAGTGTAAGCCAACTATCTCCTTTTGCAATTTAATCCCTCTTTTACATGAGTCATGCAAAGATACCAAACTTGCGATCATTCCAGAATGGGCTTATATCTTTAAGTCGTGCCTCGACACGTAGGAGATATAGTCCCATCCTGGGCATTACAAGATAGCAAGCTCGAAGAAGGTCAGCAATGGGGGAAGAACACAAGCTCAAAGGATAAGGTTCATTGGGGAAGAAGACCCCCTTTTATAGGTGGGGAAAAACCAACCGTTATGCTCACAGCCCGCACCGAGTTGTACTACCGCTTGTCCTTCATGACACTTTTCCAAGTCTTTCTTCAAGGAAGTGACTTGGGACTTGAGCTCTTTTATTTCCTCTACATGGTTAGTATCAACACAAGTACTAGAGGAAGTATAAGCTTCATCGTTAGAGCAACAAGGCAAGGAAAGCAATTCATCACAAGATATAGCAACATTATGAGTGGATGAATTGCGAGAACTAGCATATGGCAATATAGCATTCAGACTTGAAATAGTGCTAGTATCCACATGAGGCTCACTAGATGTTACCTTAGCAATGATAGCTTCATGAGCTATCTTTAGCACATTATGGGATACTAGAAGATCATCATGAGAGCTTGTGAGCTTTACATGACTTTCTTCCAATTTCCCATAAGTGCTAGATAGCAACTCAAGTTGAGCCCTTAGCTCAACATTCTCATTTAAAATGGATGTTTCACAAGATGTAGAGTTAGTATCACAAGCATCATTATTAACAACAAGAGGAGAAGACAACTTGGCACGCTCTTTTGAATATGAAGCTTTAAGTTGAGCATGAGACTCAGTGAGTTTGATGAGCTCACTCTTAATGACCCTTGAGCCATTTTCGAGGTGCTCAAAGTCCTCAAGGAGTTTAGCATACGCAACTTCAAGCTTCTCATTTTTAGGTTCAAAATTGTTGGCCACCTCAAGAGCTCTATCATGAGATTCCCTCACTCTAGATAATTCTAGAGCAAGAGTCTCCTCAAGATATTCCTTTGTGGTTTGTTCAAGTTCAAGAGCTTGAGAGAGGTCTGCGATCTCATTAGCGTAATCATGCTCATGACCTTCCATTTTCTCAATGGTGACCTCATGCTCCTCTAGATGAGATTCCAACTCCTCAATGTATTTCTTGCCCTCAATGGCAATAGACATGATTTCCATGAAGTTGAAACGAGCAATTTTATTCTTATGAAGAGCTTTAAAAATCATTTCCCCCTTAATTTTTAAGGAGGCAACATTATCATTCTCTTCATCACTATCAACATCATCATCATTCTTGTCATCATCAAAATCATCATAATATATATTGGGATTCAAAGTGGGAGATACCTTTGAAGCCTTAGCCATAAGGCAAAACACAATAGATGATGGTGTTGGATCCCTCGAAGCACCATTCAAGGCCACATCTTGTTCCATGGGTTGTTGTATTTCCTCTACATTGTTAGCACAACAATTCGAGGAAATATATGCATTTTTATCATGGCAACGAGACATAGCAAGCATATCATCATGAGATTTAGTCAAGCAGTTTCTACATGATATGCAAGGACTATCAACACAAGCATGTGAAACATTGGGAATGCTCGAAGTGTTAAATTCCAAAGATGAAGCATTGCAATAATAAAGTGATGAAGGATCATCAATAATAAGCTCACTATAATCATTGCAATGAACACCACCACTCACCATATCATTACCTTGTGCAAACCACATGTAGGTGAAGTAGAAGAAGTTGAGAACACAACACGGCCGGAGGTGGAGGGAGAACATGAAGGAAATATGACCTAGAGGCAATAATAAAGTTATTATTTGTATTTCCTTATATCATGATAAATTTTTATTATTCATGCTAGAATTATATTAACCGGAAACTTAGTACATGTGTGAATACATAGACAAAATAGAGTGTCCCTAGTATGCCTCTACTAGACTAGCTCATTGATCAAAGATGGTTATGTTTCCTAGCCATAGACAAGACCCATACGTTAGCTTAGCAACTTGATCGTTTAGTTTTACTGATATTGCTTTCTTCATAACTTATACATGTTCCTATGACTATGAGATTATGCAACTCTTGAATATCGAAGGAAGACCTTGTGTGCTATCAAACGTCATTACTTAACTGGGTGATTATAAAGATGCTCTACAGGTGTCTCCAAAGGTGTTTTTGGTGTTGGCATAGATCAAGAATATGATTTGTCACTCCGAGTGTCGGAGAGGTATCTCTGGGTCCTCTCGGTGATACACATCATAATAAGCCTTGCAAGCAAATGACTAATGAGTTAGTCACGAGATAATGTATTACGGAACGAGTAAAGTGACTTTCTGGTAACGAGATTAACTAGGTATAGTGATATCGATGATCGAATCTTGGGCAAATAACATACCGATGACAAAGGGAACGACGTATGTTGTTATGCGGTTTGACGGATAAAGATCTTCGTAGAATATGTAGGAGCCAATATGAGCATCCAGGTTCCACTATTGGCTAATTGACCGGAGATGAGTCTCGGTCATGTCTACATAGTTCTCGAACCCGTAGGGTCCGCACGCTTAACGTACGATGACGATCAATATTATGTGTTTATGAGTTTTGATGTAACGAAGGTAGTTTGGAGTCCCAGATGTGATCAGGGACATGGCGAGAAGTCTCGGAATGTTCGAGACATAAAGATTGATATATTGGACGACTATATTTGGACACCGGAAGAGTTCCAGGTGTTATCGGATAAAACCGGAGTGCCGGAGGGGTTACCGGAACCCCCCGGGGGAGTATGGGCCATAATGGGCCATGAGGGAAATAGAGAGGCAGCCCACTGGGGCTGGCCGCCCCCAAGGGAATCCTAGTTGGACTAGGAGTGGGGGAGGCGCCCCTCTCCTTCCTTCTCCTCTTCTTCTTCCTTTCCTACTCCTAGTAGGAATAGGAAAGGGGGATTCCTACTCCTAGTAGGAATAGGAAAGGGGGATTCCTACTCCTACTAGGAGTAGGAAACCTACTCCTAGCGCGCCCTATAGGGTCGGGCGGCCCTCCCCCTTGCTCCTTTATATACGGGGGCAGGGGGCACCCAAGGACACACAAGCAACATTGTTTTAGCCGTGTGCGATGCCCCCCTCCACAGAAACACACCTCGGTCATATCGTTGCAGTGCTTAGGAGAAGCCCTGCGTCGGTAACTTCATCATCTCCGTCACCACGCCATCGTGCTGACAAAACTCTCCCGTGAAGCTCAACTGGATCAAGAGCTCGTGGGACATCATTGAGCTGAACGTGTGCTGAACGCGGAGGTGCCGTACGTCCGGTGCTTGGATCGGTTAGATCGTGAAGATGTTCGACTACATCAACCGCGTCACTAGACGCTTCCGCTTTTGATCTATGAGGGTACGTAGACACACTCTCCCCTCTCGTTGCCATGCATCTAGTAGATAGATCTCGCATGATCGTAGGAAATTTTTAAAATACTACGTTCCCCAACAGTGGCATCATGAGTCAGGTCTATGCGTAGATGATATGCATGAGTAGAGCAGAATGAGTTGTGGGCGATAATAGTCATACTGCTTACCAGCATGTCATACTTTGATTCGGCGGTATTGTGAGATGAAGCGGCCCAGGCCGACATTACGCGTACGCTTACGCGAGACTGGTTTCACCGTTACGAGCACTCGTTGCTTAAAGATGACTGGCGGGTGTCTGTCTCTCTCACTTTAGTTGAATCGAGCGTGGCTACGCCCAATCCTTGTGAAGGTTAAAACATCATATACTTGACGAAAAATCGTTGTGGTTTTTGTATGCGTAGGTAAGAACGATTCTTGCTAAGCCCGTAGCAGCCACGTAAAACTTGCAACAACAATGTAGAGGACGTCTAACTTGTTTTTGCAGGGCATGTTGTGATGTGATATGGTCAATACGTGATGAGTTATACGTTATTGTATGAGATGATCATGTTTTGTAAAGTTATCCGCAACCGGCAGGAGCCTTATGGTTGTCTCTTTATTGTATAAATTGTGAAAGCCATGTAACTGATTTACTTTATCACTATGAGTTAGCGATAGTAGTAGTAGCAATAGTTGGCGAGATGACCACGACGCTGCGATGATGATCATGGTATCTAGCCGGTGACGATGGAGATCATGACGATGCTTTGGAGATAGAGATTGATACATCTCCAACGTATCTACTTTTCCAAACACTCTTGCCCTTGTTTTGGACCCTAACTTGCATGATTTGAATGGAACTAACCCGGACTGACGCTGTTTTCAGTAGAACTGCCATGGTGTTATTTTTGTGCAGAAATAAAAGTTCTCGGAATGACCTGAAATTCAACGGACAATTATTTTGGACTATATAAAAATATATATGTGGAAAGAACCAGACCAGGGGGCCCACAACCTGTCCACGAGGGTGGGGGCGCCCCCCTGGGCGCGCCCCCTGCCTCGTGGGCCCCCTGTTACTCCACCGACGTATCCCCCGACTCCATATATTCACTTTCGGGGAGAAAAAACAGAGAGAAGGAATTATCGCGTTTTACGATATGGAGCCGCTGCTAAGCCCTAATCTCTCTCGGGAGGGCTGATCTGGAGTCCGTTCGGGGCTTCGGAGAGTGGAGATTGTCGCCGTCGTCATCATCAACCTTCCTCCATCACCAATTCCATGATGCTCACCGCCGTGCGTGAGTAATCCCATCGTAAGCTTGCTAGACGGTGATGGGTTGGATGAGATTTATCATGTAATCGAGTTAGTTTTGTTAGGTTTTGATCCCTAGTATCCACTATGTTCTAAAATTGATGTTGTTATGACTTTGCCATGCTTAATGCTTGTCACTAGGGCCCGAGTGCCATGATTTCAGATCTGAACCTATTATGTTTTCATGAATATATATGTGTGTTCTTGATCCTATCTTGCAAGTCAATAGTCACCTACTATGTGTTATGATCCGGCAACCCCGAAGTGACAATAGTTGGGACCACTCCCGATGATGATCGTAGTTTGAGGAGTTCATGTATTCACTATGTGTTAATGCTTTGGTCCGGTACTCTATTAAATGAGGCCTTAATATCCCTTAGTTTCCAATAGGACCCCGCTGCCACGGGAGGGTAGGACAAAAGATGTCATGCAAGTTCTTTTCCATAAGCACGTATGACTATATTCGGAATACATGCCTACATTACATTGATGAACTGGAGCTAGTTCTGTGTCACCCTAGGTTATAACTATTACATGAGGAATCGCATCCGACATAATTATTCATCACCGATCCAATGCCTACGAGCTTTTCACATTGCTTGTTGCGTATCTACTTTTCCGCTGCTACTGTTACAATCACTACAAAACTACTATCGCTACTTTTGCCACCGTTACCGTTACTTCCATATTACCTTGTTACTAAATTACCTTGCTGCAGATACTAAGTTTTCCAGGTGTGGTTGAATTGACAACTCAGCTGCTAATACTTGAGAGTATTCTTTGGCTCCCCTTGTGTCGAATCAATAAATTTGGGTTGAATACTTTACCCTCGAAAACTGTTGCGATCCCCTACACTTGTGGGTTATCAAGACTATTTTCTGGCGCCGTTGCCGGGGAGCATAGCTATATTCTTAAAGTCACATGGGATTTATATCTGTTGATCACTATGAAGAACTTGAAAGACTCAAAAACCCAGATTTATCTCTCAACTACGAGGGGAGGTAAGGAACTGCCATCTAGCTCCGCATTTGATTCACCATCTGTTATGAGTAAACTTGCGACACTTGCTCTTGCTATTGAATCTGATATGTCGTATGTTCTTGATGATGCCACTTCTTCTATGTATGATGAAACTACTTCTATGCTTGATAATACTGTGCCACTAGGTGAATTTCTAGATGAATAAATTGCTAAGGTTAGGGAGAATGCAAATATTGAAACTGATAATATTGATGAAAGTGATGATGAAGATTCTCCCCCTAGATATGAATTGCCTATTATTCCTGAGGGTTCTGTTATGGATGAAGAAACTACTAGAGACTTTCTTGCTTGCAACGATAGATATGATCTTAAGAAATTATTACCTAAGCTGAAAGAAAAGTCTTTGAATGCTAGAATGAAATATGACCCTACTTTTGCTACTTCACCTATCTTTGTTATTGATAAGGATTATGATTTTTCTGTTGATCATGAGTTAATTACTTTGGTTGAATCTCATCCTTTCCATGACTATGAATCTGAAACTGTTGTGGCACATCTTACTAAGTTGAATGATATAGTTACCCTGTTTACCAACGAGGAAAAGATTAGTTATTACTATATCCTTAAGTTATTTCCATTCTTGTTAAATGGTGATGCTAAGACATGGTTTAATTCTCTTGATCCTGGTTGTGTGCGTAGTCCCCATGATATGATTTATTACTTCTCTGCTAAATATTTTCCCGCTCATAAGAAACAAGCTGCCTTACGGGAAATATATAATTTTGTGCAAATTGAAGAAGAGAGTCTCCCACAAGCTTGGGGGAGGCTTCTCCAGTTACTTAATGATTTGCCTGATCATCCTCTTCAGAGGAACGAAATACTTGATGTCTTTTATAAAGAACTAATCGATGCTTCCAGAGACCACCTGGATAGTTGTGCTGGTTGTGTTTTCAGGGAAAGAATAGTTGATCAAGCTGAATTACTATTGAATAATATGTTGACCAATGAAAATAATTGGACACTTCCTGAACCAGCCCCTAAGCCAACTCCAAAGAAAAGGGGTGTTCTGTTTCTCAGTCCCAAAGATATGCAAGAGGCAAAGAAATCTATGAAAGAAAAAGGTATTAAAGCAGAAGATGTTAAGAATTTGCTGCCTATTGAAGAAATACATGGTCTTGATAACCCGACACACGTAGTAAAGGTAAATTTTCTTTATAGATTTGATGAAAGTGATATTCCTCGTTATAAGTCTGCTAGCCAATGCTTAGATGAGTTTGACAATTTTATTGTGAAGCAAGAAAACTTCAATGCTTATGTTGGTAGACAATTGCCACGTAATGCTTATATGATTGAACGCTTGAGTGATTATATGTCTAGAGTTAAAGGTGAATTGAAACTCATTAGTAAACATGCTTCTATGGTTACCACTCAAGTAGAACAAGTACTTAAAGCACAAAATGATTTGCTCAATGAATTAAATTGTAAGAAAAATGATAATGTTGTTAGAGTTATGACTAGAGGTGGTAAAATGACTCAAGAACCTCTGTATCCTGAAGGCCACCCTAAGAGAATTGAGCAAGATTCTCAGAGAGCTAATTTAGATGCACCTAGCTCTTCTAGGAAGAAGAAAAAGAAAAATGATAGGACATTGCATGCTCCTAGTGAACCTCTAGCTGACACACATGAGAATCCCAATGATATCTCTGTTTCTGATGCTGAAACACAATCTGGTAATGAACATGAACCTAGTGATAATGCTCATGATGATGCTCCACCTAGCAATAATAATGATGTAGATAATGAACCTGTTGTTGATCTTGATAACCCACAACCAAAGAATCAACATTATGATAAGAGAGACTTTGTTACTAGGAAGGACGGTAAGGAAAGAGAACCATGGGTTCGGAAACCCATGCCTTTTCCTCCTAAACCATCCGAGAAAAAGGATGATGAGGATTTTGAGCGCTTTGCTGAAATGATTAGACCTATCTTTTTGCGTATGCGTTTGACTGATATGCTTAAAACAAATCCTTATGCTAAGTATATGAAAGATATTATTACCAACAAAAGAAAGATACCTGAAGTTGAAATTTCCACGATGCTTGCCAATTAAACTTTTAAGGGTGGAATACCTAAGAAACTAGGAGACCCGGGAGTACCTACTATATCATGCTCCATTAAGAGAAACTATGTTAAAACTGCTTTATGTGATCTTGGGGCCGGTGTTAGTGTTATGCCTCTCTCTTTATATCGTAGACTTGACTTGAGTAAGTTGACACCTACTGAAATATCTTTGGAACTGGCCGATAAATCAACTGCTATACTTGTCGGTATTTGTGAGGATGTGCCTGTTGTGGTTGCAAATGTTACTATTCTAATAGACTTTGTTATCGTTGATATTCCCGAGGACGATAGTATGTCTATTATCCTTGGTAGACCAATTTTGAATACTACAGGGGCTGTTATTGATTGCAACAAAGGCAATGTCACTTTTCAAGTCAATTGTAATGATCATACGGTACACTTTCCGAGGAAACAACCTCAGGTCCACAGCATCAATTCTATTGGAAAAATTTCAACTATTACTATTGGATGTTTTGAATTTCCTCTTCCTACTGTCAAGAAGAAATATGATATTCTTATTGTTGGGGACATGCATATCCCCACTGAGGTAACCTAGTGTTATTTGAAAATTCTCCGGTTTCATGTCATTCAGAAAGAGTTTATTAATAAGATGTGATCAACCTTGTTAATGGATTCCTTTTGATGAGCATAAGATGGGTGAATCTAGATAGCATAACTTTCTGTATCCTCCTTTTACTTTCTATTAATTAGATTAAATAAAGCAAAAAATAGTATTTTCTATCTGTTTTCAGAGTTATCCGTGCAATAAAAAGATACCCGGAAAATAAAAGTTCTCCAAATGCCCTGAAAATGAAATATGATTTTTTTCTAGAATATTTGAGAATATTTGGCACTAAGAACACAGCAGGGGGAGCCAACACCTGGCCACCAGGGTCCAGGGCACGCCCACCCCCCCTGGGCACACCCCCTTGCCTCGTGGGCCCCAGTACCCACCCTCCACTTACTCCTACACCCACACACTCCTTCTTCCTCCCAAAAAATCACTATCCAGCTCAAGCACGAGTTCTAGCTCATCTTGCTGCATTTTCGATCTCCTTGCTCAAAGCTCCATTCACAAAACTGTGTGGGGAGATTGTTCCTTGGTATGTGACTCCTCCATTGGTCCAATTAGTTTTTGTTCTAGTGCTTTATTTATTGCAAATTTTTGCTGCTGTAGTGACCTTGTTCTTGAGCTTGCATGTTAAATTTATTTGGTCCCAAGTAGTTCTAATGCATGATATAGTCTCTACGCACTTGTAGGAGTAGTTGCTATCAATCTTGTTGAGTTTGGTTCACTTTTATTTTGAGTTACTAAAAATTCCAGAAAATTTCAGAAAAATGCGTAGGAAAATCTTCCAAGGTGGTTCCTCAATGAAGTAGGGACCAAGGCTCGCGATACGTGAGCCGGATGATGAGTTACCAAGGGAAGCTCAAGTGCGGCCCTGCGAATGGCCGTCAGAAGAGTTTATGATCCGGGCATGTATCAAGGAAGAATTTTACACGTATGTGCTTAATGCGGATATTGAGAACTTCGAGTCAGTTAAGTGCCCTCAATACCAGTACTTAACGGATACTTTTGTTAGAAGGTTTAAATTTACATCTTCACGTAACTCTCCCACTGTCTTGTTTGATCTCTATGATAAATCTTATACTATGGTTAGAAGATTTTAATGATGCTTGTAAACTTCCACGGTGGGGTAGTGTTGGTGAACCTCGCAAATCTGAGTATAAAGACTTTCTAGCTAGCATTATTGTGGAGGAATCTAGAGAAGTTACCCAAGCTACCATAGGGAGCATTCATTTTCCTGCCATAGATTATTTCTCTCTCTTTATTGGTAGATGCGTCAACGGTAAAGATGATGCTTGCCATATGTGCGTTCCGGATCTTAGTGTTCTCAAGAGTGCTATGTTAGGATATAGACAATATAACTTGTGAGCCATTGTTGCACGTAGGTTACATCATAATGGTTTAAATGGAGATTTATTTGGTGGGATTTATGCCACTCGCATAGCTAATCGTCTTGGTGTGCCTATACATGAAAATGGTGCAAAATTACCACCTGCTTGTTTAGATTATAATGCTTTGGTTAGCCATCAGTTTGTAGAGAGGGATGAACAATCCCTCCAGTATCGACTAATCATTGACAGGCGTTGCACTGTCCATATTGCTCTCCCTGCTCCTACCTTCTTTGACTTTCAGGCAAAGGGGAGATATACTATAACCAGGGAAGAGGCAAATGAGTATCAGGAGATGACGAGGACAGCTCGTCTCCAAGCTGCAGCTCAGCAGGCAATAGCTGCTGCATAACAGTACAACCCCAACTACGACTTTGGATATCCGCCAGGCCAGTACTGTCCATAGACCAACTTAGGCCAAAAGCCTAAGCTTGGGGGAGTACATATTTCTCACCGACATTACTAATACGTCTCCAACATATCTACTTTAACCTGGACTGACGTTGTTTTCAGCAGAATTGCCATGGTGTTGTTTTTGTGCTGAAATAAAAAGTTCTCGGAGTGACCTGAAAATTCACGGAGAATTATTTTGGAAAATATAGAAAATATCTGTGGAAAGATCCAGACCGGGGACCCACACCCTGTCCACGAGGGTGGGGGGCGCGCCCCCTCCCCCTGGGCGCGCGCCCTTGCCTCGTGGGTCCCCTGATACTCCACCGACGTACCCCCGGACTCCATATATTCACTTCCGGGGAGAAAAAAAATCAGAGAGGAAGAATTATCGCATTTTACGATACAGAGCCGCAGCCAAGCCCTAATCTCTCTCGGGAGGACTGATCTGGAGTCCGTTCGGGGCTCCGGAGAGTGGAGATCGTGGCCATCGTCATCATCAACCTTCCTCCATCACCAATTCCATGATGCTCACCGCCGTGCGTAAGTAATTCCATCGTAGGCTTGCTGGACGGTGATGGGTTGGATGAGATTTACCATGTAATCGATTTAGTTTTGTTAGGGTTTGATCCCTAGTATCCACTATGTTCTAAGATTGATGTTGCTATGACTTTGCTATGCTTAATGCTTGTCACTAGGGCTTGAGTGCCATGATTTCAGATCTAAACCTATTATGTTTTCATGAATATATGTGTGTTCTTGATCCTATCTTGCAAGTCTATAGTCACCTACTATGTGTTATGCTCCGGCAACCCCGAAGTGACAATAATCGGGACCACCCCCGGTGATGACTGTAGTTTGAGGAGTTCATGTATTCACTATGTGTTAATGCTTTGGTCTGGTACTCTATTAAAAGGAGGCATTAATATCCCTTAGTTTCCACTAGGACCCAGCTGCCACGAGAGGGTAGGACAAAAGATGTCATGCAAGTTCTTTTCCATAAGCACGTATGACTATATTCGGAATACATGCCTACATTACATTGATGAACTGGAGCTAGTTCTGTGTCACCCTAGGTTATAACTTTTACATGATGAATCGCATCCGACGTAATTCCCCATCACCGATCCAATGCCTATGAGCTTTTCACATATTGCTTGTTGCTTATTTACTTTTCCGCTACTACTGTTACAAAAACTAATAAAACACTACCATTACTTTTATTGTTGTTACCACTATTATCATACTACTTTGCTACTAAAACTACCTTGCTGCACATACTAAGTTTCTAGGTGTGGTTGAATTGACAACTCAGTTGCTAATACTTAAGAGTATTCTTTGGCTCCCCTTGTGTCGAATCAATAAATTTGGGTTGAATACTTTACCCTCGAAAACTGTTGCGACCCCCTACACTTGTGGGTTATCAAGACTATTTTCTGGCGCCATTGCTGGGGAGCATAGCTCTATTCTGTAAACCACTTGGGATTTATATCTGTTGATCACTATGAAGACTTTGAAGGTCTAAAAAACCAAGATATATCCCTCAACTACGAGGGGAGGTAAGAAACTGCCATCTAGCTCTGCATTTGATTCACCATCTGTTATGAGTAAATTTGCGACACCTACTCCTGCTATTGAATCTGATATGTCGTATGTTCTTGATGATGCCACTTCTGCTATGTATGATGAAACTACTTCTATGGTTGATAATAATGTGCCACTAGGTGAATTTCTAGATGAACAAATTGCTAAGGTTAGGGAGAATGCAAATATTGAAAATGATAATATTTATGAAAGTGATGATGAAGCTTCTCCCCCTAGATATGAATTGCCTGTTGTTCCTGAGGGTTATGTTACGGATGAAGAAACTGCTAGAGACTTTCTTGCTTGCAACGATAGATATGATCTTAAGAAATTATTAGCTAAGCTAAAAGAAAAGTCTTTGAATGCTAAAATGAAACATGACCCTGCTTTTGCTACTTCATCTATCTTTGTTACTGATAAGGATTATGATTTGTCTGTTGATCCTGAGTTAATTACTTTGGTTGAATCTGATCCTTTCCATGGCTATGAGTCTGAAACTGTTGTGGCACATCTTACTAAGTTGAATGATATAGCCACCCTGTTTACCAATGATGAAAAGATTCGTTACTACTATATCATTAAGTTGTTTCCTTTCTCATTGAAGGGTGATGCTAAGACTTGGTTTAATTCTCTTGATCCTGGTTGTGTGAGTAGTCCCCGGGATATGATGCATTACTTTTCTGATAAATATTTTCCCGCTCATAAGAAACAGGGTGCCTTATGGGAAATATATAACTTTGTGCAAATTGAAGAAGAGAGTCTCCCACAAGCTTGGGGGAGGCTTCTCCAAATACTTAAATGCTTTGCCTGATCATCCTCTTCAGAGGAATGATATACTTGATGTCTTTTATAATGGACTAACCGATGCTTCCAGAGACCACCTGGATAGTTGTGCTGGTTGTGTTTTCAGCGAAAGAATAGTTGATCAAGCTGAATTACTATTGAATAATATGCTAGCCAATGAAAATAATTGGACACTTCCTGAACCAGCCCCTAAGCCAACTCTGAAGAAAAGGCGTGTTCTATTTCTCAGTCGAGAAGATATGCAAGAGGCAAAGAAATCTATGAAATAAAAAGGTATTAAAGATGAAGATGTTAAGAATTTACCGCCTATTGAAGAAATACATGATCTTGATAACCCGACAGAGGTAGTAATGGTAAATTCTCTTTATAGATTTGATGAAAATGATATTCCTCGTTATAAGTCTGCTAGGCAATGGTTGGATGAGTTTGACAATTTTATTGTGAAACAAGAAAACTTCAATGCTTATGCTGGTAGACAATTGCAACACAATGCTTATATGATTGAACACTTGAGTGATTATATGTCTAGAGTTAAAGGTGAATTGAAACTTATTAGTAAACATGCTTATATGGTTACCACTCAAGTAGAACAAGTACTTAAGGCTCAGAATGATTTGCTCAATGAATTAAATAGTAAGAATAATGATTATGTTGTTAGAGTTGCAACTAAAGGTGGTAAAATAACTCAGGAACCTCTGTATCCTGAAGGCCGCCCTAAGAGAATTGAGCAAGATTCTCAGAGAGCTAATTTATATGCACCTAGTTCTTCTAAGAAGAAGAAAAATAAAAATGATAGGACTTTTCATGCTTCTAGTGAATCTGTAGCTGACACACCTGAAAATCCCAATGATATATCTGTTTATGATGCTGAGACACAATCTGGTAAATATACATGAACCTAGTGATAATATTAATGATGATGTTCATGATGATGCTCAACCTAGCAATGATAATGATGTAGAGATTGAACCCGTTATTGATCTTGATAACCCACAATCAAAGAATCAACGTTATGATAAGAGAGACTTTGTTGCAAGGAAGCACGGTAGGGAAAGAGAACCATGGGTTTAGAGACCCATGCCTTTTCCTTTGAAACCATCCAAGAAAAAGGATGATGAGGATTTTGAGCGCTTTGCTGAAATGATTAGACCTATCTTTTTGCGTATGCGTTTGACTAATATGCTCAAAACAAGTCCTTATCTGAGTATATGAAATATATTATTACTAATAAAAGAAAGATACCTGAAGTAGAAATTTCCACCATGCTTGCCAATTACACTTTTAAGGGTGGAATACCTAAGAAATTAGGAGATCCAGGAGTACCTACTATACCTTGCTCCATTAAAGGGAACTATGTTAAAACTGCTTTGTGTGATCTTGGAGCCGATGTTAGTGTCATGCCTCTCTCTTTATATCGTAGACTTGACTTGAGTAAGTTGACACCTACTAAAATATCTTTGCAAATGGCTGATAAATCAACTGCTATACATGTTGGTATTTGTGAGGATGTGTCTGTTGTGGTTGCAAATGTTACTATTCTAACATAATTTGTTATCCTTGATATTCCCGAGGACGATAGTATGTCTATTATTCTTGGTAGACCCTTTTTGAATACTGCAGGGGCTGTTATTGATTGCAACAAAGGCAATGTCACTTTTCAAGCCAATGGTAATGAGCATACGGTTCACTTTCCGAGGAAACAACCTCAGATCCACAGTATCAATTATATTGGAAACATTTCAACTATTACTATTGGAGGTTTTGAATTTCCTCTTCCTACTGTCAAGAAGACATATGATATTCTTATTGTTGGGGACATACATATCCCCATTGAGGTAACCTAGTGTTATTCGAAAATTCTCCAGTTTCATGTTATTCGGAAAGAGTTTATTAACAAGACTTGATCAACATTGTTAATGGATTCCTTTTTGATGAGCATGAGATAGGTGAATCTAGATAGCACAACCTTCGGTACCGCCCTTTTACTTGCTGTTCATTAGATTAAATAAAGCAAAAATAGTATTTTCTGTCTGTCCAGACTTATCCGTGTAATAAAAAAATATCCCAAAAATAAAAGTTCTCCAAATGCCCGGAAAATGAAATATGATTATTTCTATAATATTTCAGGATATGTGGCACAGAAAACACCACGAGGGGAGCCAACACCTGGCCACGAGGGTCCAGGGCGTGCCCCCTACCTCATGGGCCCCACGTGGCCCCCCTCCACTTATTCCTGCACCCATACCCTTCTTCTTCCTCCCAAAAAAATCACTATCCAGTTCAAGCACGAGTTCTAGCTCATATTGCTGCCATTTTCGATCTCCTTGCTCAAAGCTCCATTCCCAAAACTGTTTGGGGAGATTGTTCCTTGGTATGTGACTCCTCCATTGGTCCAATTAGTTTTTGCTCTAGTGCTTTATTTATTGCAATTTTTTGCAGCTGTGGTGACCTTGTTCTTGAGCTTGCATGTCAAATTTCTTTGGTCCCAAGTAGTTCTAATGCATGATATAGTCTCTAGGCACTTGTAGGAGTTGTTGCTATCAATCTTGTTGAGTTTGGTTCACTTTTATTTTGAGTTACTAAAAATTTCAGAAAATTTCAGAGGAGGAACATGATAAAGAGATTGTTAAGAGGCTCCTCCAGTAAAAGCTCAGAGGATAAGAAGAAAGAAGAAAATAAGAAGCCCAAATATAACCTTCCTCGCATTTCAGTGAATGGCCTTGTAATGAGTTCATGAAAGCTGCCGGGATTTACGAATACTTCTATTATTTGGCGAACAACGCAGGCCTCACCGACTTCTTCCACGACCATCGAGAACAGTATCTCTTACTCACTAATATTTTCACGCAAAAATTTCATTTTCATGCTAAGAAAACACCACCTTCGGTGGAGTTTTGTTTATATGATGAGGTTAAGGAGATATCATTCTTTGAGTTTTGTGGAGTATGCAAGATACCCTTTGAAGGTAGACTTGATGAACCACGTCGTGAAGACGTTGAAGGGTTTATTGGCATGATAGCTGTAGGGGAAACTAGACAAGTCTCAGGGGCAAGGATTACTAGTATACATTTTCCTGTTCTGTGATACTTTGCTTTATTTGCTAGTAGATGTTTAATTGGTCGCGGGAACAGTGGGAATCTTAGTGCCCCTGATATTGTCATTTTGCGCCATGCTTTGTTTCGAGACACAACTTTTAGCCTCGGGGTCGTCGTTGCTAAACGATTAAGTTTGAACCACTCAAAGGGCCCCGTCTTTGGAGGCATCTTTGCTTCTCGCCTTGCTGAACATTTTAGAATACCTATTAGGCATCATGAGAAGGAAGAAATATTGCTTGCCCCTGTTTATCTAGATTATAAGAGTATGATAGCACATGATTTTATTGTTAAAGACAAGGAGAAGTTGCTTAATTATAAATTGAGGTTTGATGAAAAATATTGTGAGATTGTTACCTTGCCTGCACCATCTCTGTTTGATCTGTCTTCAGTCATATATCTCGTTATGTCAGGTGCCTTCTACAAGTACCAGAGCCAGGCATGAGCTTCAGAGCCTGAGCAGGAGCCACCACTCGATCCTTACCGTCAGTCTGTTTATGGGTGGGATCTGGATGAGCTTGCCAACCAGTGGCACAAGAGGACACATCTCAGTACACCGGAGAGAGTAGTTTCGATCCCTGACCATAGACCAACTTAGGCCAAAAGCCTAAGCTTGGGGAGTACGTGTTTCTCACCGACATTACATTCATGTTCACACACTTATTCTAGTTGTCGGTGCTCACACTCTTTCATTGTACCATCCATGCTAGTTTTAATTCTTTTTCTTAGTCTTTTTCTTGTGTGCTAGAGAAAAAACCTTAAGAAAAACAAAAAAAAATAGTTGTAGTTTTTAGCTAGTTTGCTTTCCATGCGTGTAGTAGTAATTAAAAGAAAACCCAAAAAGATTTCTTGTTCTTCTTTTTCTTGTTGGGAGCTTTCTCGTGTAAATAGTTTCTTTTCTTTTCATTTGGGGTTAAGAGTAGAAGACCATGATTGAAAATGCTTAGTGGCCCTCATATGCTTTATTGTTAATTTAACCTTGAGCCATATTACCTTCTCTTCTCTCTTGTATTAAAATGCTCGCAGATTCCAGCTTAGTCCAATGCACGTGCACTATTATTATCCAAATCGTTCGGTCGTGCGAGTGAAAGGCAATAAGGATGACATCCGATGAGCTAATTGAGATGAGAAAAGCTGGTATGAACTCGACCTCTCTTGTTTTTGTAAATATGATAGTTCATCGTTCCTGATTCAGCTTGTTATGAATGAAACATGCTTGCAATGACAATTAGAGACCATAGCTGCTTATGCCATGCTTAATTAGCTAGGAGTTTATAATGGTCTATCTTGCGTGCCAACATGATATTAAAATGGTTGTGATGTGGTATGATAAGGTGGTATCCTCCTTTGAACGATTCAAGTGATCTGACTTGGCACATGTTCACGCATGTAGTTGAAACAAAAATAACATAGCCTCCACGATATTTATGTTCATAGTGATTTATATCCTACTCATGCTTGCATTCAGTGTTGATTAATTTTAATGCATGATCATGACTGTTCTCTCTCTCTCTAGCTGGTCGCTTCCCAGTCTATCGGGGATATACCCCGCAGCGTAACCCGGCCGGAAGTATAACCCGGCCGGACTTGGCGGTTTACTTAAAGACGGTTTACTCTTGGCAATTTACTGGTAACCCGGCAAGCGGATCATGGATGACAAGGCCCAAGGCCCAGAATGCCGGTTCATGTATGGTGGGCCGGTTTATGAAGAAAGCATAAGGAATATTATCCTACAAAGGAAGCAAGACTAGGACTCCTTGTAATAGAGTAATCCTAATCCTACTAGGACTAGTCATGTAACCCGCCCCTTCAACATATATAAGGAGGGGCAGGGCTCCCCAAAGAGGGACAAGTTCTCACAAGTTTCTAGGGCTAGACACAAAGAGCAGGTTTACCGGCGACACCACGAGGATCATAATGAGACCTAGCCTCAAACAGCACGTAGGGCTATTACCGGATGATGTTTCCCGGGGCCCGAAGCTGTCTAAATCCTTGTCTTGCGTTGCGTCTCTCGATTCCGCTCAACCCCTCTCAAGCTAGTACATAGATGAGCGGCCTCACGACTAAGTCCGCTAAACCGGACATCTGCCGTGACAATTCCACGACAGTTGGCGCCCACCATGGGGCCTGTGCACGGTGGTGTTGAGTTCTTGGAGGGATCTCTCTTAGGGACCGAGGGACTCGCAATTTTTTCGGATGAAGAAAAGCTGGTTTGAAAGATTTGCATCAGCGATGAATTCATCAGTCTGGATTTGAAGATTTGTGAGATATTAAGGTTCAAAGGAATTAGGGTTGCGAGCTGTTCCGCCACCGTTTTATTGAAAAGTCTCCTAGACTCATGGAATTTTGGATCAGTCAAGCCAGGACGATTGAGTACTGCTCCAAGCTGGATTCGGTTCAGATGCTAAAATAATTAAAAAAAATAAGGGAAAGTTATCAGGTCTGCCACGACCCGGAAGAGGATAGGGTCACGGGCACGGACTCCGTCGCAGCTTGGGGCCAGCTCTCACCTTGCACCTTTGCCGCCGGCTGGCCGTGGCTCTGGGCTGGTTCCTGGGTTGAGGGGCCTCGAGCGGCTGCCTCCGCATCTCCGCCTGCCTCCGCCGGTGTGGCTCTTTGAGCTGGCGCCTCGCGTGGCCGATGCTCCTTCGCGCTAAGTCGCCCAATCCCGAGTCGCCGCCGAGCTCAGCTCCGCCTTGCTACGGCGAGCCGTTCCTCTGCTCTCAGCCGCCTTGGAGGATTCCGCGTTGACGACCCGGAAAAGACAGCCACGACCTGCGGCTGCTCTGGATTCCGCCCCCTTCTGTATCGCGGTCGCGCTTTGTCTTCTGTCCAAGTTGCGGTCACGCCTCGCCTCACCTGCACTGGGTTTGCCTTCTCCGACCCATGCCCGTCTGCTTCCAAACCGCCTACGCCGGCCGCCTCTGCCACTGTGGCGGGCTCGCCTCGGGCCGCACCTGCTATGGCCGCGGGGGCACCTTACGCCACGTCTGCTGTTGCCGCGTCTGCTGCTGCCTACACCGTCCTCATGGTTTGCGAGCCTCCCAAAATTGAGAAATTGAAGATGCATGAGTGGGCTCATGGCAGGATCATCTATCTGAGCTAGCCGCTATACGCTACTACCAGCCGGAAGTTTGTCCACTATAGACGATAATTGATGTTTAGTCCGGCAACTAAAGGAATAAAGAAACAATTACTTCATGGATATACGCACTCGATTGATCTACATGGGTTCAGCCGCTGCCCTTGAGGGCCCTTGCCTTGCTTCGCACGGAGTTTCCTTCAGCCGCTGATGTTTCTTTGCCTGTGGTGTGCTCCGGAGCTTCTAAGCCGGCCTATACTGCTGCTGAGTCGCTGGGTTGGCGTTGCTGCATATCCACGAATTCTTCACTAAGTACAGCACGTGAAGGCTGCTACTAGTAATTGGATGCGAAAAGCTAGAATAAACAAACAAGACTATGAGATTCAGTACTGGACAAAGTCTAATACAAAAGTGACATCATAAATGTGAGGGTCGCACCGGCTTAAATGTCATCGTCAACTCTTATGCCTGTGCCGGCTACCACTGCTGCGACTCGTCTGTCCGCGCCCACGCGCGCTGGCCTCCAACACAGCAGCCGACTCCCTCGCCAATGGACGTGCGCACGCCGCCGCTTCCGCGGTCCGGTCTACATTAACATGACGCTGTCCGCGCTTACGATTAACTCACCCACATGTGCCGGCTTACAATGCCGCTACCGGCTCATCTGTTCTCCAGGCGAATCAGGTGATATCTATCCTAATTATTTTCAATACATATTAATTCATCTGAGCAAAAATTCCTCGCCCTGCTGTATTTTATATGCAGGAAAATTATTCATTATAAAATAGTGTTATACCATGGAGGTGGAGGCACGCCAAACATCGTTCGACACAAGTGGTCGTCGTTATTCCACGGATTCCCGCGCCGGTTTACAGCGCCTTGGCCGTCTCTCGCAACCGCGTCGGTTTACAATGCCGCGGCCGTCTCTTGCGAACGGGCCGGTTTACAACGCCGTGGCCGTCTTTCGTATCCGCGCCGGCTCACAACGGGGAAGGCAACTAGCCTGTCGGCGCCGGCCGACCCATCTATTGTTCGAGCAAATCAGGTGTTATCCTTCCTATATACTTTATCGAGACATTTTAATTCCTCTGAGCAACATTACACAGCCCTATTGGTATTTTCATGTACAGGTAAAATCATTGCTATACTGTGGATATAAACACGCACCGGCAATATTCTACAACGGCATTTTCTTCTGTGTCACATTACCCGATGAACGGACGGCCGGTTCACGCGTCCACACCGGTTTACAACGTGGAGGACAACTTGCCCGTCCGCACCGGCGTATAATATTGCGACCGACTCATCTGTCGGCTCATACGGCGGATTCATCCATGATTGATTTCCGCTTCACCATGGTGATCATCAACTCTGCGACGGATAAATACTAGCTTAACATATCAGGTGAAATCCGTCCAGTATATTTTATTATATATTGCTTTCTTTAGAAGAGTAGTTACCCCGTCTTGCAAAATTATCTAATGCAGGACCCTGAACCGCCATATTGGTGCAAATTTAAAGGTTGGCTGAAAATGATAATTCCGGTTTAAGATCCCACAAAGCTTTTTAAGCTCCTAATATCCGGTTTAACATCCGGTTCAAGAAGAAGTGTTTCTCGCAAGTACGAGTTCTCAGAAAAATTAAGGGGGCCAAAGAGAGTTTGTTGCACAACACAACTCAAACATAAGCACCTGGCGAGCACAGCTCAGGAATATGTCACATGGGGGCTTCTCCATGTCAAAAAGTTCTTATGGCCTCTCAAACCGGCACCCCCGGTAAACCGAGGGATCAACCATTTTCTTCAAATATAAGTATCTTATGGCAATTCACTCAGGTGATATCCAGCTAAAGTTTATTTCTCTTGATATATATCATTTTCATCAAGAAAACAAGATGCTTTGATCAGTCTATTTTGATATGCATGACAATTCCATAAGGGACCAAACAGGACTTGCCATACAAGCGCAACTCTCTTATAGGTACCCTGCCTCCACGGTCACTAGGGGGCTACGTGATCGCATTCGAATCCTAGCTTAACCCCTTTTTGGTCCGGTTTATATGATCGCATTTGAATCATAGCTTAAAACTCAGTTTAGGGTCCGCCTTGGATCGCATTCGAATCCACTGATCGGCAAAATCTCAAAACCACTGGGGGCTACGTGGTCACATTCGAATCCTAGCTTAACCCCTTTGGTCCAGTATATATGATCGCATTCGAATCATAGCTTAAACCCCGTTTAGGGTCCGCCATGGATCGCATACGAATCCACTGATCGGCAGAATTCTCAAGGCCATTGGGGGCTACATGGTCGCATTCGAATCCTAGCTCAACCCCTTTGGTCCGGTTTACTGATCGCATTCGAATCAGAAACCTCGATTTTGAGCCTGGCAGATCACAAAAAGCCTCGATTTGGAGCCTGGCAGCTCGCAAAAAGCCTCGACTACATGGTCTTATTTGCCAAAAATGCTTTGTTTTTTGCGATTTTACAAGTTTTTCTGGTTAACCAAGCCTATTGATCCGGAATTGGGCAACTTCAAAGTTGTCCATATATCTACAAAGTTAAAAGTCTGGGTCATGAACACCAGCAAGAGTTAAACCGGCGTTCATCGTAACCCGGATCGGCCTTCATGATGAGCCGACAAAGAGCCAAAAAACAGATTGGCAGTACATGATCAGTTATAATGACCGGTGTTTATTAAACCGGCCTGGCTTTCAACTATAAGTCGCGAGTATGAGATAAGATAATGACCGGTGTTCATTAAACCGGCCTGGCTTTTGACTATAAGTCGCCAGTATGAGATAAAATAATGACCGGTGTTTATTAACCCGGCCTGATTGTGATCAAATATCACTGGAACCGGTTTTCAAACTGGATTATATTATTCCAATCTTTAATAGCCAACATGGCTGGATTTTTATTATGATTATCAATATTATGATTGAGGTTTTCAAAGTCGCTTCAAGCGCAATGGATATCATATTGTCAATGGTATGATTTATTCTACAAAGGAATAGTCCCGAGTTGCTGGAGGCTTACAACCCGACACTTGGGGGCTACATTATTCAAATTAATATTACATCAAATATACAAGTCTCATGTCGCTGCAAGCATGCACCATGACACTTGGGGGCTAATGCAAAGTCATTGTTTGATCACCATATTGAAGACCCGACTCATCATATCATAATGAGCCGACCCTTGAGGACTACCAATCGCTCGTGTCAAAAATTAAAGGTACACAAGTATTAATCCATTATATTGAAGGGTCCACTGCTCAGTTGGTAAAGCACAAAGCTCTTAACCTTGTGGACGTGGGTTCAAACCCCACGATGGAAGTTACATTATATAATGTTATTTTCAATGATTATATCTACAAAGTCCCTGCTCATTATTGCATAATGACCCGGCACTTGGGGGCTACATGTTGATGTACAAGTTTACATGATCATATTTTCAAAGTCCCTGCTCATTATTGCATAATGACCCGACACTTGGGGGCTACATAATATGGAATATTCAGTTTCATAGTGATTGGGATGAACAATCCGGATTTCTTCAAGATTGCAATTTTTATATTGAAACAAGTCTTAAGCTATCACTATGTTCTCTTCTTAAGACTTGGGGGCTACAGGTAATATGCATATAAAGGAGGAACATCTTCAAATTCTCAGTTTTGGGTAAGTCCGGAAGATTAATTGTGTGACCCAGCGTTGGCAACAATCATAACCCGGCGTCCATAAACAGTCATGACCCGGGATCATCAGTTTTTATAACCCGGCAATTTTGGCAATCATAAACCGGCAAGTTCTACATCCTCAAGCTGACTGGATATCAGTTGAATATTTCAAAGACCAATACTTTTGTCAAGTCAGAGCATTGAAGACCGAGTCAAATGGATTCTTGATTTACAATATTTCTTATGCAAGCAAGTTGATTATGAAGCTGGTCTGTTGGCCCGGATTTTCTAGAAGAAGGAAAGGACCAGGACTTAAGGATGGTCAGGTGCCGGTTTACAAGAATTCTTAACCCGGAGCACAACTTATCAAGTTTGTTCTTGTGTTGCAGCATAAGTTTACCATGGATAAATCCAAGCTAAACTGGGGGCTAACGTCGGGGATATACCCCGCAGCGTAACCAGGCCGGAAGTATAACCCGGCCGGACTTGGCAGTTTACTTAAAGACGGTTTACACTTGGCAATTTACTGGTAACCCGGCAGGCGGATCATGGATGACAAGGCCCAAGGCCCAGAAGGCCGGTTCATGTATGGTGGGCCAGTTTATGAAGAAAGCATAAGGAATATTATCCTACAAAGGAAGCAAGACTAGGACTCCTTGTAATAGAGTAATCCTAATCCTACTAGGACTAGTCATGTAACCCGCCCCTTCAACATATATAAGGAGGGGCAGGGCTCCCCAAAGAGGGACAAGTTCTCACAAGTTTCTAGGGCTAGACACAAAGAGCCGGTTTACTGGCGACACCACGAGGATCATAATGAGACCTAGCCTCAAACAACACGTAGGGCTATTACCGGATGATCTTTCCCGGGGCCCGAAGCTGTCTAAATCCTTGTCTTGCGTTGCGTCTCTCGATTCCGCTCAACCCCTCTCAAGCTACTACATAGATGCGCGACCTCACGACTAAGTCCGCTAAACCGGACATCTGCCGTGACAATTCCACGACACAGTCCCTTTCTAGCCTTCACCTGTACTAAGCGGGAATACTGCTTGTGCATCCACTTCCATAAACCCCAAAGTTATTCCATATGAGTCTACCATACCTTCCTATATGCGGTATTTACCTGCCGTTCCAAGTAAATTTGTATGTGCCAAACTCTAAACCTTCAAATGAAATTCTTTTTTGTATGCTCGAACAGCTCATGTATCAACTAGGGCTGTCTATATCTTCCATGCTAGGTGGGTTATTCTCACGATGAGTGGACTCCGCTCATCATTCATGAGAAAATGGCTGCTGACCGGGATGCCCAGTCCCATGCTCAAATCATAATAATTAAACAAAACTCCCCCAGGGTTGTTGCTTGTTTGGAAGGTACCCCGTGGATTCGGATGGCCGTGGAGTGTGCTTGTTGGTGGTTGGGGGAGTATAAACTTTACCATTATGTTTGGAAACCGCCTATAATGTGTGTAGCATGGAAGATATCGAGATTCTTGGTTGTTATGTTGACAATGAGAGTATACCGCTCAAAATGTTATTCATCTCTATTTAAAAATCGAGCTCTGGCACCTCTACAAATCTCTGCTTCCCTCTGTGAAGGGCCTATCTATTTACTTTTATGATGAGTCATCATCCTCTTATAAAAGAGCACCAGTAGGAGAGCACATCTGTCATTTGCACGTATTCTATTAATTTGCATTGAGTATGATCATGATTGGATCTCTTTTACCATGAATTACAATGTCTAGTCAGTCCTTGATCTTTAAAGGTGCTCTGCATTTATGTTTTGCGGTCTCAGAAAGGGATAGCGAGATACCATCTTGTTATGTCATATTATGATTGTTTTGAAAAGTGTTGTCATCCGAGGTTTATTATTATTGCTCGCTAGTTGATTATGCCATTGATATGAGTAGACATGAGACCTGAAAGTTATCGTGAATGTGGTTAGTTCATGATCTTGCTGAAAACCTGAATGGTGGCCTTACATATTTGCAACAACAAGAGCAAACAGAGTTTTTCAAAGTTTTTCTTTATCACTTTCACTTTATCAACTGAATTGCTTGAAGAGAAGCAAAGGTTTAAGCTTGGGGGAGTTGATACGTCTCCAACGTATCTACTTTTCCAAACACTTTTTCCCTTGTTTTGGACTCTAACTTACATGATTTGAACAGAACTAACCCGGACTGACACTGCTTTCAACAGAATTGCCATGGTGTTGTTTTTGTGCAGAAATAAAAAGTTCTCGGAGTGACCTGAAAATCCACGGAGAATTATTTTGGAAAATATAAAAAATATCTATGGAAAGATCCAGACCAGGGGGCCCACACCCTGTCCACGAGGGTGGGGGCGCGCCCCTGCCTCGTGGGCCCCCTGATGCTCCATCGACGTACCCCCGGACTCCATATATTCACTTTCGGGGAGAAAACATCAGAGAGGAAGAATTATCGTGTTTTACGATACGGACCCGCCGCCAAGCTCTAATCTCGCTCAGGAGGGCTTATCTGGAGTCCGTTCGGGGCTCCGGAGAGTGGAGATCGTCGCCATCATCATCATCAACCTTCTTCCATCACCAACTCCATGATGCTCACCGCCGTGCGTGAGTAATTCCATTGTAGGCTTGCTGGACGGTGATGGGTTGGATGAGATTTACCATGTAATCGACTTAATTTTGTTAGGGTTTGATCCCTAGTATCCACTATGTTCTAAGATTGATGTTGCTATGACTTTGCTATGCTTAATGCTTGTCACTAGGGCCCGAGTGCCATGATTTCAGATCTGAACCTATTATGTTTTCATGAATATATGTGTGTTATTGATCCTATCTTGCAAGTGTTATGATCCGGTAACCCCGAAGTGACAATAATCGGGACCACTCCCGGTGATGATCGTAGTTTGAGGAGCTCATGTATTCACTATGTGTTAATGCTTTGGTCCGGTAATCTATTAAAAGGAGGCCTTAATATCCCTTAGTTTCCACTAGTACCCCGCTGCCACGGGAGGGTAGGACAAAAGATGTCATGCAAGTTCTTTTCCATAAGCATGTATGACTATATTCGGTATACATGCCTACATTACATTGATGAACTGGAGCTAATTATGTGTCACCCTAGGTTATAACTTTCACATGATGAATCGCATCCGACATAATTCCCCATCAACGATCCAATGCCTACGAGCTCTTCACATATTGCTTGTTGCTTATTTACTTTTCCACTGCTACTGTTACAAAAACTACAAAAACACTGCTGTTACTTTTATTGTTGTTACCATTATTATCATACTACTTTGCTACTAAAACTACATTGCTGCAGATACTAAGTTTCCACGTGTGGTTGAATTTACAACTCAGCTACGAATACTTAAGAGTATTCTTTGGCTCCCCTTGTGTCGAATCAGTAAATTTGGGTTGAATACTTTACCCTCGAAAACTGTTGCGATCCCCTACACTTGTGGGTTATCAATTACATTCATGTTCACACACTTATTCCAGTAGTCGGTGCTCACACTCTTTCATTGTACTATGCATGCTAGTTTCATTTCTTTTCTTAGTCTTTTTCTAGTGTGTTAGAAAAACTTTAATAAAAACAAAAAATTTAGTTGTAGCTTTTTAGCTAGTTTACTTTCCATGCATGTAGTAGTAGTAATTAGAAGAAAACCCAAAAAGATTTCTCGTTCTTCTTTTTGCTTGTTGGGAGCTTTCTCGTGTAAATAGTTTCTTTTCTTTTCTTTGGGGGTTAAGAGCAGAAGACCATGATGGAAATGTTTAGTGGCTCTCATATGCTTTATTGTTGATTTAACCTTGAACCATATTACTTTGTCTTCTCTCCTGTATTAAATGCTTGCAGATTCCAACTTAGTCCAATGCACGTGCACTATTATTATTATCCACATTGTTCGGTCGTGCGAGTGAAAAGCAATAATGACGATATATGATGAACTAATTGACATGAGAAAAGCTGGTATGAACTCGACCTCTCTTTTTTGTAAATATGATAGTTCATCGTTCCTGGTTCATCTTGTTATGAATGAAACATGCTTGCAATGACAATTAGAGATCATAGTTGCTCATGCCATGCTTAATTAGCTAGGAGTTTATAATGGTATATCTTGCGTGCCAACATGCACTACAAAAAAATACACTTTCGTGATGATACGTGTTTGTCATAGTAGGTCACGTTTTTTGTCATGCATGTACATCCATGACGATTTTATGACAGAATCAAGATAGTCATACATGTGCTATCGTAGAAATGTTCCATGACATTACCAAAATTATCATCACGGAAGTGTCCACTTCCATGACGATAAATTGCGTGTCACAGAAGTGCTTTCGTCAAGGGTGACCGACACGTGACATCCACCGTAACGGAACACCGTTAAGCTATCGGGTCCGGTTTTGGATCCGATAACCCGTTAACAGCCCCGACCAATGGGGATTTTCCACGTGTAAAATCATCATTGGCTGGAGGAAACACGTGTCGGCTCGCCGTTGGAACAGATGTCATCCACTCATTGGACCCATAGCGCCTATGATACGCCGACACATGGCACGACCCAAGAGAGGCCCATTCATGTGAAAAGGCCGGCCCGTTTGACTTGGTCAAAAGGTGGCGGGCCGGCCCATGGCAAGCCTGTAACGGCATGTTCGCATATAGCCCATTTATAGCCCGCTAACCCAGGGCCCGTTTACGGCCTATCCGAATTAGGCCCAGTAACGTCATCTGGGCCGTCCAATATAAATCCAGCCCATTTTAACTTCCGGCCCATGTATGGCCCATGACGTCTTTCGGCCCATATGAGGCCCTTATTACTCTCGGCCCATTAACGGCCCGTGGTCAAACTGGCCCGTAATGAACAGTGTATCACTTTATACCCATTAACGGCACATGGTGAAACTAGCCCGTAATGAACAGTGTATCACTTTATACCCATTAACGGCCCATTATTCCGTTGGGCTGATTCCAGCCCATGTTATCTTTTGGCCTTCTCGGGGCCCATTTATGCTTGGGATCATTTCCACATCCGTTTACTTACGGCCCGTTAATGTCATTTTCTGCTTGTGGGCCAAATTCAGCATGTGGTTACAGTCGGCCCGTTTGTGGCCCGTTAGTATGTTGGGCCGTTTTCATAGCGTCATCAAAATACGACCGATTAACGACGGCCCGTTATGGTCGGCCCATGAACGGACGATTTCAACTCTAGCCCATTTACGGCCATAATGTGGTATGTTATTGGCCCATGTTTGGCCAACCGATCATACGGCCCGTAGAAGCCCATTGATGATACGGCCCATAGAAGGCCCATTGTGTCTACAGTTCGTATAAGGCCCATTGTTTCTACGTCATGTAGAAGGCCCATTGTTTTTTAAAGACAGAAGGCCCATTGTTTCTACGACATGTAGGAGGCCCATGTTGACTACAGCCGATGGGCATCAAAGTTCGCCACCAGTGCAAATATAGGGAACACCCTACACTATACAAAACTGGCTTGCTATTTTCTTCAGCCTGTTAGGAACAAATTTTGTATTACAACAAAGCAAATTACAACTATAAAACAAAAGGAAGGTCGACATAAAAGTTAACAGTCTAGCAGATAAATGCACCACCAGAAGTTCAGAAGCTCAGTTCATTTGACCTGACTGTTACGTTTTCATGTTGTATTGTTCGATGGAGCACCATAACCTTCGCCTTCAGTTCTCCTAGGCTCCTGAACAACATAGCAAATGTCTAATAGTCTGGTTTCAAAACCATGCATATCTTGACAACATCGAACAATGTCTCTCCTTGTTTCACAAAGGGTCTCTGTTAGGGAATGGACTTGTGTCGGGAGCGCATATACAACATTGTTTTGAGCTTGCATATCTTGATCATGAGGCAGTTTGGACGAGATTGCCTTAACAACCAAGCCAGTATTACGCAGGAACATGCTTTTGGCACTATTAGTGGACAAGTACTGACCCATTACAGCAATAGCTGACATTGTGGTTATAGTTGCCTCGCCACCTTTTGAAGGTGGCGGTTCCTCCATTTTTTCCATAGCTCACTGAAAAGTTCAGGTTTTACATTAGTAGTACCAGAATAGAAGATATTAAGGAGGCAGCAAAACCAAACAAAATAGCTTTGGTCTATATACAAAACTTATTCTGGTGAACCCATGTAAAATAATAGTTGTATTTTATTGCAAAGTACATAATAAAACCAGGTTCCAAACATATGACCATGTACCATCGCTAATGTATTGTCTATTTCTTCACATTGTATTGAGGGCTAAGGATAGAGAGACGAAGTTTATAATACGGTAAGCATAGTATGACATCATTCATATCACAAAACAACTGAGAACAGACAAACATGCAATTGTAACGTTGTGTGGGCAAGTACAACATGGAACTAGATTACAGGTCAAGATCAAAGGAACATCACTCCTCTGTTTTAAACCTTGTAAGGTGCAATGATGTGCTAAGACAATTGTGTATAAAATTGAAAAGAGTAATAGACATTAGCTGCAAACCATGCAGTTCAAGGCACAAGTTAGAGTTAGTAGTAGTTAAAAGGCATGAGGATTAAGGACTTACAACATCGGCTTTGACGGGTGTAGTCATGCCCTTCTTCTTGCTGGTGTGACAGTCCTTGAAGATTTCCACGACATTTGGTTCAGGTACTTCTTGGTCCTTGCGGGCTTTCCTCTGCATTTGGAACAAGTCAATATAGATCTGATAATATGGTACAGCAAAAAGAGTGAAACAGCAGCTAATTACAAGAGCCTCGCAGTGTGCAATATAGCTACGAGATCCTATCGTCTGTTGGAATTTCACTTTTGTACGGTTGGCCTTGTTCTTTGAACAGTTCACCTACAAGAAGATAGATTTGTGTGGCACATGCATAAATAGGACTTCAACATGTGATCTGATCACATATATATAATGTACCTGATACTTCGGATCGGACCAGTGTTTAACAAGGCCTGTTCTGTCTTCATCAGATATATTTTCCACTGGAGATGTTTGGGCAAGTTCACTGTTAGCCTTGCCTTCAAAGTGAATTTTCCTCAAGTTATACTGATACTGTCGCAGAGCAGACTTGAAAACATGGGTGCAAGCTTGTCTAGTTGCATCATCTTGGCTATCCAACTTGAACCTCATATGTTGAAAATTATGGGAGTCTCATTATCAGCAACCTAGAAAGTATTGGACAAAGCAAGACGATATTATTAGTTTCCATACATAACCATACTTATAGATAAATGGTTGAGGAAGGTGTTGAACTGGGCTTCGTCCTTACATTCCTGTACTGAATCCATGTTGGGAGGATACGTACATGACACCTAACAGCAACCGCTGCCTCTGATACTAACTTGGCTGACTCTGTAGCATCACATGGCCTTTTTAAACCTGCCTCAAAACGGATCTCCATTCTTCCTCCTCTAGATTTAGTTAACCTATCGAGCATTATCCCTGATGTTTGTTTCCTGTTGCGCCTAGGTGCTAGTCCAACAACAAACATAGGAAGTGTTAGTGTACATCAGTCTGTGAGACTACATATAAAGAAGCATGCAACTGTAACTTGACTCCAGCAACTATCTTCTTGCTGTTGAAGCTCACAAAGTTCATCTAATCTTGCCAACTCATCTTGTGTCAAGGGTGCTTCAAAAGTAGTGTCGGGTGGCAAGGGAGCTTGGGAACGTGCTGCTAGCTGAGTTGACCGACGAGTAAATCGTGCAGCTGGTGGTACTGTGGAAGGTGTTGCAACAACTAGGGTTGTCTCTGCTTGTTTGGTGGCAGCTATTTGTTTCTGTTTGGCTTGTTCTGCAGCTCGTGTAGCACGGGATACCCTGTCGGTACAACTTTTCGCTGAACTTTGACCTTCTATTGCACCATCAGTACCAGCAGAATCTGCATGATTGTCCGGCTTCCGTTTCCCTGTCGTTCTGTCTTGCTTCCTCTTGCTCTGTGCCATGTTAAGTCAAGCCGACAAGAAAAACGAATATCAATTTAGTTCTTCAGAACAAATGTACTTTGATGTAAGAACATGGAGTGATAGACAGATATTGTATGTTCTAGAAACAGGAACACGTGTCTTAGTCACAAGTATAATGTGTAAAGTAAGCTGACGAAATTCAATAAAATTAGAAGCAATACAAGCTAGACATCATACATAACATGCAACCACATATAACAGTGCCAAGTTAGAGGGAGCACCTGTGATGGTGCACTAGGGGAGACGTTCTCATCACCAACACAGCTACGTTGAGTGTCTATGCATGTGTTGTCTTGGAAATCATGTTGGGGGGGGGGTGGAGGAGTAGAATCTGTAGAGGGCCTCCATTTGGAAGGAGCACCTTCATCCACTGCCTTGCTAACTTCCTTCCGCTTTATTGATTTTGAATTGTCAAGTAAAACCGACAAGAAAAAGCAATAAAATTCACTCTTCAGAACTCATTCGTGCATGATACTGACAATCACTACTTTGATGTAAGGGAAACACATGATTCCAGGATGGAATAATATGAAATACAGGACGGCATGGCATATTCACAACTGTTTGTGTAAACTAAGCAGAAACCATTTCACCAAATAAGAAGCAATGCAAGCTAGACACCACATGAAAGATGCAACCAATATGACTCTGCCAAGTTAAAAGTGTCCCATCATAAATGGCATTTCAACAAATTAGAAGCAGCGCATGCTATAAATCATATCAAAGATGCAACTAATACCACACTACATATACTGAAGGTGTCTCGTCATATTGATTTATGCGGGGTACAAAAAAACAATAGTTTTATGTGAGGACATGCTTAATAGACAGATGTACTATGTACTAAATACAGGAAGGCATGTCACATTAACATGTATAATGTATAAGCTAAGCAGAATAGCAGATGCAGTTTAACCAGATTAAAAAATTACAATCTAGACACCATATGTAACATGTAACCACATATCACGCTGCCAAGTTAGAGCAAGCACCTGCGATGCTAGTGTAGGGGAAATGTGGTAATCAACTACAGAGCTACGTTCACTATCTTCATCTAGCCTTGCTGTTTCTTGAGAATCATGTCGGGAGGCTGACGCTGCATTCTTTAAATGAGGAGTAATCGACTTGCCTGCCTGACTCATCATAAGTGATTGATGAGGGATACACAAGAACATTAGTTTGATGTAAGAACATGGTTAATACACAGATGTACTAGTATGTACCAAAAACAGAAAGGCATGTCATATTTAAAGGTATAATGTGTAAGCTAAGCAGATGCAATTTAACCAAATTGGACGCAATACAAGCTAGACATCTGGCTAGAGTGGTGAGCATGATCATCTAGGACCTGAGAGCCTGGTGGGAGGCGGGTTGCTTCGCCACCATCGCGGCTTTTTAGTTGGCTTCCAGGTGATGCCTCTCTTGGCTGGGCTTGTCACTGGCTCGGCCAGTGCCCTGACTATCTATTTGTCTTTGGTGCTCACGGGATGGTGGTTCATGTAAAAAATATCTTTCTTTATCTTAATAAAGAGCGACTTCGGCCTTTCGAATACAAGCTAGACACCATATGGAACATGCAACCACATATGACACCGCAAAGTTAAAGCAAGCACCTGGGATGGTGGTTCATTGCGAGCGAGGTCATCAACTTCAGAGCTACGTTTACCGTCTCCATCTGCTGACACTGCACCTATTATAAGGTTGAAACGTGTCTGGCCTATCCATGTACGACACTGGAGCGACTTCTCTTTTTTTTGCTTCTCTCATAGCAGCAGAGTCTGAAATACCCTTGCATAAGAACACAATGGTGAGAGTATGGGTGAAGTGTGTGCAGAACTAGTGCACTGTAAAAGTAGCAGATAGCAGGTGGCTAAAAAATAAATGACAGGAGACATATGATAGCTCTACAACATTACATGGCAAACAAAATTAGATTCTACTCTGCATGATTTTGTAATATATGAGCACAGGAAATGCAGGTAATCCTCCAGCACACCACCACATGTGGTCATATCAATATAACAGTCGACTGAAAATAAATAGGTTAGTCAATTTTTTTAATGAACCGTCTGATCTATAAGGAGTGGGCAGATGGCCTTCATCTACCTCCTGCCAGTCACTGTTGACAATCTTTCTCGAACCGCTAGCGACCATCGGCCCAGACCCCTGCCTTCGCCGCCCCGCCCTTCCCTCGACCTCACACCACCGCCATGTTTGGCAACGCCCCCAGGCCATCCCTTTAATCCCGGTCAACCTCCAGATCGGGCGTCAGTAGCTCTAGGCCCCACACGCCCCTAAGATAAACACTAAGACGCTGCTTCCCCGACGTAATAGGCAGACTAGTGCCTGTTACGTCGGGGAATGCTTCTGTTAATTGGGAATCAACTGACCAGGAATTGAAATTCAGGGGGGCGACGGACCTCTAGCTAAGGTGAAATAGTATATGAGGAGAAGCCTTGTGCGTCGCGAGTTACTAGGAACATCTAGTATCAAGAAGAAGCGGTCAACTAGTGTCTTCTATGGGATGAATACCGTGCAAGCAGACACATAAGATTTGCACGAATAAGGGAAGAGGAGTACCATTTTCAGTTGCCGGTGTGGTCGCCTCCACATGTCGCGCCGATCTTCTTCTTTCTGCCGAGGAAACCGATGTTCTGGAGGAGGGTGCAGGCTTGGACGAACCCATGGCCAAATTGTTGATTGTGTTGATGTGGCCGTATGTCGGCGGAGGGGAAGCAGATCCGAGGCGGCGAAGGACGGCGTAGCAGGAACAACTCCGGTGCGGTGGAGGGTGGCGAAGCTGGAGCGGTAGCGGTGAGGCGCTGGAGGCGTGGTTGAACTGGCTCGCGTACGGACGGCTTGGCCTCGGCTTCAACTACTAGCCGTGGAGGGTGTTGCGGTTGAGGTTGAGGTGGACGATGACGTCGGGGTATCGGCTCCGGCGTGATGGAGGAGGGCGGTGGTTGATGGGTGGAATGGGGTGGCGGACGGAGGACGCTGGGATTTCGCGGCTGGTGGAGAGGTAGTTTTCGCGCCCAAGGAGTACGAATGGGGAATCGGACGGGTGGGCGGGGGGAGGGGGAGAAGCATGTTTCCGGTCTAGGACGCGCTTGTTTTTGGCTTTTTTGAACAGAAGATGGGACGCGCTTGTTTGAAATTTGGGGAAAGTACAAACTTTGCCCCCCTCTTAAATTTTGGACCTACTACGGGTCGGGGGTAGGATGGTAATCTCGGGTGTCCCAAATAGTGGGCGGGAGCGATTTCGGCCGCGCGCATGTGTGCTTAGGCGGTCATTGTGTATGAATGTTTTTCGGAGGCGGTTGCGTGGCGTCTAGATAAAGCTACGAACCTACCCCGGTTTAGACCTTTGGACGTCGGGCCGGTAGGTTTCACGGGTCGGAGTTATTAGAAACGTAATTTCCTTGTACTACCAAACATTGGTCTCATGCTGTTTCAGGCGAGTAGAGGCTCTTTTGGCGCTTCGTTCAAAATTTTGAAACACAAGCATTCACGTTTAGAGTACTCTTGAACTTTGAGGATTAACCTAAATAGACAACGTTAAATTTGACCTTGTATGTTTAAAAACCTCATTAAATTATCCGCTTCTTTTTGAAATTTTGACACTTGAAAATCCTATAACTACGATTATTTTGGAATGGAGGAGCTAAGTTAGAATCTATTTTGTACACGACTACATATGCTATTATGTACAAAATCATAGCAAAGATTGGTGCCCCCATAGTTTGGGTATGATTTACAAATGCCATGATATGGAATTCAAATAATTGAATGGACTTCATGTTGAATTCGATTTTTTAAACCACCTTAAGTTGAATTCAAATGTATGCTAGTCCATAGGTAGCTATTTATAATGTTCATTGTGTACGTATGTATAATGTGCTTTACACACACAACATGAACTATACTCACGTTTATATTCGATTGCTAAAGCGATGAATTCTTTGCAGTTCAAAATACTAACTATGTGGATCAATTGTAACGAATAATAACATAGACATGCTCAAATTCGATAGAATCTAGATGTCCGATGGATCAATGACCGTTCCTTACGCGAATTGCAAATATCATGATCCCATCCTAATATTTGGATACAATTTATATCTTTAATCAATGTGTACAGCCGTCTTGTACGTGTAGTTTCACTCTCCATCGGTGGTCTCTCACACATGCTCACACACTCTCTCCCGAGGTGTCTTTCTCGCACACATGCTCTCGATATAATCCTCCCTCCCTCTCGTAGCCATTTACGACTGTTTTCACTAACCTTTATCACAAGCACTCGCCCTCTCGCAAGCATACACACACACAATCCCCATCGACCCTTTCTATATACATAGACCTGCCTACGTGTCGCATGTACACACATTATCTTTAGGCCTGTCTCTCACTCATTGTCTCACACCTCTCTTCCTAATCGACGAGTATGATTCTAGCAGAGCATTCTGTAGGATGCCCCTTAAAGTTAGGTTGGATGAATAGTAATATCAAAGATAAAGGGGTTACCTTAGTCCGAGAACATAGGGTTACAAAATCTAGCCGGCTTTGTTAGTGGACATAGAGTCCTTCACAATTATGCTATCTTTGTCTTGTACGACTAGTCATCCATGGGTCTCCCTAAATGCGTCACGGGCCGACCAATGTGGCACCGGACGAAACCAAACGAAGGGCCTCACCTCGAGCCACTGGACCTCACGCGGTGACACACCCTCTGCCCCCACGTCTCGTTATCTTCTCACACCCACACATACCAACACAGACACCACACACAAAAAAAATGCTCCTGGTGCCTCTATCCACTCCCCCTTGCATATACACACTCAAGGGAATCTCTCGCTATGACGTCATATTCATCTCTCCTTCTAGACCACTCTCTTTTCTCATGCTATCTCTCCCACGCCCCCCTGCCGGCCCCTCTATCCATGCCTCTCTCGAATACGTAATACACACACATACCTCTCTAGGCCCTGCCAAATGCATCAACTTCACATTCACACATGTTACATCACGTACCGCATTGATCTAAAAAGCCCTTTCTTCACGTCTATTTCTCATACAACATTCCTTTTGAATAAAGTGTGGCCAAAAAAATATTTTAGAATTTCTACATATATACAACATTACAAAGTTGTATGGAGGAGTATGAAAGCTTGCATTGCATGGTGCCCATAATGATATTTATTCCACACTATGAATTTGTATATTTTTATACTATATATAAAGTTAGTCATAGTAAATAGAAACGAAGAGAATCTCTCTCTCCATCGCATACCCCCCCCCCCCGCCTCTACGCCCCTTTCACGTACGCACACAAACTATCTCCATGTCCTCTAAAAGTAAGCCCCCAGCACATTGTTGACACCTGATTTTGGCAAGATACATAAAGCAATGAAGATGGTCCCGAGTGAAAGGGTTTTCAGCATGAAAAGATTCACGTCGCCGAGTGGAACAACTTTGATGTTTCGGTTAATCATCATTCGACCTTATCTTAGGGATTAAAATTATACTCCGAGTGGCATAATTCTATGATTCGAATGGTTTTTGCCCAATCACGCCCTCAAGACGACCTCGGATGAAGGAGCACTCTAAAGGAATTATCTTCGTCTCGTCGAGGCAATCAATTTTGATATATAAATCATCTTAATCCGAGTGCGTATGCAAAAGTTACAGTCGATACGGACCAGCCCTACAAAAGACCAAAATATTATGCTCGACACCAGACACACGTTGATGAGTGTCTGATACAATGCGTGAGAAATTCGGCCTTCTGGACGGCCTTGAATCAAAAAACCTTCAACACGAAAAAGTTTCGTCTCGTCGAGCCGATCGTTTTTCATATAAAGTTTGTCACAATCCGATGTAGTATGCAACCTGGAGACGCAAATCAAGATCAGGTTGTGTTTTCAGTCGGGAAGGTCGAGTGAAAAGTTTTACCATCCGAGTGAAAACCTACTGATCGAGTAAAAGGTCGAGTGAAAACTTACCGATCAAGTAAAAGGTCGAGTGAAAACCTACCGATCGAGTAAAAGGTCGAGTGAAAACCTACCGATCGACTAAAAGGTCGAGTGAGAACCTACCGGTCGAGTAAAAGGTCGAGTGAAAACTTATCGATCGAGTAAAAGATTGTCTTCCGACTGAAAATGTGGTCATCATCCGAGTGAAAGATTGTATTCCGAGTGAAAATATAGTCATCCGAGTGAAAAAGTCCAGTCGGACCATCCGAGTGAAAGACTCTAATATCCGAGTGGATGAGATCGAATCCGAGTGAAACTGAACATGTGCCCAAAAGTTTATCAAGATGATCTCGGATGGAGAAGTATTCAATACGAAAGTTGTGCGTATCGTAAAAGCGGTGAAATTTGGTTTTGGAGTCATCATCATCAGAGATAGTATATGGCATGCAAATTCACTATGAGGCTCGGATAATCCAGTCTACTGCAAGAACGAATCCGACTAGAAGGTAAAGATGACCTCAAAAGATATTCGAGATGGCCTTATTTGAAAAAGTGAACAACATAAAAATTGTTCGTCTCGTCGAGGTGCACGAGTTTGATATTTGGGCTGTCTTGATCAGAGATCGTATGCAAGCTCGGCGGCCCGCGCAAAAAGCAGGACAGAAGTTTGGACCATATTCGGGTTGAATCCGAGTTGGAGTAAAACTAGGACTCTAGGACGTGAATTGATGTAATTTTCTTGTAAGGAAAGCCTAGATGAATCCTTTACTTGTACGGGAAGTCCAACCGCCTCTTATATATGTTGGGGATGACGGCCGATTGAACAACACACAATCGATCTAATCAATATACTACTTTTTCCAGTCTACGTTTTATCCCTTCATCGTTTTTCTCTCTCGTTCTTCGCTGTTCTTTGTGTTTGAGAGCTGCAAATCTCGAGGCTCTAGGGGCGAGCGAATCGACCTAGGGTAGCCCATAGCCGCCGCACTCCCTGACGGGGTCCCTCCCGGGGGTGTGGGGTTTTCGGGTCCGCAAAAGCGCCCGTCGACTGTCTTGCGTATCGCGCTGTCGGTCGGGCCTCCTTCGACGTGAGCAGCGGTGCATCACCCCCGGCGTCGAGGGTACACATGACGTGTTCGTGTGTCAACACACTTTTTTGGCGACTATGCTGGGGATTGAAGGTCAATCATCATCATCCACTATGTACGATCTTCCCAAGCCATCTAAGGTAAACGCCGTTAACATCATTAAGCCCAGTCTTGATGAGATATCGGCCGATCATCGCCAAATCTATGAGGAGTACAAGAAGGCGCGCGAAGAGAAGGAGTTGCAGGAGTTCCTTGCGAAGTTCAAGAAGGATCGCCAAGGCAACATCACTCTGATTGAAGAAATCAAGTTCCCTCCTCTTCAAGCCGAGCAGGTTAAACCCTCTGTGAGTACTACCTTTTCTCCTGAGCAGTGGGCTGAGATTGAGAGTCGTATTACTGATGGTAACAATCTAGTCTATCAAACTTTCATAGAAAATACTAATGCTCAAAAGAATATATCTCAATCGTCTAGTGGTAATGGTGGTATAGCTGATGCTGTGCAAAACCCTAATCTGATTCTGCCTATTTCATCGGCACCTCCCATGCCGAGGACTTATTATCCTACACAATCAAATCAGATTGTGGCTGCACCAATTAGTCCTATCATGAGCATGCCAGGTTCGGTGGCAATGCCGAACCAAACCCTACCTACAGCTACAACCACTCGACCACTACCAAGTTATGGGTCGACATACATGCCTCAATTCCTACCCACCGCTAGTAACCCTACTCCTCCTATGCCACTGCCACAAGCTTCATCGTCCACTATGGATGATGGTCTAGCTAATCTTAGAGAGGAGATGGCTAAGATACTTCGAGAGAATCTTGGAGTTGAGTTACCTCGGAATCGGATTTACCAAAAGTCGTACCCCGAGTACTTTGATGCCATCCAGTGCCCTCCGGGATATAAAATTCCAGATTTTGTTAAGTTTAATGGAGAAGGCACAAAAACCACATGGGAGCATGTTAGTCAATATTTAGCACAATTGGGTGAGGCGAGTTCATTGAATGAATTGAAAGTGCGTTTGTTTCCTTTATCATTAACTAGTACTGCATTTTCATGGTAATCTTCTTTACCACATGGTTCCATTCGGGTTTGGTCGTAGCTAGAGCAGAAATTTCATGATCACTTTTATAGCGGCGATAATGAACTCAAGTTGTCACATCTGATATCGGTTAAACAAAAACATGATGAATCGGTCTCCGATTATGTCAAGAGATTCAGAGAAACAAAAAACCGTTGTTATAGTTTGGTGATAACGGAGAGAGACTTAGCAGACCTAGTGCTGAGTGGTTTAAGGGCTCCCATTAGAGAAAAGCTAGAAGGCTATGAGTTCTTAAATATTAACCAAGTGTTACAGAGGGCTTTGGCTCAGGAAAGCCAAAGCAAAGATCTCAAAGAAGTGCATAGGTACAAAGCTGATCGTCCAAAGATGAATATGGTTGAATATGATAGTGATCACTCGGATGATGAGGGTGACATGTATGCTACTGAATTTGTTTGGCCATCTAAGGCCAAACCATTTACTTGCAATGATCTGAAACCGATTCATAAGAATCGTGATGAAGAGACGAAGTTTACTTTTAACATTGCCAAGTGTGATGAAATATTTGATGCTTTGCTGCAAGCTAAAATTATTAGAATATCTCACACTTTACCGCCGTTTGAAGAGCTGAAACGGCGCGCTTATTGCAAGTATCATAATTCTATTTCTCATGCTACTAACGATTGCAATGTTTTTTGACGACAGATACAATCGGCCATTAATGACGGTCGATTAAACTTTTCTGAGATGCAAGTTGATAAATATCCCTTTCCAATGAATACCATGGATTTGGAGGGGAAGAAGTTACTCATTCGGCCAGAGGTAACCGAATCTGCTAATAAAGCTAATGTCATTGTTGGTGAGCCCAGGAAAGTCAAGGAGGACATCAAGATCTTGGGGAGGCAGATTGTGATTGACAAGCAACCCGATGGCAAGGAAGTAATCAAGATCACCATCAAGAATCCGACACTCGGGGGGCAACCACAATTGCAAGAAAATGCTCGTGTTAAATTCGTTAAGCCCAAGAGTCCAGAAGTTGGCAAGTGGAAGAGGAACGAGGTTAAAGTGCAGCGTAAGCGGATCAAGCCAACTTTTGACATGTTGCTGTCCAAGTATGCCAGTCAGTCGGCCGGTTCTAGCTCTAACCGGCCAATAGACCTGAAGCGACCAAGGTCACCACCAGCTGATATGTTTAGTCAGTATATGAAGCCGGCTGGACCAAGGGCACCATTTCAAGAGGAACAAAGGCAACCCGTTTGGGATCGACTCGACTACTCATACAATGGTCGACTGAGCATCAGTGGTCATCAGTCGACTGGTCAAAATATGTGGCCGAACGGAAGCTATCCAAGTGTAAGAATGCACCCATGTGGAAGCTATCCAAGTGAAAAAATGTGGCCAGATAGATTCCATCCGAATGAATTCCATCCAAGTGGATTCCATACGAGTAAAAAGGTGCGCCCGAGTGAAAATTTCATGCATCCAGAAAATCGAAAAGAATGGCGTGTCAAATCACCAAGTGTTGCAGCAGTCGAGTCAGGAAAAGGCAATGAGAAAATGGATGTCAACTCACTTATTTTGGGCACCAAAACATTCCTCGTACAACAGCCGACTGTGCATAACGACTCGACTGAGCCGATACTTTCTATCGCGCCAAAGCACTCGGCTAATGATCATCAAGCAAGCACCAGCCAAGTAAAGGCAAAAGATCCTAAATACACTCAGCCAAAGTGGTGTCCTCCAGGGCTAAGAAAGACACAGAAGATGAAACTGCATAGGTTAAGGAGCCAAGAGATGGCAGACTAGGAGGCCGAGAAGCAAAGGGATAAGTTGTTCAATGACACTCGACCCATGGTTCCAGCAAAACAAGTGTGGAGGCCTAAACAAATACAAGATAAGACAACTTCTACATCTATCACAGCAATACCTACACCACCAAAGGAGGACGATGCAATAGCTATCACATCGTCTGCGACAATTCTTACTTCTCCTTCACTCGGACAGCTTTCAGAATCGGTGGATGCACTTGAGGCAGAGGATGATATGCTAGATTATGAGTCGACGCCGGTTCATGAAGGTATGGAATCAATATGGTTTATTACTTGCCTACTGAGTTTCGTGCTGTAGATGAGGAAGGGGAGGTGGCTCAGCTGGATTTTGGCCCTAAAAATGCAATATTTGAGAAACCAAAATATCCAGTGACGCATCTGAAGCCATTGTATCTCAGAGGTCATATCAATGGATCACCTCTCACTCGGATGCTTGTTGATGGTGGTGCTGTGGTAAATCTGATGCCCTATTCGGTCTTTAAGAAATTGGGTTTGCCCGATGAAGAATTGATAAAGAAGAATATGGTGCTCAATGGATTTGGAGGCAAAGAGAAGACTGAAGCCAAAGGCGTGATGTATGTGGAACTTACAGTCGGAAGCAAAACTTTGGCTACTGCATTCTTTGTCGCAGAGGTGCAAGGTAATTATAACATCATACTAGGTTGTGATTGGGTTCATGCAAACCAGTGCGTGCCATCCACTATGCACCAATTTTTGATCCAGTGGGTTGATGATGAAGTGGAAGTGATTCATGCGGATAACTCGGCCTGTGTTGCTCTGGCCGACGCATCGGTGGATTGGCAACATCCCAATGCTAGTTCCTTGACAGGACGTGACTTGTCAGAGTTTGATTTTCTCAGCGCGACCAAGAATGGTTTCGTCCCCGTTTCTTTAAAGCCGACTGAATGTAGTCGGCTCCAAGGTATGATATGTTTAAATGGATTCTAGTTCCGAGTGGTTACAAAAACTTCTTGTAAAATATCGGTCCGGCGAGAACGATATGTATGAATCTATAGAGGAATTAGATGACATGGATAAACTTGGACAAGGTTTTACATCGGCCGATCCATTAGAAGAGATAGATATTGGAGATGGTTCAGTCACTCGACCGACGTTTGTAAACAAAAATTTGAAGGCCGATTGTAAAGCTAAGTTAATCGAGCTATTGAAAGAATATGTTTGTTGCTTTGCATGGGAATATCAGGAGATGCCAGGTTTAAGCTGAGAGCTAGTGGAGCATCGGTTACCTATAAAGGCTGGTTTTAGACCATATAAACAATCGGCCAGAAAGTTTAATCCAAAAACATATGACCGGATTAAGGAAGAGAACGGTCGACTGCTTAAAGCTAATTTATTCGACCTTGCAGATATGCCGAGTGGATTTCTAACATTGTCCCAGTGGAGAAAAAGGGATCCGGCAAGTTAAGGGTATGCATTGATTTCAGATATTTGAATAGGGCTACACCCAAAGATGAGTATCCCATGCCAATAGCCGATATGCTTATTAATGATGCTTCTGGACATAAAGTCATTAGCTTCCTTGATGGTAACGTGGGGTATAACCAAATTTTCATGGCCGAAGAGGACATGTCCAAAACGGCTTTCCGATGCCCTGGTTTCCTTGGTTTATTCGAATGGACGGTGATGACATTCGGCTTAAAAAATGTTGGCGCCACATATCAAAGGGCTATGACTTTAATTTTTCATGATTTACTCGGTGTCATACTTGAAGTTTATATTGATGATATTGTTTTCAAATCGGATGCTTTTGAATTTCACTTGGCCGATTTGCGTTTAGCTTTTGAAAGAATGAAAAAGTATGGACTAAAGATGAATCCTTTGAAGTGTGCATTCGGCGTGTCAGCTGGTAAGTTTTTGGGTTGCGTTATTCATGAAAATGGCATAGAGATTGATCCCAAAAAGATAGAAGATATACAGAAAGTGGAAGTTCCAACATGTAAGAAAGATATTCAAAAGTTCCTTGGCAAGGTCAATTATTTGAGAAGATTCATAGCTAATCTGTCAGGGAAAGTTGATGCATTTACTCCTATCCTTCGGTTAAAGAATGATGTTGATTTCACTTGGGGGGAAAACAGCAAGAAGCCTTTGATATGATCAAGAATTATTTGTGCACTCCTCCGGTGATGAAAGCACCCAAGCATAAGGAGCCTTGTAAGCTTTACATTGCAGCAGAAGGAGGTGTTATTGGTGTTGTTTTGACTCAAGAAACCGAAGGAAAAGAGCATGCTATTACATATTTGAGCAGACGCTTACTGGACGCCGAGACAAGGTGACAATCCGACTGGAGGAAGCCCATTATTGATTACTTATGCAATCCGAGTGAAAGGGTGGGCATGGTTGTTCGGCGTATGGCTTTCAAGTATACAATGGGAGATGATGGTCTTTATCGTCGAACAGTCGATGATGTTCTTCTAAAGTGCTTGGATGAAGACCAGGCAAGAGTTGCTATGGGAGAAGTACATGAAGGCATTTGTGGCACTCATCAGTCGGCTCCCAAGATGAAGTGGTTATTGCGACGTGCTGGGTTTTATTGGCCGAATATGATTAATGATTGCTTCAGATATTATAAAGGGTGTGAAGCTTGTCAAAAATTTGGTGATATTCAATTAGCTCCTGCTGCTATGTTACATCCTATTATCAAGCCGTGGCCTTTCAGAGGATGGGGTTTAGATTTTATTGGGCAAATTCATCCATCTTCCTCAAAGGGGCATCAGTTCGTATTGGTGGCAACAGATTATTTCACTAAGTGGTCTGAAGCAGTACCTCTCAAGAACATGACCCATACGGAGGTAATTCAATTCATAATTGTGCACATTATTCATAGATTCGGTATTCCTCAAACATTAACTACAGATCAAGGTTCATCTTTCATGTCACACCAAGTCAGAGAGTTTGCCGAATCTTATAACGTAAAGTTGCTCAATTCCTCTCCGTATTATGCCCAAGCCAATGGACAAGCTGAGTCTAGCAATAAAATTTTAATCAAACTCATTAAGAAGAAAATTGAGGATAATCCAAGGAGATGGCATGAGTTGTTGTCTGAAGCTTTGTGGGCACATAGAATCTCAAGGCATGGTGCTACGAAGGTGACTCCATATGAGCTAGTGTATGGTCAAGAAGCTGTTTTACCAGTGGAGATAAATTTGAATGCCTTGAGAATAGCCAAACAGAATGATTTATCGGCAATAGATTTTTTTAACTTGATGATGGACGATATTGATGAGGTTGCCGATAAACGTTTGGCTGCTTTAAAAGCCATAGAGAGAGACAAGTTGAGGGTGGCAAGAGCTTACAATAAGAAAGTTAAGTTGAAGAATTTTCAAGTCGGTGATCTCGTGTGGAAAGTGATTATGCCGATTGGTTCAAGAGATAGAAAATTCGGGAAGTAGTCTCCAAGTTGGGAAGGTCCTTTTAGGATTATAAGAATAGTTCCTGGAAACTCATATTTGGTGGAGTACGTACAGGGGACATTGTTACCTCGAGCTCTCAATGGCAAGTACTTGAAGAAATACCACCCGAGTGTGTGGCAAGAAGCCTAAGTAGGCAATGGCCGATATACGACTATCGCCCTTAGCACAAACATGGCCGATACATAAATATCGCCCTGAGAAATGCACATGGCCGATGGAGTGTTGACATCGTTCTTAGAACAAAAACCATGCATATTATTTTTCGGCATGCAAGCTTTGCCGAAAAACAGGGGTGCATGTGTTGACACCTGATTTTGGCAAGATACATAAAGCAATGAAGATGGTCACGAGTGAAAGGGTTTTCAGCATGAAAAGGTTCACGTCGCCGAGTGGAACAACTTTGATGTTTCGGTTATCATCATTCGACCTTATCTTAGGGACTGAAACTATACTCCGAGTGGCATAATTCAATGATCCGAATGGTTTTTGCCCAATCACGCCTTCAAGACGACCTCGGATGAAGGAGCACTCTAAAGGAATTGTCTTCGTCTCGTCGAGGAAATCAATTTTTATATATAAATCATCTCAATCCGAGTTCGTATGCAAAAGTTACAGTCGATACGGACCAGCCCTACAAAAGACCAAAACATTACGCTCGACACCAGACACATGTTGATAAGTGTCTGATACAATGCGTGAGAAATTCGGCCTTCTTGACAGCCTTGAATCGAAAACCTTCAACACGAAAAAGATTCGTCTCGTGGAGCTGATCGTTTTTTATATAAAGTTTGTCTCAATCCGAGGTAGTATGTAATCTAGAGAGGCAAATCAAGATCAGGCTGTGTTTTCAGTCGAGAAGGTCGAGTGAAAAGTTTTACCATCCGAGTGAAAACCAACCGATCAAGTAAAAGGTTGAGTGAAAACCTACCGATCGAGTAAAAGGTCGAGTGAAAACCTACCGATCGACTAAAAGGTCGAGTGAGAACCTACCGGTCGAGTAAAAGGTCGAGTGAAAACTTATCGATCGAGTAAAAGATTGTCTTCGGACTGAAAATGTGGTCATCATTCGAGTGAAAATATAGTCATCCGAGTGAAAAAGTCCAGTCGGACCATCCGAGTGAAACACTCTAATATCCGAGTGGATGAGATCGAATCCGAGTGAAACTGAACATGTGCCCAAAAGTTTATCAAGATGATCTCGGATGGAGAAGTGTTCAATACGGAAGTTGTGCGTATCGTAAAAGCGGTAAATTTGGTTTTGGAGTCATCATCATCAGAGATAGTATATGACATGCAAATTCACTATGAGGCTCGGATAATCCAGTCTACTGCAAGGACGAATCTGACTGGAAGTTAAAGATGACCTAAAAAGGTATTTGAGATGGCCTTATTTGAAAAAGTGATCAACTTAAGAATTGTTCGTCTCATCGAGGTGCACGAGTTTGATATTTGGGCCGTCCTGATCAGAGATCGTATGCAAGTTCGACGGCCCACGCAAAAAGCAGGACATAAGTTTGGACCAGATTCGGGTTGAATCCGAGTTGGAGTAAAACTAGGACTCTAGGACGTGAATTGATGTAATTTTCTTGTAAGGAAAGCCTAGATGAATCATTTACTTGTACGGAAAGTCCAACCGCCTCTTATATATGTTAGGGGTGACGGCCGATTGAACAACACACAATCGATCAAATCAATATACTACTTTTTCCAGTCTACGTTTTATCCCTCCATCGTTTTTCTCTATCGTTCTTCGCTGTTCTTTGTGTTTGAGAGCTACGAATCTCGAAGCTCTAGGGGCGAGCGAATCGACCTAGGGCAGCCCATAGCCGCCGCACTCCCTGACGGGGTCCCTCGTGTGGGGTGTTCGGGTCCGCAAAAGCGCCCGTCGACTGTCTTGTGTATCGCCTTGTCGGTCGGGCCTCCTTCGACGTGAGCTACGGTGCATCACCCCGCGCGTCGAGGGTACACGTGACGTGTTCGTGTGTCAACTGATGGGCCTCTAACCCCTCGTTGGTTACCCCAAGTGGAAGGTGTAAGATGCAGTGTTGTGAAGTTTTCCCCTTAGCAAAGATGCCAAGGATCGAATCCCCAGAGACTCCTAGGTTCAACAAGTAGGTGTCAACTGCTAACGGCGCGGATTAGCAATCAACGTGGACCTGCACACAGATACAAATAACTTTGCTCCCAACGAGTACAGAGAGGTTGTCAATCCCTCCGGCCTTGTAGTTCACAAATGATTAAACGCAAATGATAGTAGTGATAGATAATGTTTGCAATAGTAAATAATAGCGAAAAGTAAATAGCGGATGTGATCAATGATGGTAATATGGACCGGAGTCTCATGATGTTCACTAGTGATGTCTCTCTCCCAAAAGACGATAAAACAGCTATGTGAGGTAAACGAATTACAGCTGGGCAATTGACAGGACCACGAACGCGAACCAATACCGATTACATTGCAAGAAAGGTTGAGGTTCAAAGCATGGGCGGTACGCCAAAGTAAGTAGACCGAAATCCATCAATATCTACTACTAATCATCCACCTTGAGATATCTATCCAGAACATCTCGCTGGTATTAAGTTGCGAGTCCCACCCATAGTGTAAACTCAAAGCAACAGACAACTGCATTAAAAGAACTTTGCGTAAAGTAAACAATCCTTGCACCCCGCGGGCACAAGCACCGTTGTTTTCCCCCTTGTGGCAACAGCACATCCCCTAGACTCATGTTTCTGTCACTCAAGCTAGTCATCGAGGGGCATGAACCCACAATCGAGCATAACGTTCCCTCTTGGAGTCACTACGTATTACTTGGCCAAAGCAATAAATAACAACGGAGAACATGCAAGAATTACTTATGAACATAAATATAAAAGAGGTAGATCAAATATATTACTCAAGAACAATCTGAACATAATATCATAATCCATCGGATCCCAGCAAACTCATCATAGCAACAGCATAAGGATTACATATGTGCCTCGATCATGTAGGGCAGCTCACGAGGACTAATTAGTGAAGCACAAGAACGGGAGGAGAACATCACATAGCTACTGGTCATGGACTCATGGTCCAAGGGAGACTACTCACAACTCATCCGGGAGGCGTCCATGGTGGTGGAGAAGCTCCCGATGGTGATCCTCCCCTCCGGCAGGGTGCCGGGAAGAGTTCTCCTAGTGCTCCCGATCTTGGAAGCGGCGGCGGCGGCAGAACAGAGATGATATCACGAAAAAGAGTTCCCGTCCCGAGGGTTTCGAAGGACGCTCTAAATATATGCCGAAGGGGGGCACCAGACGGGGCTTGGGGGGCCCAGGCGCCCCCCCGGCGCGGCCCAGGGGGGGCGCCGCCAGGGCGCCTGGAGCCCTGGTGCCCCCCCGGATGTCCTTCGGGCGCAAGGTAGGTTCTGGAACGCTGATTTTTTTATATGATTTTTCTGGATTTTTCCTGGCAGTTCTCGTAACGTGAAAACCTGAAATACAAAAACAGCCGAAAACAGAAACTGGCACCGGGGTGCACTGGATTAGTAGGTTAGTCCAAATATGATCAAAAGTGTATGGAAGTGTATGAATATCATAGCAATATCACCCTAAAGTGGCATGGAGCAAGCAGAAATTATAGATACGTTTTGGACGTATCAACATCCCCAAGCTTAATTCCTGCTCGTCCTCGAGTAGGTAAATGATAACAAGAATAATTTCTGTGGTGACATGCTATTAACCATATAGGACTTTTTATAGTCATATGACAAAAGCTTACTGAGACAATGATTCTATAGTAATTAAGTTGCCTCATGAGAAAATCACAAATGACTGAAAGTTTTACAACATGAAACTGAAACATCAAAAAGATTTGCAATGAACATGATGTGCAAATATGATAAAGTGATATCTAGCTTGCCCCCTTTAGTGATGCAAAACATAAATGCAGGGGCACCTTCAAGGTTTAAGTGATGACTAGATACAATGATTTCAAAATAAACGATATCACAATCATGCAAAAGACAATGCTACTTTGGGACAATGCACATTACACTCAGAATGACAATCATGCTCTCAGTAGTTGGTGCTTTTAAAAGAAGGTGGAGACTCGACATAAGAGTAAAAGAATGGTTATGTGCTAGAGCTTTTTATTTTTAAAAACATAGAAGCAATTTTGTCAAAGGTAGTAGTACTTCATATGTGTCATGCATAAGACATCCTATAAGTTGCAAGCCTCATGCATCGAATACCAATAGTGCTCACACCTTGTCCTAATTAGCTCGGATTTCCATGGGTTATCATTGCATTACATATGTTTCAACCAAGTGTCTCAAAGGGGTACCTCTATGCCACCTGTACAAAGGTCCAAGGAGATAAATCGCATTTGATTTCTCGTTTTTGATAGATCTCAACTTGAGGACATCCATACAGGGACAACATAGAAAATAGATGATGGACTCCTCTTTAATGCATAAGCATATTCTCATAAGAGATTGAGGATTAATGTCCAAGCTAAAACTTCCACCATGATACATGGCTTTGGTTGGCGGCCCAATGTTCTTCTCTAACAATATGCATACTCATTCAACCCATGGCAAATCACCCTTACTTTAGACAAGACGAACATGCATCGCAACTCACATGATATTCAACAAAAGTGTGACAGTTGATGGCGTCCCCAGAAACATGGTTACCGCTCAGCAAGCAACTTATAAGAAATAAGATACATAGGCAACATATTCTTTACCACAATAGTTTTTAAGCTACTTTCCCATGAGCTATGTATTGCAAGGTTAGTCTGCTTAGTACAGGTGGAGGTTAGCAAAAGACTGGGAGCGACCAACTAAGAGAGCAATGACGGTCATAATCATGCAGAGCGACAAAGCAATATTGAATCAGGCATGGAAGTTATATCGCTACTCAGAAATAAAGGATCATCAAGGCTTGACAGACTTTCTTTACAGTCTTAAATATGCGTGAGCATACGCCAAGTCAATCAAAATAAATTCTCGAAGGAAGATATTACTAAACCATACCACATCATAGGCAAACAAATCAAGTTGGTATTCCAATAACACATTGGGAATCCCCCAGCTATTTGAGACTAACCATAAGAAACCTGAACTACTAAGCGCCATTATGCACGTAGCATCTTTATCATAGACATATTAACCAATGCAACGGAAGCAAACTCTCTTAATAAGATAAGCATGATAATTAAAGAGAGTTCAAGCAACCAACTAAACAAAAGCTCTTTGAAAAGATAAGCATGAATACTAAGAGCAGAGCATGATAGTAGCTATTAAAAGACAAAGAACACACACACAGCAAAGATAGACATGAAAATTCTATGTTATGTTCTAGGTAGAAGTGGAGCGTGTTTCTCTCCCACATAAAGAAAGCTGAGTTCCGACTCGTTATGAAAAACTAAAAATAAAACTAAAAGCAAGACGCTCCAAGCATAGCACGTAACACATGAAGTGATAAAAATATAGCGAAACGAAAGACGAACTGATAATGTTGATGGAGAAGGGGATGCACGGGGGCATCCCCAAGCTTAGACGCTTGAGTCTCCTTGAATATTTCTTGGGGGTGTACGGGGGCATCCCCAAGCTTGAGCGCTTGACACTCATGAATCTTTTTATCATCTTCCCTCGCACACTTGAAAACTCCCTTCATACATAACTCATTATAATCTAATTAGCGAGGTTAGTACCCTTAATAAAATAATTGCACCTTGCTGGAAATAAAGATATTCTTGAAGTTCTACTGTTTATCAAGATTGCCAAAAGGTTTTTGCAAAGAAAAAGCAAGCTCTTGATTTGCAAAATGAAGGAAAGGTAACACAGGACAGAATCTGTGAAAAACAGAACAACAGGTAGTAATTGATTTGTTCGGGGCACTTCTGCAACTCAAATCAAAAAACTCAGAACAGATACACGAAAGACAATTATATAGAGAACGCTGTTGAAAGAATTCAGACCAAAAAGATGATCTGGTGATTTTATACGAATTTTTCTATCCAAGGACAGAATATGTTTCCTGGACAGCACCTCACAACTTTTGAACTTTCTAGCAATCAGAGGCTATACTTGGCACAAATATGAAAAGCAAAGATACAATGTTGATGCTACAGTAGTAAACAACATCAAGACACAACAAAAGCAAAATATAAAAATTTATTCATGTGGGCTGCCTCCCAAAAGCGCTTTCTTTTATGCCTTTAAGCTAGGCATAATGCATAGAGATCAAGTTGTATCAATTGAACCATCATCAAGATCATCAAAAAGCTCTTCAATAATACAACTAGTCTTAAGAGGACTCTCAAATAATGGCCTCATAGAGATACTCCTAGGTAGAAGACCAAAAGGATAAAAGTCAAGGGAAGATTCATTTATAAATTTATCAAAGACAGGTGTTTCTTCCAAGGTCTTTACAGTTTCAACCCCTTTGGCAATAGACGGAGTACTTTTAGAATGGGGAGCCTTTAGAACGTGAACGAACTTAGGCTCCCTCTTTGCCGGAGTTTCTACCTTTTTGGTTTTGATCGAGGAGAAGATAGTTCCTAGGGTATCAAATATTTCCTCAATCTTGTCTATCCTAGAAGAGTCCAAGTCATGGAATTTGACGGTCTCCAAAATTTTAAAAACTTTATGTATGGAGCTATCAAGTCTATTCAAATTCCCTTGGATCTTACGATCCAACTCATTTATCTTATTAATGCTTGGCATCTCTAGATCTATCTTTTCATGTTTTTTCATGATGTGAGCTAGGGTGATGTCCTCTCGAATGCTAACAACAGGGAGATTCCCAACAAGATTTTCAATAATACTAAGAGACTCCCAAACTGGGGCCTCTAGGAAATTCCCATTGATAGCAGTATCTAGAATAAACCTATTCCAAGAAGTAATTCCAACATAAAAATTTCTAAGCAAGATAGTAGTAGGTTGCTTCTTGGTGGCTCTTTTTTGTGAATCATTAATTCTATACCAAGCATCTTTCAAACTTTCCCCACCTCTTTGTTTAAAGGTGAGAACTTCTGCCTCGTCAAAGACAAAAGGACCCGACATAATGACAACTAAAGAACGAGATAACTGTTTTTGTGATTTTTGATAAAAGATACTAAAGCAAAAACTGAAAGGTAAACTAACAAGACTAAAAAGCAAAGGTAAACGATAGCGTGCAACTCCCCTATCCTGAAGAGTGGAGTCCCCGGCAACGGCGCCAGAAAATACTCCTTGATGGGCCTCTAACCCCTCGTTGGTTACCCCAAGTGGAAGGTGTAAGATGCAGTGTTGTGAAGTTTTTCCCTTAGCAAAGATGCCAAGGATCGAATCCCCAGAGACTCCTAGGTTCAACAAGTAGGTGTCAACTGCTAACGGCGCGGATTAGCAATCAACGTGGACCTGCACACAGATACAAATAACTTTGCTCCCAACGAGTACAGAGAGGTTGTCAATCCCTCCGGCCTTGTAGTTCACAAAGGATTAAACGCAAATGATAGTAGTGATAGATAATGTTTGCAATAGTAAATAATAGCGAAAAGTAAATAGCGGATGTGATCAATGATGGTAATATGGACCGGAGTCTCATGATGTTCACTAGTGATGTCTCTCTCCCAAAAGACGATAAAACAGCTATGTGAGGTAAACGAATTACAGCTGGGCAATTGACAGGACCACGAACGCAAACCAATGCTGATTACATTGCAAGAAAGGTTGAGGTTCAAAGCATGGGCGGTACGCCAAAGTAAGTAGACCGAAATCCATCAATATCTACTACTAATCATCCACCTTGAGATATCTATCCAGAACATCTCGCTGGTATTAAGTTGCGAGTCCCACCCATAGTGTAAACTCAAAGAAACAGACAACTGCATTAAAAGAACTTTGCGTAAAGTAAACAATCCTTGCACCCACGGGCACAAGCACCGTTGTTTTCCCCCTTGTGGCAACAGCACATCCCCTAGACTCATGTTTCTGTCACTCAAGCTAGTCATCGAGGGGCATGAACCCACAATCGAGCATAACGTTCCCTCTTGGAGTCACTATGTATTACTTGGCCAAAGCAATAAATAACAACGGAGAACATGCAAGAATTACTTATGAACATAAATATAAAAGAGGTAGATCAAATATATTACTCAAGAACAATCTGAACATAATCTCATAATCCATCGGATCCCAGCAAACTCATCATAGCAACAGCATAAGGATCACATATGTGCCTCGATCATGTAGGGCAGCTCACGAGGACTAATTAGTGAAGCACAAGAACGGGAGGAGAACATCACATAGCTACTGGTCATGGACTCATGGTCCAAGGGAGACTACTCACAACTCATCCGGGAGGCGTCCATGGTGGTGGAGAAGCTCCCGATGGTGATCCTCCCCTCCGGCAGGGTGCCGGGAAGAGTTCTCCTGGTGCTCCCGATCTTGGAAGCGGCGGCGGCGGCGGAACAGAGATGAGATCGCGAAAAAGAGTTCCCGTCCCGAGGGTTTCGAAGGCCGCTCTAAATATATGCCGAAGGGGGGCACCAGACGGGGCTCGGGGGGCCCAGGCCCCCCCCCCCCCGGCGCCGCCCAGGGGGGGGGGGCGCCGCCAGGGCGCCTCGAGCCCTGGTGGCCCCCCCGACTGTCCTTCGGGTGCAAGGTAGGTTCTGGAACGCTGATTTTTATATGATTTTTCTGGATTTTTCCTGGCAGTTCTCGTAACGTGAAAACCTGAAATACAAAAACAGCCGAAAACAGAAACTGGCACCGGGGTGCATTGGATTAGTAGGTTAGTACAAATATGATCAAAAGTGTATGGAAGTGTATGAATATCATAGCAATATCACCCTAAAGTGGCATGGAGCAAGCAGAAATTATAGATACGTTTTGGACGTATCATCAACACACATTCACGCATGTTTCATCTTTCTGTCGCGATATATACAATGACGATCATTGTATTTTAAGCGAAAGGACGATACGTACATTGGACTTCAGAATCCACTCATTACGGACACCATTTATGTTTTGTGGTTATTATACAGTCAGGGGCTCACCGTACAACTCTGTATTTGCTCAAGACACGACTAGTTGACCAGTTGAACGCTCCACGTGGCACCTCTAGTGTTGCATCACATTATCTCACTACCATCGGGCCCACCTGTCGGCTTGTATCTACTCTACATCTACACTCTTATAAAATACTAGCAAGATGCCCATGCGTTGCACGGAACATCAAGATGCATTTGTATGAGTAGTTTATCTTGTGGGAGAAAAAGATGAACGAGGGAAGGCCTTATTTACAAGTGTGGAGAGGGGTGTGGGTACCTTTTTGCAAAATTACCATAGTTTCCTTCCTATCCGTCAGATATAGATCAGACGACCTATATTGCAGGATGGCAGGCACACTCTTATAAAAAGCATAGTCGGTGATGATCGTGTGCCTGCCATCCTGCAATATAGGTCGTCCGATCTATATCTGACGGATAGGAAAGAAACTATTGCAAAAAAGTACCCACACACCTCTCCATATTTGCAAATAAGGCCTTCCCTCGTTCATCATTTTCTCTCACAAGATAAACTAGTCATACAAATGCATCTTGATGTTACGTGCAACGCACGGGCATCTTGCTAGTAAGAATGAAAACAAGCGACAACAAAATATTGGACGGTGGTTCGAAGTAATGACCGCGGGCACAGCGGACAAGGTGGCCTTGTATTGGTATCCTGAGCCGTCTGTTTTAACACACAGGAGCTGGTGTGGTGATTATACACACACGCATGCATGCACACGAACTGCATGCATGCAACACTCACACGAACACATACACCCACGCACGCACGCAACACTCACACGCAGCCACGCACGCACGCAACACTCACACGCACACACGCACGCATGCATGCACACACCAGTACACCACACGACCAACACGCACTCTCACGCTCAAGTGCTCAACCTACACGTGCATGCGCACACATCAGACCGTGACAGACACATACACAACCAGGCGATTCCCGCGCACGGGGTGGAGTCTTGTCGCGCCTGCGTAAATTTGTGTTTGTCTGACCTTTTCCCTATGCGAACTGACAGGTGGGACCCGCTAGGAACGTGTTCAATTTAACTAGTCAACATGGTGCCACGCAGACTATTTGGCCGGTCAACAGAGTGCAATCCGATGCCGAACCGTGCGCAAGTGACCGTATAATCACCGCAAAACGTATACAGTGACCGTAATCAGCTTATTCTGAAGTTCAGTGAACGTATTACGTTTTTCTCTCTGTAGGCCCTCTAAAACTACATCTCTACACGTTCTCGCATGTTACATCTAACTACTATGCAATACAACACCACTACTACACTCTAACACAATAAATCGTATGTGTTTTTAGTTTTACTAGATATCATATTGTTACTTAATTATTCAGTTTGCATACATTAAAACTGCCTTTGAAATGTATGGCCAGTATCATATACCGCGTGGGAAAAATCCCGCCCTTTCCTGTTTAATCGGGTTTGTATCGATGGATCGTGTGAAACAACAAAACTATAGTACTATATACAGTACAAGTGACAGTTCACTGGGTCATCATGTCGTGTACTCCTCCGTCGTAAGAGTGGAGCGCTCGCTTTCATAAATCTTCTAGTCCCTTTCGCTGACCTGTGGGGCATCAAGCTATCGGGTCCACATGCCATACCGGAATACAGTGCAGAGCAGCCGGGGTGAACCACCCGGTCATGGTGCCGACGTAGTAATGAGCAATGAGGCGTCAAATCACAAAGCTGCACCTTTCCTGCAGTTAAGTTGGAGGGACGGAAAATAATGCTAAAAAGGAAGAAGTTGGAGGGACGAAGTAGCCATCATTTCACTCGTTGCTGAATACGCTTCTCCCTCATCTTCTTCAAGTTAACCACGTGTTGCTTCTGCCATTGTTCTGCCTCATGTGGGAAGCGGATCGGTTTGGTGAAGCACTGACACATGGGACCGCATGTTAGCAAACCGCCAGGACAACGTCCTCTAAAAATAAGAAACCTCCCTCGCCATCCGCGTGGCAAAATCACCTCCTTTTTACTAATCTTGATTCTATAATTTTTTAGATCAATATAATTGAGATTTGTATAGATAGCACACATGAGCAAAACCAAGTGGTACGGTTAATGGCATCCACAATGTGTAGCCAAATGTGAAAATAGCTTTTGGCATCGTGGGAACCATTGTGGACGGTGTTGCCAAAGCCAAAAGGATGGAACCGAAGCTCCCTGATTGATTGATTGAAGGAATAAAAAATGCAACATCTCTCCTCTTTCTCCCGTGCTTGGACACATGTTGTAATGCCCAGGATGGGACTATATCTCCTACGTGTCGAGGCACGACTTAAAGATATAAGCCCGTTCTGGAATGATCGCAAGTTTGGTACCTTTGCACTTCTCATGTAAAAATAGGGATGAAAGCGGAAAAGATAGTTGGCTTACACTCGCCACGTCAAACAATTCATTACATATCCAAACATCATTCAAATAAACATCACAGCCCGTCTACGGGTAAAGATCCAAATGAAAGATACCAAACGTAACTTAAACCACAGGTCTGAATCGCCCCTAGTACAAACCTCTACTGATCGTCGGGATAGTGCACGTAGTAAGGGCTACGGTCCTCGTCGTACTCCCAGTACAGCTCGGTGCCGTCACTTGAATAGATCGCCTGAGTACCTGCATCTGGTGTGGTGTAGAATCTGTGAGCCACAGAGGACTCAGCAATCCCGTTCCCGAGTAACACAACTATCCAAGCCTTGGGTGTGGAACAAGGCTGAAGAAAGAACAAGAGGTTGCAGCAGCACTAGCACTAACTTACGTAAAGAGAGCGAGAAGAGAAGTGCCTCGGACGAGAGATGATCATGAAGTGATCCTAACTAAAACAAGTCAAACATAACCCCACCGTGTTCACTTCCCGAACCCCTTTCGGGAAATGACCGTCACGGTACTCACGCTGGTAGTGTATTCTGAACATGGTGTCAAGTTTTCTACAACCGGATATTAACAAATTCCCATCTACCACATAACCGCGGGCACGGCTTTCGAAAGTTCATAACCCTGCAGGGGTGTTCCAACTTGGCACATGACAAGCCCACGATCCGCGGAGTCGCAACTCCAAAGTGGGAAGGCCCGAGTATCCTCGGAATCACGTGCTCAAGATACTCCAACTAAGGTAAGGCTAATCCAGCAAATCCTCCCGGCGTGCCGACACCCTGACAGTAGCCGCGCGTATCTAGTCTCAGGCCACGACCGGATGGGTGAAGCTACGGGTTTTAACCAATCCTCGAGTTTCCTCATGGTGGCCCCGCAGGCTCCCCGTTTTGGACCAACACTCATGTGGAGCACTGGCCCGGGGTTGTTGATTAAGAACTCAGGTTTGCAAGACCCTATGCAAGTTTTTAGTTATTAGGCGAATAGTACCAGTGTTGGGACTTGCTGGAAAAGACTTAGCACCTAGCGATTTATCGAGGGGGTCCCATAATCCCAGCCGTGTGAGGAACGCATAATCAAGGAACATAACACCGGTTTATACAGTTCCTAGGGCGGCATGAGTGGAACAAATCACCAAGCAAAAGGCTTAGCCTTCCACCCATTACCAATATATAGATGATTTCATTAAGAGTTAATATAGTGTGATATCCCAACAAGCTTCAACAAGAAGCAAGAATCTTCAATCTTCTCCTGCAGCTAACAATGCTATAAGAGGGGCTGAGCGAAGCTTACTTAGCCAATGAAAGGTTTGCATAGGTAGGTTGGTTAAACAGGTTCATGGTTACAATAGGAGGCTGACAGGAAAACATGGGCATCGAGGCAAAAGCTATAGAGCGAGACTTCTAGCAATAGGCAAAGATAGTAATGTTATCGGGGTCAGGTCATCTTGCCTGAAGAGTCATCGATGGGATCGTAAGGGGGCTCCTCGTTCTCAACCTCGGTAGTAACCTCGTTCTCGTACTCGGTCTGAGCTTCCGGCTCTACTCAAAACAAAACACACGAGGCACGAAATCAACAAGATGCAATGCTCAAACAACAGGATGCATGGCTGATGCACTAAGGAAGCACCACAGATGCACTTAGGAAGCACAGAAAGTCTACCTAGGAAGCACAGAGTTACAGCACAAGGAGCATGACAATGTGCATCAAGCAAAATACTTCAAATCATGATAACAATAGGATATTATGAATCTACATACAAAAACACACAAGTTACATATAGGACTTGCTCAAAACGGAGCAACGGGCTAAAAGATACACCCGAAACAATAAACGTGGCAAAGCTGAAATTAACAGCCACATAGCAACTTCGGAGCAAGAGATAAATAGTCTACAGCACTCAAACATCATGGCAAGGAGCATGGACATAAAGTAGACATCTCCTACAGCAAACAAATCCATTGGAGCATCTCCAAAGGAGGCATGGATCAATAGCAACAAGCTATGACATATTGAACTTGACAACAAAATCCTGACAACAGTAATTTATAGCAACTTGGGAGCAAAAGATAAATATGCTACAGCCACCCAAATAGGCATGTGAGAGCATGAATGGGTATCCAACAACATATACAACAAGGAATCATCAAGAGTCACCCCAAAACTAGCATCGATTGGCCTAGAACAACAAGCAAACATGACATCTGGAAATAACAGATTCCAGACTTAGTGAAATTTCAGTAAGTGTTAAAACAGCGGTTTTATCATGGCATGTTTGTGAGCAAGTTTTAGTCACCTCAAAGCATATCATGGCAAGTGGTTAGCATCACAGCAAAGTACACATGATGGGGAGTCCAAAACATCTAAGCATGCATCAAGGGGACAACAACATCAATAGCAACGAGCTCCTCAACTAGGCATCTCGTAACAAGTTTAACAACATATCAGCCACTAGCACTTTTGCAAAGGAGATAAACATGGCAATATGAAATCTATCATGCAAGCTAAAGCAACCAACATGTAGAGCATTTCATGATGAACATGTGGACATATCCTTTGCTTCATTTGGATAAATATGCAACAAGTTATCACATTGCAAACATGGCATGAAAACAACTACTAGCAGGAGTTTATAACAAGTAGCACTCTTCTCATGAAGATTAAGACATCTAGATGAACTCAAACATGCATGGCACAATGGAACAAAGTGTAGAGCATATCACCACGATCATTTTGACATATCATTTCCTCAAATCGGACATGCACAGCAAAAGTTATCCACCTCACAAAACATCATTAGAAACTGAAAATTCTAGGGACTTAGTGAAAAACGGAGGCAACCTCAGGGTCAACGGGCGCGGTCAACGTGGGCTGACGGACTGGCGGACCGGCGGAGCGGGCTAACGGGCTGGACCCGCGGCTCCACTCGGGCCCGATCTGGCGCTGGGCTGGATCCCGATCCGCCTGGATCGAGGCGCCTCGAGCACCGGCTCGTCGATCTCCCAGCGCGGCGCTGCGGCGACCGGGGCGGTGGCCCGATCGGTGGCCGGCGGGGGAGACGGGAAGGTGGCGGGGCAGCGGCCTGGCCCGGCTGCTCCCTGGCCCGGCGGCGAGGGGAGGAGCGGTCGGCCGGCGGGAGGAGGCGGCGAGGGGAGGTCGGCGGCGCGGCGGCGGAGGAGGGCCCGACCGGTGGTGAGGAGACTCCTGGCGGCTGCGAAGCTCTCCGACGAGCTGAAGATTGAAGACAACTCGGGCTCGGGCCCACGCGTCGGATGGAAGCACGGGCGGCGGGTCGGAAGCGCGATTGCGGTGAGGTGGAAGCACGCGCAGCGAGTTCGGAAGCACGGCGGCTCAACGGTGGAAGCACCGCGCGTCAACGGTGGAAGCACCGGCGGCGAACTGTGGAAACATTAGGGTTTCAGACGCGAAATTTGAGGTGGGTGGACATTTATATAGGCACAAGGAGCTAGGGTTGTCCAAATGAGGAGAGGTTTTCGGCCACGAGATCACAATTGGATGGCCTAGATGAAGGGAAGGGTTTGAGTTGGGTTGGTGGGCTGTTGGAGGGGTGTCTTGGGCCTCAAAGAGGAGGTACTTTTAGCCCACGAGAATAACTGTTGGAGCATCAAACGAACTCCAAACACGACGAGATTTTACAGGCGGGTTACACACAACAAAACAACATCGCACGACAAGTCTCACGCCAAACCGGAAACATTACACGGCCAAACACTAAAGTAGGCCACGGGGATGCCACGGACACGTGAGAGAGCTCCAGAACTCGAAACGGACAACGGGAAGGAACGAGTGGGACCGGATGCAAACGACAACACAAATGCAATGCAATGCACATGACTACATGACATGGATGAATGCCACACACGCACACAACAAAACGACGAAAACCCGAAAAGACGAAGAACCCGGAATGGAACTGATGAAGCCAAAGATATATATTGCCCAAAAGGGAAAGTATTACATCCGAGGCATTACAAACTCTCCCCTACTACAAAAAGATCTCGTCCCGAGATCTAGGACTGGAAGAAGGAAGGGTACTCGGAACGAAGGTGATCTTCTCGTTCCCACGTAGCTTCTCGGTTGGTATGGTGTGACCACTTGACTTTCAAGAATTTGATGGACTTGTTGCGGGTCTTGCGCTTGGTTTTTTCGAGAATAGCAACTAGGTGCTCTCGGTAAGACAAGTCTTGTTGAAGATCAATCTCCTCAAACGGAATGGTGCGTTCAGGCGTCTTGAAGCACTTGCGGAGTTGAGACACATGAAACACATCATGAACATTAGCAAAGTTGGAAGGGAGCTCAAGTTGATAGACTAGATCGCCTCTTTTGCCAAGGATCTTGAAAGGCCCGACGTATCTAGGAGCAAGCTTTCCTTTGATACCGAATCTTTGGGTTCCTTTCATCGGAGAAACACAGAGATAGACATGATCCCCAATGTTGAAGGCCAAATCACGATGCTTGCCATCATAGTAGCTCTTTTGACGCGACTGAGCGGCCTTGAGATTCCCACGTATGACTTTGCACATTTATTCGGCTTCTGAGATCAAGTCATTGCCAAGAAGTTGACGTTCACCAGTCTCGGACCAGTTGAGAGGGGTACGGCACTTTCTGCCATAGAGAATTTCGAACGGAGCTTTGCTGGCACTTGCTTGGAAGCTGTTGTTGTAAGAGAACTCGGCAAATGGAAGGCAATCTTCCCATTTCATGCCAAAAGATATGACACAGGCTCTGAGCATGTCTTCTAGAATCTGATTCACTCTCTCGACTTGACCACTAGTCTGAGGGTGAAATGCAGTGCTGAAACGGATCTTAGTGATCATGGCAGACTGAAAGGAGTCCCAGAACTTGGAAGTGAACAAACTTCCACGGTCTGAGGAGATAACTTGAGGAATTCCATGTAAGGACACAATTCTGGAAGTGTACAACTCTGCCAGTTGAGCTGCATTGATGGATTCTTTGACTGGAAGGAAGTGAGCGACTTTGGTAAGCTTGTCAATCACCACGAAGATAGAATCATTCCCTCTCTTGGACTTAGGAAAACCAGTGACGAAATCCATTTCAATGTGGTCGAATTTCCACTCGAGAATAGGAAGAGGTTGGAGAAGACCGGCTGGACGTTGATGCTCTGCCTTCACTCTTCTGCAGACATCACATTCATTCACGAATTGGGCAATCTCGCTTTTCATGCGAGTCCACCAGTAAGATTGCTTGAGGTCTTGGTACATCTTGGAACTACCAGGATGAATCGAAAGGAGGGAATCATGTGCTTCGTCCATTATGAGCTTCCTGGGATCACCTTTGGGAACCACAAGTCTGTCCTCAAAGAACAAGGTATCTCTCTCATCAACGCGATAGCACTTGTATTTGGGAGTACCCTTTGCAATACCATGTTTCACTTTCTGCACCATAGCATCACTGAGTTGGGCCTCACGGATCTGATCTTCCAAGGTAGGAGCAACTTGAAGATTTGCAAGAAAACCTTGCGGAACAACTTGGAGGTTGAGCTTCCTGAATGCTTCACAAAGCTCAGGCTGGAACGGCTTGATAAGGAGGCTGTTACAATATGCCTTTCTGCTCAAAGCATCTGCAATGACATTTGCCTTGCCAGGTGTGTATTCGATGCTCGGATCATACTCTTGGATCATTTCGACCCAACGAGTCTGGCGAAGGTTCAGATTCGGCTGTGTGAAGATGTACTTCAAGCTCTTGTGATCGGTGAAGATGTCGACTTTTCTGCCCAACAGAAGGTGTCTCCACGTAATCAAAGCATGTACCACAGCTGCTAGTTCGAGATCATGTGTGGGGGTAGTTCTTCTCACTTGGCTTCAGTTGACGAGAAGTGTATGCCACAATTTTCTTGTCCTGCATTAGCACACCACCAAGTCCTTGAAGAGAAGCATCACAGAATACTTCGTAGGGCTTGGACTCATCTGGAGGAGTAAGAACTGGAGGAGAGATGAGCTTTTCTTTGACAGTTTTGAAAGCCACCTCACAATCTGGAGACCAGTTGTACTTGACATTCTTCTGCGGCAAGTTGGAGAGAGGCTTGGCAATCTTGGAGAAGTTCTCAACGAACCTTCAGCAATAACTAGCAAGACCAAGGAAGCTTCGGAGTTGCTTGACGTTCTGAGGAGGTTCCCAGCTGACAATCGCTTCAACTTTCTCGGGGTTCACAGCAATACCGTCAGCGGAGATGATATGGCCCAGATACAAGACCTTATCGAGCCAGAATTCGCACTTGGAGAACTTGGCATAGAACTTATGTTCACGAAGTCTGTCGAGAACCAGACGGAGGTGCTTTTCGTGATCTTCTTAATTCTTGGAGAATACCAAGATATCATCCAGATACACAAGCACAAACTCGTTGGTGTAGGGGTTGAAAATGTAGTGCATCATTCTCGAGAAGGTAGGTGGAGCATTGGCGAGACCAAAAGACATGACTGTATACTCATAGGAGCCGTAGCTCGTTCTGAAGGCAGTCTTGGGGATATCTTCTTCTCGAATGCAAATCTGGTGATAACCCATTCGGAGATCGAGCTTAGAGAACACTTTGGCTCCTTTGAGCTGCTCAAATAATTCATTGATGTTGGGGAGCGGATACTTGTTCTTTATTGTCTTCTTGTTCAAAGGTCGGTAATCGAAGCAAAGGCACTCCGTGCCATCCTTCTTCTTGACAAATGAGACACCACAGCCCCAAGGAGACGTACTAGGCCTGATCAGGCCCATACGCTCTTGTGCATCAAGCTGTTTCTTCAACTCCTTCAACTCTTCAGGGGAGAGCTTGTACGGACGCCGGCATGCTGGCTCAGTACCAGGCTCGAGTTCAATGACGAATTCCACTTGACGGTGTGGAGGCATGCCTGGAAGTTCTTCAGGAAAAACGTCTTCGTATTCGTTAACCACCGGAATTTGAGATATGGCATTAATCTCGCCCTTGTCATTGAGAGAGAAAAGCCTGATTGTGTTATCCCGAGAGGCGAAGATAATCACATCTTCATCAGGATGAGTAATCTTGACTTCCTTGTTTGCACAACCAATGTGAGCATCATGCTGAGAAAGCCAATCCATCCCGAGGATGAGGTCAATGTCGGAATTGCCGAGAACCACCGGTTTAGCCAGAAAGCGATAATCACCCATGCGAATAGAAACATCCGGAGCAAATATATTAGAAGTCATACGTCTCCCCGGAGAAATGACTTGCAACTTCTGAAGCAGACTTTGGACGTCAACATTATGCTTGGATGCAAATGGTTGAGACATGAAAGAACATGAAGCACCCGAATCAAACAACACTTTAGCAGGAAAAGAGTTAACTGGAAGGTTACCCAATATGACATCAGAAGAATTCTCCGCTTGCGCTGCATTCATCAGATTCACTCTTGCAGCCTTTGGATTATGCTTGACAATAGCTGTGCTGACAGGTGGAGGAGGCGGAAGGCGCCTTGGGTTGGTGCACTTGTTGGAATAATGACCCTTCTGGCCACACTTGTAGCAAGTGACCTCAGAAAGCGGACGATCAGGAGGAACACTTGACTTGGAAGCTTGGAACTGCGACTTGGACCGATTGCCTTGGTTGTGTGGGTGGGAGAAACCACGGCCACCAGCATTCTTGTTGTTGTTGTTGTTGTAGGGAGCTCGGATCACTGGAGGAGGTGGAAGCCAAAACTTCTGTTGCTTCGCGACCACTTGAGAAGATGAGGAGGAGTGAACAATGTCTCTGATCCTCTTTTTGTAAGCTTCCATCTTGAGCTTGGCTGCCTCTTGCTTAAGCGCCATGTTATAGAATTTGTCAAACTCATCAGGCTCGAACAAGGTGAGAGCAAGTTGAAGTTCATCCTTCAGACCTCCACGGAACTGATAGATCTTGCTCTTGGCATCTGGGATGTCTTGCTTGGCATAGCGGGCAAGGTTTTGGAACTTGACATTATATTGGTAGACAGACATAGAGCCTTGCTTCAGGTTGCGGAATTGCTCACGCATACCCTCGATGACACTTGTCGGAATGTGGTGAGAGCGAAAGTCCTTGCAGAAGTCATCCCTGGAGATTTCACGCCCTGCTCTGGAGTCTTTGTACTGCTGCCACCAATCAGCTGCTTGGTCCTTGAGTTGGAAGGCTGCAAACTTCACATAGTCCTCGGGCCTTACGTTGCTGCACTCAAAATGCTTCTTGATATCAGTAATCCAATCTTCAGCATCGAGAGGGTCGACACAGTAACTGAAAGCCTTTGGTTGATTAGCCAAGAACTGGTTGAGCGTAGCATGGTGCTGTTGGTTGAAGAAATTGCCTTGGTTCCCTGGAGCAGCCTGATTTGCTTGATTTGCTTGCATCTGCTACATCATCTGCATAAGCATCTGGGTGTTCTGGTTTGTAGTCTGCATAATCGCTCTCCAGGCCTCAAACGGAGGAGGAGGGGAAGGAGGACGGTCAGGAACCTCTTCACCCTCTGGGTTAGCGTTGGGAACCCGTTTCGGAGCCATCCTGAAAGAGATGACCACCAATCAGCAATTTGATTGAAAGAAGATATAAGCTGAAACAACAGCTAGAATTGCAACATAGTCTTCACAAGAATCATTCGAACAAGAGGAACGAATGAAATTCTCAGTTTAATGATAACAACAATCTTCACGAGAAGCCACTTGGGAGATAAAAGGTAAATAAGAAAAACAACAAGGTGCAGATAGAACAAACACAAGATAGGAGCTTCGTTCAACATCTTTGTGCTGAAAGCTTATGGAACGTGTTACGAAAGGGTTTTGCAATCCCCGTATCAGCATAGCCAAGGACCCTTTAAGATGCAACTCCCGATCGGAACATCGGCCATAAAACCACTTCACTCAATGTAGAACCCCGAACTCCGTAACCTGCATTCGTTGGAAGAATGCCTACGAGCTACTGGATGAACCCACCTATTAATTTCCAAAAGTTTCCAGTTATGCAATCAGGTGTTGGGGATACAGGGGAAGCATCGCGCACTCAACTCTAATCCTACATCCAGTTGTATCCATCCTTCAACACATAACTAGTTGTTTTCGGAAACCGTCTACCTCGGACCTTCGAAACGCATCTACTATACAAGCTATGGCAATACTCCCGAACTACCTCCCCAGTACTGGGTGATGTCGGGGTTATCTTGCCACTAACCGCATAGGAGAGTTTTCGATGTCGGCCGTCTTAAGTATTCTAGAACTGCCGCGATATGCTTGTGACGACAATACCCCGAAGCTCAACTCTCCGGGACACTGCCACAACCCCTAATGTCAGGAGGCATCGAGAACAATATTCTCGTCACAAAGACATCGAAACAATCCAAACAATACTCGCGAGATTCCTAAAAAAATTGGTGCAATTTGGAGAGTAGAAGAGGCAAGAGTAATCGTCAGGAGTCCTCACCAGAATGAAAAGAGATGAGGAGCAAAAGAAATCCTACTCTCCGGTATAAATATAGGACTCAAAACAATTTTCAGTGTGTGCCTAGACTCAACCGTCAACGATTCGATAAAACAGTGGGGGCTTCTAGGTCGGAAAAGGCTCTGAATACCAACTTGTAATGCCCAGGATGGGACTATATCTCCTACGTGTCGAGGCACGACTTAAAGATATAAGCCCATTCTGGAATGATCGCAAGTTTGGTACCTTTGCACTTCTCATGTAAAAATAGGGATGAAAGCGGAAAAGATAGTTGGCTTACACTCGCCACGTCAAACAATTCATTACATATCCAAACATTATTCAAATAAACATCACAGCCCGTCTACGGGTAAAGATCCAAATGAAAGATACCAAACATAACTTAAACCACAGGTCTGAATCGCCCCTAGTAGAAACCTCTACTGATCGTCGGGATAGTGCACGTAGTAACGGCTACGGTCCTCGTCGTTCTCCCAGTACAGCTCGGTGCCGTCACTTGAATAGATCGCCTGAGTACCTGCATCTGGTGTGGTGTAGAATCTGTGAGCCACAGAGGACTCAGCAATCCCGTTCCCGGGTAACACAACTATCCAAGCCTTGGGTGTGGAACAAGGCTGAAGAAAGAACAAGAGGTTGCAGCAGCACTAGCACTAACTTACGTAAAGAGAGCGAGAAGAGAAGTGCCTCGGATGAGAGATGATCACGAAGTGATCCTAACTAAAACAAGTCAAACATAATCCCACTGTGTTCACTTCCCGAACCCCTTTTGGGAAATGACCATCACGGTACTCACGCTGGTTGTGTATTCTGAACATGGTGTCAAGTTTTCTACAACTGGATATTAACAAATTCCCATCTGCCACATAACCACGGGCACGGCTTTCGAAAGTTCATAACCCTGCAGGGGTGTTCCAACTTGGCCCATGACAAGCCCACGATCCGCGGAGTTGCAACTCCAAAGTGGGAAGGCCCGAGTATCCTCGGAATCCCGTGCTCAAGATACTCCAACTAAGGTAAGGCTAATCCAGCAAATCCTCCCGGCGTGCCGACACCCTGACAGTAGCCGCGCGTATCTAGTCTCAGGCCACGACCAGATGGGTGAAGCTATGGGTTTTTACCAATCCTCGAGTTTCCTCATGGTGGCCCCGCAGGCTCCCCATTTCGGACCAACACTCATGTGGAGCACTGGCCCGGGGTTGTTGATTAAGAACTCAGGTTTGCAAGACCCTATGCAAGTTTTTAGTTATTAGGCGAATAGTACCAATGTTGGGACTTGGTGAAAAAGACTTAGCACCTAGCGATTTATCGAGGGGGTCCCATAATCCCAACCGTGTGAGGAACGCATAATCAAGGAACATAACACCGGTTTATACAGTTCCTAGGGCGGCATGAGTGGAACAAATCACCAAGCAAAAGGCTTAGCCTTCCACCCATTACCAATATATAGATGATTTCATTAAGAGTTAATATAGTGTGATATCCCAACAAGCTTCAACAAGAAGCAAGAATCTTCAATCTTCTCCTGCAGCTAACAATGCTATAAGAGGGGCTGAGCGAAGCTTACTTAGCCAATCAAAGGTTTGCATAGGTAGGTTGGTTAAACAGGTTCATGGTTACAATAGGAGGCTGACAGGAAAACATGGGCATCGAGGCAAAAGCTATAGAGCGAGACTTCTAGCAATAGGCAATGTTATCGTGGTCAGGTCATCTTGCCTGAAGAGTCGTCGATGGGATCGTAAGGGGGCTCCTCATTCTCAACCTCGGTAGTAACCTCGTTCTCGTACTCGGTCTCAGCTTCCGGCTCTACTCAAAACAAAACACACGAGGCACGAAATCAACAAGATGCAATGCTCAAACAATAGGATGCATGGCTGATGCACTAAGGAAGCACCACAGATGCACTTAGGAAGCACAGAAAGTCTACCTAGGAAGCACAGAGTTACAGCACAAGGAGCATGACAATGTGCATCAAGCAAAATACTTCAAATCATGATAACAATAGTATTATGAATCTACATGCAAAAACACACAAGTTACATATAGGACTTGCTCAAAACGGAGCAACGGGCTAAAAGATACATTCGAAACAATAAACGTGGCAAAGCTGAAATTAACAGCCACATAGCAACTTCGGAGCAAAAGATAAATAGTCTACAGCACTCAAACATCATGGCAAGAAGCATGGACATAAATTAGACATCTCCTACAGCAAACAAATCCATTGGAGCATCTCCAAAGGAGGCATGTATCAATAGCAACAAGCTATGACATATTGAACTTGACAACAAAATCCTGACAACAGTAATTTATAGCAACTTGGGAGCAAAAGATAAATATGCTACAGCCACCCAAATAAGCATGTGAGAGCATGAATGGGTAGCCAACAACATATACAACAAGGAATCATCAAGAGTCACCCTAAAACTAGCATGGATTGGCCTAGAACAACAAGCAAACATGGCATCTGGAAATAACAGATTCCAGACTTAGTGAAATTTCACGAAGTGTTAAAACAGCAGTTTTATCATGGCATGTTTGTGAGCAAGTTTTAGTCACCTCAAAGCATATCATGGCAAGTGGTTAGCATCACAGCAAAGTACACATGATGGGGAGTCCAAAACATCTAAGCATGCATCAAGGGTACAACCACATCAATAGCAACGAGCTCCTCAACTAGGCATCTCGTAACAAGTTTAACAACATATCAGCCACTAGCACTTTTGCAAAGCAGATAAACATGGCAATATGAAATCTATCATGCAATCTAAAGCAACCAACATGTAGAGCATTTCATGATGAACATGTGGACATATCATTTGCTTCATTTGGATAAACATGCAACAAGTTATCACATCGCAAAATGGCATGAAAACAACTACTAGCAGCAGTTTATAACAAGTAGCACTCTTCTCATGAAGATTAAGACATCTAGATGAACTCAAACATGCAAGGCACAATGGAACAAAGTGTAGAGCATATCGCCACGATCATTTTGACATATCATTTTCTCAAATCGGACATGCACAGCAAAAGTTATCCACCTCACAAAACAGCATCAGAAACTGAAAATTCTAGGGACTTAGTGAAAAACGGAGGCAACCTCAGGGTCAACGGGCGCGGTCAACGGGCGGTCAACGCGGGCTGACGGACTGGCGGACCGGCGGAGCGGGCTAACGGGCTGGACCCGCGGCTCCACTCGGGCCCGATCTGGCGCTGGGCTGGATCCTGATCCGCCTGGATCGAGGCGCCTCGAGCGCCGGCTCGTCGATCTCCCAGCGCGGCGCTACGGCGACCGGGGCGGTGGCCCGATCGGTGGCCGGCGGGGGAGACGGGAAGGTGGCGGGGTGGCGGCCTGGCCTGGCTGCTCCCTGGCCCGGCGGCGAGGGAAGGAGCGGCCGGTCGGCGGGAGGAGGCGGCGAGGGGAGGCCGGCGGCGCGGCGGCGGAGGAGGGCCCGGCCGGCGGCGAGGAGACTCCTGGCGGCTGCAAAGCTCTCCGGCGAGCTGGAGGTTGAAGACAACTCGGGCGCGGGCCCACGCGTCAGATGGAAGCACGGGCGGCGGGTCGGAAGCGTGATTGCGGTGAGGTGGAAGCACGCGCAGCGAGTTCAGAAGCACGGCGGCTCAACGCTGGAAGCACCGCGCGTCAACGGTGGAAGCACCGGCGGCGAACTGTGGAAACATTAGGGTTTCATACGTGAAATTTGAGGTGGGTGGACGTTTATATAGGCACAAGGAGCTGCGGTTGTCCAAATGAGGAGAGGATTTCGGCCACGAGATCACAATTGGATGGCCTAGATGAAGGGAAGGGTTTGAGTTGGGTTGGTGGGCTGTTGGTGGGGTGTCTTGGGCCTCAAAGAGGAGGTACTTTTAGCCCACGAGAATAACTATTGGAGCATCAAACGAACTCCAAACGCGATGAGATTTGACAGGCGGGTTACACACAACAAAACAACATCGCACGACAAGTCTCACGCCAAACCGGAAACGTTACACGGCCAAACACCAAAGTAGGCCACGGGGATGCCATGGACACGTGAGAGAGCTCTGGAACTCGAAACGGAAAACGGGAAGGAACGAGTGGGACCGGATGCAAACGACAACACAAATGCAATTCAATGCACATGACTACATGACATGGATGAATGCCACACACGCACACAACAAAACGACGAAAACCCGAAAAGACGAAGAACCCGGAATGGAACTGATGAAGCCAAATATATATATTGCCCAAAAGGGAAAGTATTACATCCGGAGCATTACACATGTACAGTATAGAGGACAGAGTCTACTCCCCTGTCCCTTCTATCACAAATCACAAAGCAGTGATGATTCAAATCACAAAGCACGGATGAAGCAACCATCATTTCACTCTTCGCTGACTCCACTTCTCCATCGTCTTCTTCGAGAAACCATCTCACAGCACTAAGCTGGACGGACGACGCTATTGTGTACGAGTAGTACTAGTACATTTATGCGTCCTTTGGTTCAACGGACTTCCTGGATGCAAATAAGGCGGTTGTCTCAACTGGCAGGCGGCACTTGCGAACGACTTACCGTGGTCTCCCTCAATGGTGTTCTCCGTTGAACGCACTTCGCCAAACCACAACGTTTGAGATATCGTCGACGTCACTCTTGCTACTTCTCGAGCTTGCGTTGTATTCCCTCGAAGAGGAAAGGGAGATGCAGCACAACAGCATAAGTATTTCCCTCAGTTTTTGAGAACCAAGGTATCAATCCAGTAGGAGACCACACGCGAGTCCCTCGCACCTGCACAAACAAATAAGAACTTCACAGCCAACGCGATAAGGGTTTGCCAATCCCTTTACGGTCACTTACGAAAGTGGGATCTGATATAGATGATAGTTTGGTATTTTTGGTATTTTTGGATATAAGAACAGAAAGTAAAAGCGGAAAAGTAAAGTAGATTGTAGATTGATATGTTGAGAATAGACCCGGGGGGCATAGTGTTCTCTAGTAGCTTCTCTCATGATAGCGATATTCTGCGGCGGGTAAACAAATTACTGTCGAGCAATTGATAGAAAAGCAAATAATTATGAGACTATCTAGGCATGATCATTATATATAGGCATCACGTCCGAGACAAGTAGACCGAAACGATTCTGCATCTACTACTATTACTCCACACATCGACCGCTATTCAACATGCATCTAGAGTATTAAGTTCATAAGAACGGAGTAACACCTTAAGCAAGATGACATGATGTAGAGGGATAAACTCAAACATAGTGATATAAACCCCATCTTTTTATCCTCGATCGCAACAATACAATACGTGCCTTGCTGCCCCTACTGTCACTGGGAAAGGACACCGCAAGATTGAACCCAAAGCCAAGCACTTCTCCCATTGCAAGAACTATAGATCTAGTAGGCCAAACCAAACCAATAATTCAAAGAGACTTGCAAGGATATTATAATCATACATAAAGAGCTCAGAAAAGAACCAAATATTTCTCATAGATAATCTTGATCATAAACCCACAATTCAGCGGATCTCGACAAACACACCGCAAAAGGAGATTACATCGAATAGATCTCCTCGAAGACCGAGGAGAACTTGGTATTGAGATCCAAAGAGAGAGAATAAGCCATCTAGATTCTAGCTATGGACCCGAAGGTCTGTGGTAAACTGCTCACAACTCAAGGTGAGGCGATGATGATTATGTAGAAGCACTCCGTGGTAGATCCCCCCCTCCGGCGGAGCTCCGGAACAGGCCCCAAGATGGGATCTCATGGGAACAGAAGGTTGCAGCGGTGGAACTAGGGTTTTCTTTGTTGTTCTGATAGTTTTGGGGTACGTAGGTATATATAGGAGGAAGGAGGGCACCGGGGGCCAGACAGGGTGCCCACGAGGCAGGGGCGCGCCCCCACCCTCGTGGATGCCACGTCAGCCCTATTCCGTGGTTCTCAAGTCTCCCGTGTGTATTTTGCTCCAAAAATATCTCTTCTGAAGGTTTCATTCCGTTTGGACTCCGTTTGATATTCCTTTTCTTTAAAACCCTGAAATAGGCAAAAAAACAGCAATCTGGACTGGGGCTTTGGGTTAGTAGGTTAGTCCCAAAAATAATATAAAAGTGTATAACAAAGCCCATTAAACATCCAAAACATCATAAATAATAACATGGAACAATAAAAAAGTATAGATACGTTGGAGACGTATCAAGCATCCCCAAGCTTAATTCATGCTCGTCCTCGAGTAGGTAAATGATAAAAACAGAATTTTTGATGTGCAATGCTAACCAACATAGTTTTCAATGTAATTCTCTTAATTGTGGCATGAATGTTCATATCTGAAAGATTCAAGACAAAAGTCTATAGTGACATAAGAAATAATAATACTTCAAGCATGCTAAAAAAGCAATCATGTCTTCCCAAAATACAATGGCTAAAGAAAGTTATCCCTACAAAATCATATAGTCTGGCTATGCTCCCTCTTCATCACACAAAATATTCATATCATGCACAACCCCAGTTTCAGCCAAGCACTTGTTTTCATACTCTATTCTTTCAAACCTTTCAACTTTCACGCAATACATGAGCGTGAGCCATGGACATAGCACTATGTGGAATAGAGAGGTGGTTGTGGGGAAGACAAAAAGGAGGGAGATAGTCTCACATCGACTAGGCGTATCAACGGGCTATGGAGATGCCCATCAATAGATATCAATGTGAGTGAGTAGGGATTTCCATGCAACGGATGCACTAGAGCTATAAATGTATGAAAGCTCAACAAAAGAAACTAAGTGGGTGTGCATCCAACTTGCTTGCTCATGAAGACCTAGGGCATTTGAGGAAGCCCATCGTTGGAATATACAAGCCAAGTTCTATAATGAAAATTCCCACTAGTATATGAAAGTGACTAAACATGAGACTCACTATCATGAAGAACATGGTGCTACTGTGAAGCACAAGTGTGGAAAAAGATAGTAGCAATTGTCCCTTTTTCTTTCATTTTTTGGGGGCCTTTTTTTCTTTGGCCTTTCTTTTCTTTCTTTTTCTTTGGAGGGGGTTTCTTGATTTAGCCTTTCCTCACATGGGACAATGATCTAATAATGATGATCATCACACTTTCATTGAATTACAACTCGATATTACAACTCGATACTAGAACAAAATATGACCTATTTGAATGCCTCCGGCGGTGTACCGGGATATGCAATGAATCAAGAGTGACATGTATGAAAAATTATGCATGGTGGCCTTGCCACAAATACGATGTCAACTACATGATCATGCATGGCAATATGACAATATGAAGCGTGTCATATGAACGGAACGGTGGGAAGTTGCATGGCAATATATCTCGGAATGCCTATGGAAATGCCATGATAGGTAGGTATGGTGGCTGTTTTGAGGAAGATATATGGTGGCTGTTTTGAGGAAGGATATATAGTGGGTGTATGGTACCGGCGAGAGTTGCGCGGTACAAGAGAGGCTGGCAATGGTGGAAGGGTGAGAGTGCGTAATATCCATGGGCTCAACATTAGTCATAAGAACTCATATACTTATTGCAAAAATCTACGAGTCATCAAAACAAAGCAATCAACGCATGCTCCTAGGGGGGAGGTTTTTTGGAGTTAACCATCGCGCGCCCCCGACCTCCACACAAAGGTTGGCACTTTACAAATACCTCATGCTCTAACTTCGTCACATAGCGGTTCACCATACGTGCATGCTACGGGAATCACTAACCTTAACACAAGCATTTCTCAATTACATAATAAATCCACTAGAATGACTCTAATATCACTATCCTCATATCTCGAAACAATTATAAAGCATCCAACTTCTCATCGTATTCAATGCACTTAGTGTGAAAGTTTTTACTACATTGATCTTGGATGTCTATCATGTGAAGGCTAGTTTTATAGCCAAAGCACATTACCATGCTGTTTTAATAGACTCTCAAAAGGATATAAGTGAAGCTTGAGAGATCAACAATTTATACAAAATATAATCACCACCGTGCTCTAAAAGATATAAGTGAAGCACTAGAGCAAAAACTATTCAACTCAAAAGATATAAATGAAGCACCTAGAGTGTTCTATCAATTCCTAGGCCATATTTAACTCTCTCAAATAGGTGTGTCCAGCAAGGATAATTGTGGCAAAATAATAAGCAAAGACTCAAATGATACATGACGCTCCAAGTAAAACACATATCATGTGGTGAATAAAAATATAGCTCCGAGTATAGTTACCGATAGATGAAGACGAAAGAGGGGATCCCTTCCCGGGGCATCCCCAAGCTTAGGCTTTTGGTTGTCCTTGAATTTTACCTTGGTGTGCCTTGGGAATCCCCAAGCTTAGGCTCTTGCCACTCTTTGTTCCATATTCCATCAAAGCAATACTCAAAACTTGAAAACTTCACAACACAAAACTTAGACAAAAATCCCGTGAGCTCCGTTAGTATAAGAAAACAAACCAGTACTCAAAGGTACTGCAATGAATTCATTCTTTGTTTACATTGGTGTTAAACCTAATGTATTCCAACTTCTCTATGATTCATATTTCCCGATACTACTCATAGATGCATTGAAATAAGCAAACAACACACGAAAAACAGAATCTGTCAAAAACAGAACAGTCTCTAGTAATCTGCAGCTTTCGCATACTTCTGTAACTCCAAAAAAATTAAATATATTGGTAAACGTGAGGAATTTGTCTATTAATCATCTGCAAAAAGAATCAACTAAATAGCATGCTCCAGTAAAATCTGGTGACCATTCTAGCGAGCGCTAACGATTCTATTTTTCACAGCAAGATCATATAAACTTCACACAAGTCTTCCCAAAGGTTCTACTTCGCACAAACACTAATTAAAACACAAAACCACATCTAAACATAAGCTAGATGCAGTCTTTATTCCTAAACCGAAGCAAAACAAAAAAATATAAAATTGGATTGCCTCCCAACAAGTGCTATCGTTTTACGCCCCTAGCTAGGCACGATACATGGATAGATCTAGGTATTGCCATCTTTGGAAGACAATCCATAAGTGGATCTCATAATAGATTCATATGTTAATTTTATTTATTTCTAGGAAAGTGTTCCATGCCTTTCCTTAACGGAAATTGGAATCTAATATTTTCTTCCTTCATATCAATAATTGCACCAATCGTTCTAAGGAAAGGTCTACCAAGAATAATAGGACATGAAGGATTGCAATCTATATCAAGAACAATGAAATCTACGGGCACATAATTCCTATTGGCAACAATAAGAACGTCATTCATCCTTCCCATAGGTTTATTAATAGTGGAATCCGCAAGATGCAAATTTAAAGAACAATCATCAAGCTCATGGAAACCTAGCAAATCACACAAAGTTTTTGGGATAGTGGCGACACTTGCACCCAAATCACACAAAGCAAAGCATTCATGATCTTTAATTTTTATTTTAATAGTATGTTCCCACCCATCATAAAGCTTTCTAGGGATAGAAACTTCTAACTCAAGTTTTTCTTCATAAGATTGCATCAAAGCATCAATTATGTGTTTGGTAAAAGCTTTATTTTGACTATAAGCATGCGGAGAGTTTAGTACGGATTGCAACAATGAAATAAAACCAATCAAATAGCAATTATCATAATTGAATCCCTTGAATTCCAAAGTAGTGGGTTCATCACTATGCAAAGTTTTAATCTCTTCACTCCCACTTTTAACAATTTTAGCATCAGGATCTAAAAACTCTGAATCATTGGGACACCTTAAAGTAGACTCATCTCCAATCCTATCTTTATCAAGATTCATACTAGAAAACAAGGATCTAATAGTAGACACATCAATAACTTTCAGATCTTCATCTTTATTTTCATGATAACTAGAAGAACAGGCATTTATATAATTCCCTCTTTTAGCACGCATCCTAGCGGTTCTTTCTTTGCATTCATCAATGGAAATTCTCATGGCTTTGAGAGACTCATTGATATCATGCTTAGGTCGGATAGATCTAAGTTTCAAAGAATCAATATCAAGAGTAATTATATCCACACTTCTAGCAAATTCATCAATCTTAAGCAATTTTTCTTCAAGCAAAGCATTGAAATTCTTTTGCGAATTCATAAACTCCTTAACACTAGTTTCAAATTCAGAAGGCATCTTTCCATAAGAGTTGTTGTAGGAATTACCATAATTATTAGAGGAATTACTAGGAAAAGGCCTAGGATTAAAGTTTCCTCTATAAGCATCGTTACCAAAATTATTCCTACCAACAAAATTCACATCCAAAGATTCATTATTATTTTCAATCAAAGTGGAAAAGGGCATATCATTAGGATCAGAAGAAGCACTCTTAGCAGCAAATAATTTCATAAGTTCATCCATCTTTCCACTCAAAACACTAATCTCTTCAATAGCATGCATTTTTTTACTAGTAGATCTTTCGGTGTGCCATTGAGAATAATTAACCATAATATTATCTAGGAGTTTGGTAGCTTCTCCTAAGGTAGTTACCATGAAAGTGCCTCCTGCGGCCGAATCTAAAAGATTTCTAGAAGCAAAATTCAAGCCAGCATAAAAGTTTTGAATAATCATCCATAAGTTCAAACCATGTGTAGGGCAATTACGTATCATTAATTTCATTCTCTCCCAAGCTTGTGCAACATGCTCATGATCTAGTTGCTTAAAATTCATAATATCGTTTCTAAGAGAAATGATCTTAGCAGGAGGGAAATACTTAAAGATAAAATCATCTTTGCACTTATTCCATGAATCAATACTATTTCTAGGCAAAGAGGAAAACCAAGTTTTAGCACGATCTCTAAGTGAAAACGGAAATAACTTCAATTTAAAAATATCGTTATTTATATCCCTTTTCTTTTGCTTATCACACAGATCAACAAAGTTGTTTAGATGGGTAGTGGCATCTTCACTAGGAAGGCCGGAAAATTGATCTTTCATGACAAGATTCAACAAAGCAACATTGATCTCACAAGATTCAACATCGGTAATAGGAGCAATCGGAGTGCTAATAAAATCATTATTGTTGATATTGGAGAAGTCACACAATTTGGTATTATTCTGAGCCATAGTGACGAGCAAGCAATCCAACACACAAGCAAACAAGAAGCAAGCGAACAAAAAACACACGGCAGAAGAAGGTGATACGTCTCCGTCGTATCTATAATTTTTGATTGTTCCATGCCAATATTATACAACTTTCATATACTTTTGGAAACTTTTTATACTATTTTTTGGGACTAACATATTGATCCAGTGCCCAGTGCAAGTTCCTGTTTGTTGCATGTTTTTTGTTTCGTATAATATCCATATCAAACGGAGTCCAAATGGAATAAAAACGGACGGGGATTTTTTTTGGAATATATGTGAATTTTGGGAAGCGGAACCACCACAAAACGATGCTCGAGTGGGCCTCGAGGGTGGGGGCGCGCCCCCGTGCTTAGGGCGAGCCCTGGGCCCTCGAGGCCACACCATAAGGCGGTTGTGGCCCTTCTTTCGGCACAAGAAACCTAATATCCGGATAAAAATCGCGTCAAAAAATCAGCCCAATCGGAGTTACGGATCTCCGGGAATATAAGAAACGGTGAAGGGACAGAATCTGGGAACGCAGAAACAGAGAGAGATAGAGAGACAAATCCAATCTCGAAGGGGCTCTCACCCCACCGCCGCCATGGAGGCCATGGACCAGAGGGGAAACCCTTCTCCCACCTAGGGAGAAGGTCAAGGAAGAAGAAGAAGGAGGGGGGCTCTCTCCCCCTCACTTCCGATGGCACCGGAGTGCCACCGGGGCCATCATCGTGTGACGGTGATCTACACCAACACCTCCATCATCTTCACCAACATCTCCATCACCTTCCCCCATCTATCTACAACGGTCCACTCTCCCGCAACCCGTTGTACCCTCTACTTGAACATGGTTCTTTATGCTTCATATTATTATCCAATGATGCGTTGCCATCCTATGATGTCTGAGTAGATTATCGTTGTCCTATCGGTGATTGGTGAATTGCTATGATTGATTTAAATTGCTTGTGGTTCTGTTGCTGTCCTTTGGTGCCCATCATATGAGCGCGCGTGTGGATCACGCCATAGGGTTAGTTGTATGTTGATAGGACTACGTATTGGAGGGCAAGAGTGACAGAAGCTTCAACCTAGCGTAGAAATTGATGCATACGGGATTGAAGGGGGACCAATATATCTTAATGCTATGGTTGGGTTTTACCTTAATGAATGTTAGTAGTTGCAGATGCTTGCTAATAGTTCCAATCATAATTGCATAGAATTCCAAGTAAGGGATGACATGCTAGCAGTGGCCTCTCCCACATAAAACTTGCTATCGGTCTAGTAACGTAGTCAATTGCTTAGGGGCAATTTCGCAACTCCTACCACCACTTTTCCACACTCGCTATCACTAACTTTATTGTGTCTTTATCTTAACAGCCCCTAGTTTATATTTACGTGCTCTTTATATTCTTTCAAACCTATCCCACAAAAACTACAAAGTACTTCTAGTTTCATACTTGTTCTTGGTAAAGTAAACATCAAGCGTGCGTAGAGTTGTATCGGTGGTCGATAGAACTTGAGGGAATATTTGTTCTGCCTTTAGCTCCTTGTTGGGTTCAACACTCTTACTTATTGAAAGAGGCTACAAATGATCCCCTACACTTGTGGGTTATCAAGACCTTTTTCTGGCGTCGTTGTCGGGGAACAATAGCGTGGGGTGAATATTCTCGTGTGTGCTTGTTTGCTTTATCACTAAGTAGTTGTAATTTGCTGTTCTAAGTTGTTTTCTATCTTTGGTTATGGGTAGGAAACGCAAAATACCAAAAAAATTAGTGGTACCTACTGTACCAATGGTTGAAGAACCACTCAAAATATATCACACTACGGAAGCTTATTACTTGGATCATCTTCGATCCCTATGTGCTCGGGCTGAAAACCCAACTAGCTTAGTTGAGGGAAAATCTTTAGATGAGCATGATTGTTATGTGCGACACCGCATATCTGAAAAAGGGAAACTTTTACGGGATCAAATTCATCGTTTGCAATGCTATGCTTGGAATTTATGTGAAATTTATGATTTTACTTGTTGTTCTGAAGACCCTACGAAACACCTTCCCTACCAATGTGAGTTAGTGATAATGGAATCGTATCTTCGTATGCTAAGGGTGTTTATAGTTACTATGATGTTCAACAAACTGAAGAATTTGTTGCTTTTAAGGGTGCTTATGAAATTGCTTCTTTGATTGAAAAGTATGATGCTACTCTTTACAAATGTGAAAATTTTGCCATATTTAAATATTGTTATGATAATTATGCTTCTAATGCCTATGTTAAACCATATATTGAGGACTCCTCCGCTGTCCAAGAAGAGACTAATATTTTGCCGGAGTCTATGGAATAAAAAATTAATGGCATTGTGAGCTCATTGGATGAAAAATATGAGGAGAAGAGCGAAGAACAAAAGGAGGAAGAGCGGATTGATCACCGTGCCCACCTTCTAATGAGAGAAACTCTTTATCTCATACATTGTTTAATTTCCCTTCGTGCTTACCGAAGGATGAATGCTATGATTATTTCTATGATCCCGTTGATTCTTTTGAAATATCCCTTTTTGATGATGCTTGCTATGCTTGTGGCCAAGATGCCAATATGAATTATGCTTATGGAGATGAACTTGCTATAGTTCCTTATGTTAAACATGAGATAGTTGCTATTGCACCCAGACATGATAGTCCTATTATCTTTTTGAATTCTCCAAACTACACTATATCGGAGAAGTTTGCACTTATTAAGGATTATATTGATGGGTTGCCTTTTTCCGTTGCACATGATGATTTTGATGAGTATAATATGGATGTGCTTGCTGCTCCTACTTGCAATTATTATGAGAGAGGAACTACATCTCCGCCTCTCTATGTTTCCAACATGATAAAATTGCAAGAAACTACTTATACTATGCATTGGCCTTTACTTGATGTGCATGAATTGTTCTTGTATGACATGCCTATGCATAGGAAGAGAGTTAGACTTCATTGTTTCATGATATATATCACTTTGTGCTCACTACTAAATGACAAATCATTGTTAATTAAAATTGGCTTTGATATACCTTGGGATCCGGGTGGATCCATCACTTGAGCACTATATGCCTAGCTTAATGGCTTTAAAGAAAGCGCTGTCAGGGAGACAACCCACAAGTTTTAGAGAGTCATTTATTTCTATTGTGTGCTTTTATAAAGTTATAAAAAAAGAGGGGAACCTAAAACTTTTCAAAAAGAAAAGTGAAAGTGATATAGACGAGCATTGTGAAAGTGGGGGGCGTCCTTGAACTTTATTCATGCCCATGGAAACTTTGTGAATCTTAATTACAGTAACTTTTCAACAAAAATAATTATCCCCTTGTAAAATTCCATTGTATTATAAAAATAATGTGCCAAGGTTTGCCTTTAGGATGTTTACAATGCTTTTTGGTTTGTGCGGTGCAGGACAGAAACTTTGGCTGTAGTGCGCAATTTTAAATTTTGTGCTGGAACGTCAAATGGTTCTGAAAATTTTTGCACTGTCTTTATATAGAAATTGTTTATTTTTCATAATTTTGGCAGAATTTTTCAAGTAACATAAGTATGGTGAATGTTCAGATTATTACAGACTGTTCTGTTTTAGACAGATTCTGTTTTTGATGCATAGTTTGCTTGTTTTGATGAAACTATCAATTTCTATCAGTGGATTAAGCCACGGAAAAGTTATATTACAGTAGCTAAAATGCAAAAAACAAAATATAATTTTTTTTTGCAACAGTACTTAGAGTAGTGATTTGTTTTATTGTACTAACGGATCTTACCGAGTTTTCTGTTGAAGTTTTGTGTGGATGAAGTGTTCGAAGATCGAGGAGGTCTCGATGTGAGGAGAAGAAGGAGAGGCAAGAGCTCAAGCTTGGGGATGCCCAAGGCACCCCAAGTAAATATTCAAGGAGACTCAAGCGTCTAAGCTTGGGGATGCCCGGAAGGCATCCCTTCTTTCTTCAACAAGTATCGGTATGTTTTCGGATTCGTTTCATTCATGTGATATGTGCAACTCTTGGAGCGTCGTGTGCTTTCTATTTTTCCTTTTAATAAATGCACCATGCTGGTATGAGATAGTCCTTGGTTGATTTATAGAATGCTCTTTGCACTTCACTTATATCTTTTGAGTATGGCTTTATAGAATACTTCATGTGCTTCACTTACATTATTTGAAGTTTGGATTGCCTGTTTCTCTTCACATAGAATTGTTAGAGCGTGGGCATAACTTTTGTAGAAAGAATTAAAACTCTCTTGCTTCACTTATATCTATTTAGAGAGTTGACAGGAATTGGTCGTTCACATGGTTAGTCATAAAATCCTACATAAACTTGTAGATCGTTGAATATGATATGTTTGATCCTTGCAATAGTTTTGCGATATAAAGATGGTGATATTAGAGTCATGCTAGTGGGTAGTTGTGGATTATAGAAATACTTGTGTTGAGGTTTGTGATTCCCGTAGCATGCACGTATGGTGAACCGTTATGTGACAAAGTTGGAGCATTGTGACGCCCCCGATTTGACCGTACACTAATCATGCACGCAAATGTGTACGACCAAGATCAAGAACTCACTGGAAGATATCACAACACAACTCTAGACACAAATTTAAAATAATACAAGCTTTATGTTACAAGCCAGGGGCCTCGAGGGCTCTAATACATAAGCTCGAATACACAAGTGTCAGCGGAAGCAACAATATCTGAGTACAGACATAAGTTAAACAAGTTTGCCTTAAGAAGGCTAGCACAAAACATCAACGATCGAAAAGGCAAGGCCTCCTGCCTAGGACCTCCTAACTACTCCTGGTCGTCAGCTGTCTCCGCGTAGTAGTAGGCTCCGTCGGGGTTGTAGCAGTCGTCAAGTGTGGCGTCTGGCTCCTGGACTCCACCATCTGGTTGCATCAACCAGCAAGAAGAAAGAAGGGGAAAAGGGGGAGCAAAGCAACCGTGAGTACTCATCCAAAGTACTCACAAGCAAGGATTTACACTACATATGCATCGGTATCAATGAAAAGGGTAATATCTGTGGACTAAGCTGCAGAATGCCAGAATAAGAGGGGGAGAAGCTAGTCCTATCGAAGGCTAGCATCTTCTGGAAACCACCGTCTTGCAGCAAGAGGGGGAAGTAGAGTAGTATAACATAAGTCATATTTATGTTGTTGTTCCAACGCTCTGGAATCCTTTCTCGACTCCCGAAGCAACATATCCAAACAATGCCTCAGCATCCAGTTCTAGTTGTAGCGATCGGGATACAACTCCAAGTGTCCGTTATCGTAGGACAGGCTATCGATAGATGTTTTCTTCCCTGCAGGGGTGCACCAACTTACCCAACACGCTTGCTTAACTCCGGCCGGACACACCATCAGGTCATGCTCGCCCTCGGCCAAACAATACGCCGCAACCCGACCTAGGCTTAATAGAGAGGTCATGCACGCCGGACTAAACCCTATGCTCCCAGGGGTCATGGGCCAATCGCCCCGGGAACTCCTGCACGTTGCGTGGGCGGCCGGTGAGCAGACCTAGCAACCACCTTTAAAAAGGTAGGAGCCTAACCAGTCCAACCCGACGCGCGCCGCTCAGTCGCAATGACGTCAGTTAAGCTTCGGCCGATGCATACGACGCAGAACGCCCATACTATGCCCACGTGATGGTTAGTGCTATCAGGCCAGAGGCCCCTTGGATCAAATATCCAAAAAGTTTAGTGTCTTGGGAACGCGCGGTAACGAGCAGAGACTCACGATAATGTGACCCCATCGCCCCGTCTCAAGAACTTGCGACAAGGGCGAGTGCCCGGCCACGCCTCGTATTATCTCGTGGGCACCTTCCAGGTCAACCCGACTACACATCACTCGCAATTAAGCTCGCGCGGGTACCCCTCTGGGTCGACCCGTCTTTAGTATCCTGGTTCAGTGTAAAGTCATAGTAACCATAGTAACTGTGTGTCTGACATCAAAGGAAAACCTGAGGAAATCACCCTCGATGGAATTCCACCTGATGTTTATCGTCAAGGTGAACGAAAGAGGAGTCACCCTCGAGGTCCACTCTTGAGGAGTTGCATGACAGTGTCGTTATCGGGAGTGGAGAAAGAGGAATCACCCTCGATGACCACAACCGATGAACTAACCTACAAGGTTAACATCAGAAGTGCTGGTGAGGTCTCACCCTCGGCACTCGATAGTAACCCAGTAGTGTCGAGCAACTAACGGGAAAGTGATGTGCGGTGCCGGGTCCTGGTCTTCGATCCCGTTGATCGGGTCTTCTGATAATCCAGCGGGGCAGTCGGGACAAGGTAGGGGGGGTCACTGGTGGATCTCTAACCAGCCTATACTAAGCAGTTTAGTATAAACATGTAAGGTATGAAAGCAGTATCAACAACAGGCTATGCATCAGAATAGGATCATACAAAAAGCAGTAGCAGTTCTAATGCAAGCATAAGAGAGAAGAGAAATGGGCGATATCGGAATGATCAAAGGGGGTTGGCTTGCCTGGTTGCTCTGGCAAGAAGGAGGGGTCGTCAACATCGTAGTCGATCACCGGGGCATCATCGGTCTCGGGGTCTACCAGAGAGAAGAGGGGGAAGAAACAGTAAATATAAGGCAAACAGTTGCAACAGAGAAGCACGATGAGTCAGCACGCAGTGCTAGGGTGCTCTAACGCGGTGATACACGGTACCGGCGAAGGGGGATAACACTCGGGAAAGTATCCCCGACATTTCGTGTTTTTGGTCAAATGAATCGGAGTGGGAAAGTTGCAGGTTCACTATGCTAGGGATGTGTGGCGGATGAACGGACCGCGTATTCGGATTCTTCTCGTCGTTCTGAGCGATTTTCATATATAAAACATTTTCATCCGAGTTACAGATTATTTTATATGATTTTCCAAAGTTTTAGCATTTTTAGGAATTTATTTAATTAATTTAAATTAACATTCTCCAGAATAGTAAGTGATGACGCCAGCATGGTGTCAGGGTGATGGTAGCGGGGTCAACAGTCAACTTTGACTGGTCAAAGGGCAGTGGGGCCCACTGTCATAGACTAATTTAATTAATCAGGTTTAATTAGACTAATGTATAATTAGTTTAATTAAACATAATTAATTAGCGTTAATTATCAGGATTAATTAAGTTAATTATTAATTAATTAATTTTTATTTTATTTTTATTTTTTAAAACTTCTCTTTTTTTTGAAGGGCTAGGCCCCATGTGTTATTGGCCTAGGGGCCAACCGGGCGGGGCGCTAGCGGGTGGAGGGCGTCGGGCGGAGCCGGGCACGGGCACCAGCCCGCCCGATGGGGCACTGGGAAAAAGGGGAGGGGCGGCCCGTGGCACGGCGCCGGCGGCCATGGCGACGGCGGCCAGAGCTGGCGAGGCGACCGGGCGCGGCCATGCCCGGCCGAGCGAGCGGAGGACAGCGGTGGGCCATGACGGGCAGCGGCGCGCTCGGCCGGCCAGAGGAGTGGGGGCGCGGAGGGAGCTCGTGGCAGGGGCGGCCGCGTCGGATGCGAGGCCGCGGGAGCGCGCGTGCGGCGTCGGACGGAGCCGCGGCAGCATGGACGCGGCGGACGGAGGCCAGCGGCGGGGCCAACGACGGCCAGCGGAGCGTGGGCGCGGGGATGGTGCACTGGGCGCGAAGCGGCGTCGGGCGAAGCCACGTAGAGGCGGGCGAGCCGCGGGAAGGGGATGGGGCGGCCGGGCACCGGCCGACGCGGGCTGGCGGCGGCGGCCGCAGGCCAGCATCAAGGGAGGCGAGGCGGGCGTGGGCGCGCGCGGAGGCTGTGAAGGTAGCAAGCACGCACAGCACTAAGTAGCAGCAGTACGTACACAGGAGCTCGGGCTCCGGCCATGGCGACTACAGACAACCTCGGGAGCGGCGGCAAACGGCAACCGAACCAAAGGGAAACTAGGAGGGAGGAAGCGCGGCTCACCACGGAGCTCGGTGACGCACTCGGGGAGGCCGGGGACGGCTCGACGACGACGCAATCAACGGCGAGGGGCCGCGGCCGTGCGCGGAGAAGATGCCACGATGGCGGCGATGCAACACTTCCCCGCTTGAGTTGCTGCTTGGTACCGACGAAGATGAGGCGGGCGGAGCTCCTTATAGTCTCCGCGTGGCTCGGGGAGGTCTCGGAGCACGACTACGAGGCGGCGGTGGCGACGGAGCTCCGAACGACGGGTGAACCAGGGAGGGAGAGGGGTGAGCGAGGGGAATGATCGATCTAGGGTTCGCCAACAAGGTTGGGGACAATCTTATCCTCGCAGGGATTCGTCGGATGCTCGACACGGCGACATCCGCGGCACAGACATGCGTGCGTGAGCCACGCCATGGCCCCTGTTCCCTCTGTACAGAGGTGAGGGAAAAGGCCCTGGTAGTGGGTTGGGCCGTTTACTGTAGTAAGTAGAGCCCATTAGTACAGTAGCTAGCTTCCCCATTTTCCTTTTCTTTTTCTGGCATTTAAAACAGCCAATGTTTACAATTAAATAAAGCACCAAAAGACTTTGGAAATTATGGATCTTGGCCATTTAAATATATTTCAATATTTTGTACTGCCACAAAAGGTTTAGGAGACATAGGAATTAAACTGAATTTTCCATAAAAGGAAAAGTGATTAAATGGACAGAATTGGTACTATTTTAATTCTCATGGGAAATTAAATATCCCAAATGATGTTGAAACATTCATGGCAATTAGTTAGTTAAAATTTGTAACCCAATGAACATTTTAGATTTGATGTTTAACCAATTTAGAATTTCACTTGGCATTTGAATTTGCATTCAAAGGGAAAATTGAAAGAAACATGAGACAATAATGATTAGAAACTTGTTTAGCAAAATTAAGAACTTAACCCCAAGGTTTACTGTAGCATCATTACACCGGGGTGTTACAACTCTCCTCCTCTACAAGAAACTCTCGTCCCGAGAATTAAGAGGTAGAAGGGAACAGGTCAGGGTATTCAGCACGGAGGTTATCCTCACGTTCCCAAGTGGCTTCATCCTTAGAATGATTTGACCATTGCACCTTGAGGAACTTGGTAACCTTCTGGCGTGTTCGACGTTCAGCTTCTTCAAGAATGCAGATCGGATGCTCCTTGTATGTGAGATCATCTTGAATTTCAATCAATTCCGGATCAACTTCACGTTCTGGATCCTTGAAGCATCGACGAAGTTGTGACACGTGGAAGACGTCATGAATGTGAGAGAACTGAGGTGGCAACTCCAATTGATAAGCCACCAGTCCACGACGGGCGAGAATGCGGAAGGGACCAATGTAGCGCGGAGCTAGCTTGCCCTTGACACCGAATCGATGGGTGCCTCTCAAAGGAGTGACACGCAGATAAGCTTGTTCACCAGGTTGATAAGTTGAACCCCAGTGTTTCCGGTCATAGTTGCTCTTTTGGCTATACTGGGCCGCCTTGAGATTATCCCGGACAATGCGAACCTGCTCTTCAGCTTGTTGAATAATGTCCGGACCAATGAGCGTCCGTTCCCCAGTTTTTGACCAATTCAGAGGGGTTCGGCACTTACGTCCATAAAGCACTTCAAAGGGTGCCATCTTCAAGCTGGCTTGATAACTGTTATTATAAGAGAACTCCGCATAAGGAAGAGATTCCTCCCACTTCTTGCCGAAAGAAATAACACAAGCCCGAAGCATGTCTTCAAGAATTTGATTGACTCGCTCAACTTGGCCTTGGGATTGGGGATGATAAGCAGTGCTCCAGGTTATATGAGTCCCCATTGCCTCTTGGAAACTATCCCAGAACTTCGAAGTGAAAATACTGCCACGGTCTAAACTGATCTCCTTCGGAATGCTGTGGAGTGACACAATTCTGGAGATATACAAGTTTGCTAATTGACTAGCAGTGATTGTCTCCTTGACTGGCAGAAAGTGATCAACCTTCGATAATTGGTCGATGACGACAAACATAGCATCATTACCTTTCTGTAACTTAGGAAGGCCAGTGACAAAGTCCATCTGAATCTTATCCCACTTCCATTCAGGAATCGGAAGTGGTTGTAGAAGTCCAGCTGGTTTCTGATGTTCAGCTTTGACGCGACGACAAACGTCACATTCTTCGATATACCGAGCAATGTCTTGCTTCATGTTAGACCACCACTACTTCTGACGGATGTCTAGATACATCTTAGTACTTCCCGGATGAATAGAGAGAGGGGTGTCATGTGCTTCTTTCATCACCTTCTCAGTCATAAGCTCGAAGCGGGGTACCACTATGCGATCTTTGAAGTACAAGGTCCCATCTTCAGCAAGTGAGAAATCTCTGGATTTCTCAAAGGCAAGATCCTTTTTCATTATATCAACATGAGCATCTTTGGCTTGAGCAGACTTAATTGCTTTCAATAGAGTTGGTTCCAGGACAAGGTTATTCAGAGAACCCTGTGGAACTAGTTGAAGGTTCAGTTTGCAGAGCTCTTCATAAAGGCGGGGTTGAGCTTTATGAACCATGTGGTTACTGCAATACGACTTGCGGCTCAGGGCATCGGCCATGACATTAGCCTTGCCTAGGGTATAGGAAATACCCACGTCATAATCTGTTATAGCCTCCATCCATCTTTGCTGACGGAGGTTCAGGTCTGATTGAGTAAATAGATACTTCAGACTCTGATGATCGGTGAAGATTTCGCAATGATTACCGAGAAGGTAATGTCGCCACAGCTTCAATGAATAAATAACCGCTGCAAGCTCGAGGTCATGAACTGGGTAGTTTTCTTCGTGAGAACGCACTTGACGAGAGGCATAAGCAATCACCCTGCGCTCTTGCATTAGGACACAGCCTAATCCTTGACATGAAGCATCGCAATATATGACGAAATCCTTCTGAGAATCCGGAGGAGCAAGCACTGGGGCAAAAGTCAGCTTGTCCTTGAGAGCCTGGAAACTTTCCTGACATTTTTATGTCCATTCAAACTTAACGCCTTTGTGTAGCAGATTGGTCAGTGGCTTGGCGATCTTGGAGAAGTTCTCAACGAAACGACGGCAGTAGCTGGCGAGTCCGAGAAAGCTTCTGACTTACTTGACATTCTTGGGAGGGGTCCAGTCAAGAATAGCCTGAACTCGCTCTGGGTTGACGGCAATACCATCCTTGGAGATCACATGACCAAGGTAGGTTACTTCGGGTAGCCAGAATTCACACTTAGAATACTTGGCATATAGTTGATGCTCTCGTAGCTTTTCCAGAATAAGACGAAGATGTTCAGCATGTTCTTCTTTATTCTTCGAATATACCAGGATATCATCCAGATAAACCACGACGAACTTGTCGAGGTAATCCATGAATATATAGTTCATCAGGCGAGAGAATGTCGCTGGAGCATTGGTCAAACCGAAGGACATGACGGTGTACTCGTAAGAACCATAACGAGTGACGAATGCGGTCTTTGGAATATCCTCTGCACGAACACGGATCTGGTGGTAACCCAACCTCAAGTCGAGTTTAGAGAAAACTGATGAACCAGCCAGTTGATCATACAGATCGTTGATCCGAGGAAGCGGATATTTGTTCTGAATTGTAGCTTGGTTGATAGGACGGTAGTCTTGGACCAAACGGTTCGTGCCATCCTTCTTCTTCACAAAGAGAGAAGGTGCTCCCCAAGCAGAGGAACTTGGACGAATGAATCCACTGCGAAGATACTTGTCGATTTCCTCCTTAAGTTCAAGGAGCTCATGAGGTGGCATCTTGTAAGGTCGTTTGGCGATAGGAACAGTGCCTGGTTTCAAGTCAATGACAAATTCAACAGCCCGTGTAGGAGGTATGCCTGGGAGTTCTTCTGGAAAGACATCTTGGAAATCGCGAACGACTGGAATCTTCTCAATGCCCTCAAGAGGTGTTGCGTTCAACGCATTCAAGGTATAAAGTCGTGCCTCGGCATTATGAACAACTTGAGCATGGTAGCTTACTATCTCATTCGATGGATGTAGGAGATGAACGACTTTGGTGGCGCAAACGATAGAGGCAGTATGTGCTTTCAACCATTCCATTCCCATAATAAGATCAATATTAGAAGACTCCAATATAATGGGAGAAACATGGAATTCCAACCCTTCAATTTCAACGGGGACGTCGCGACCAATCATGGTGGTTCGACACTGACCCGCAGGGGTGCGTACCACTATCGAAGTGTTCATGGGCTCGCACCGAATGTCGTGTGTGTAAGCAAAATTTTCTGACATGAATGAATGTGATGCTCCTGAATCGAATAACACAGAAGCCGGTACTGAGTTCACGAGAAGGGTACCCATCAGAGTAGCAGGCTGGTCTTGAGCTTCATTCAGATCGACGTGGTTAGCCTGACCACGACCATAAGGTCTGGCATTTTTATTGCGGAGCTGATTGTTACGGCCAGCTGTAGGGAGGGCCAGCTGGTTCTTGCTCTGACTGCAATCCCTAGCACGGTGACCTGGATGGCCACATCTGAAGCACAAATCACCATTGGGATTGGGAGCAGGAGCTCGGGGTGGTGCAGTCCGGAGAGGCTGCCTTGATGGTGGAGGGGGCAGACGCGGAGCAACATAGGATGGTCTTGGAGCAGGAGCAGTTGGACGATACGTGTTTTGGGGAATCCAAATCCGACGCTTCTGTGTGGACGGGCCCGAAGATGAGCCAGCGTCACGGTTGCGTCTGAGGGATCCCTGGTGTTCCTGAAGACCAGTCTCAACCTGAATAGCCTTGTTCACCAAGGTGGCAAAGTCGGCAAAGTCATGAGCGAGAAGTGCTAGCTTGATATTAGGGTGAAGTCCATCACGAAACTTTTCTTGCCTGCGAGCATCAATCGCAATGTCTTCTTCAGCGTAGCGGGACAAGTCCAAGAATTCCCGCTGATAAGCATCTATAGACTTGCTGCCTTGGATGAGGTTGCGGAACTCTCGCTTCTTCCTGTCCATGATTCCCTGAGGAATGAAGCGAGCACGGAAGGCGGCTTGGAAATCCGGCCAAGTGATGACCGTTCCAACAGGTAGGGTACGCATGTGGCTGTCCCACCATTGAGCAGCGGGGCCTTTCAGATAGTATACCGCGAAGGTGACATAGTTGGCAGGGGCTACACCAGCAGACTCTAGCTCGAAAGCGATGTCACGGAGCCAGTCATCAGCATCCAGTGGTTGAGTTGAGCTGCGGTAGACGACAGGGTTGAGTTGCGCAAAGTCTTGCAGAGTTACTGGGGCTGGCTGCTGATTCATATTTGGGCGAGGAAACTGAGCCATCACTCCTTCCATGAACTGGCGATTCAGCTCAAACTGTTGCATCATTCCTGCCACGAATTCGGGCGGTGGTGGAGCGTTGCCACCATGGCCACGACCACCGGGTCTAACCATCCTGCTAACATGTAACAGGGGTAGTTCAGCATTGAGCATTTGCAAAGACAAAGAATTATTCATTATCCAACATGTAGAATGAACGAGGTTCGACGGGTACCACATAGTAGTCGGCAAGACAGAGAGGGGTACTCATTCAAAAGACTAACCTAAGGAATAACTATGGCTTATCCAACTTTGGGGTGAATGTGATCACGGGATCCTAATGTTAGAGTTAGTAAATTCGTTTAACCCGAATATAAGAGAGTTCAGAGCCCCAGAGTATAGACGAGGAGTAAAAGATCCTAGTACCACCCAATTGGCGACGTGGGCCCATAAGCCACACAGCCATGTTAGTAAAATAGTTTTTCAAAGACTAGACTCAACTTCGGCCAAGGAGTTGGAAAGGGGGTTCCTACAGGCAGTCGGCTCTGATACCAACTTGTGACGCCCCCGATTTGACCATACACTAATCATGCACGCAAATGTGTACGACCAAGATCAAGAACTCACTGGAAGATATCACAACACAACTCTAGACACAAATTTAAAATAATACAAGCTTTATGTTACAAGCCAAGGGCCTCGAGGGCTCGAATACATAAGCTCGAATACACAAGTGTCAGCGGAAGCAACAATATCTGAGTACAGACATAAGTTAAACAAGTTTGCCTTAAGAAGGCTAGCACAAAACATCAACGATCGAAAAGGCAAGGCCTCCTGCCTGGGACCTCCTAACTACTCCTAGTCGTCAGCTGTCTCCACGGAGTAGTAGGCTCCGTCGGGGTTGTAGCAGTCGTCAAGTGTGGCGTCTGGCTCCTGGACTCCACCATCTGGTTGCATCAACTAGCAAGAAGAAAGAAGGGGAAAAGGGGGAGCAAAGCAACCGTGAGTACTCATCCAAAGTACTCGCAAGCAAGCATCTACACTACATATGCATCGGTATCAATGAAAAGGGTAATATCTATGGACTAAGCTGCAGAATGCCAGAATAAGAGGGGGAGAAGCTAGTCCTATCGAAGGCTAGCATCTTCTGGAAACCACCGTCTTGCAGCAAGAGGGGGAAGTAGAGTAGTATAACATAAGTCATATTTATGTTGTTGTTCCAACGCTCCGGAATCCTTTCTCGACTCCCGAAGCAACATATCCAAACAATGCCTCAGCATCCAGTTCTAGTTGTAGCGATCGGGATACAACTCCAAGTGTCCGTTACCGTAGGACAGGCTATCGATAGATGTTTTCTTCCCTGCAGGGGTGCACCAACTTACCCAACACGCTTGCTTAACTCCGGCCGGACACACCATCAGGTCATGCCCGCCCTCGGCCAAACAATACGCCGCAACCCGACCTAGGCTTAATAGAGAGGTCATGCATGCCGGACTAAACCCTATGCTCCCAGGGGTCATTGGCCAATCGCCCCGGGAACTCCTGCACGTTGTGTGGGCGGCCGGTGAGCAGACCTAGCAACCACCTTTAAAAAGGTAGGAGCCTAACCAGTCCAACCCGGCGCGCGCCGCTCAGTCGCAATGACGTCAGTTAAGCTTCGGCTGATGCATACGATGCAGAACGCCCATACTATGCCCACGTGATGGTTAGTGCTATCAGGCCAGAGGCCCCTTGGATCAAATATCCAAAAAGTTTAGTGTCTTGGGAACGCGCGGTAACGAGCAGAGACTCACGATAATGTGACCCCATCGCCCCGTCTCAAGAACTTGCGACAAGGGCGAGTGCCCGGCCACGCCTCGTATTATCTCGTGGGCACCTTCCAGGTCAACCCGACTACACATCACTCGCAATTAAGCTCGCGCGGGTACCCCTCTGGGTCGACCCGTCTTTAGTATCCTGGTTCAGTGTAAAGTCATAGTAACCATAGTAACTGTGTGTCTGACATCAAAGGAAAACCTGAGGAAATCACCCTCGATGGAATTCCACCTGATGTTTATCGTCAAGGTGAACAAAAGAGGAGTCACCCTCGAGGTCCACTCTTGAGGAGTTGCATGACAGTGTCGTTATCGGGAGTGGAGAAAGAGGAATCACCCTCGATGACCACAACCGATGAACTAACCTACAAGGTTAACATCAGAAGTGCTGGTGAGGTCTCACCCTCGGCACTCGATAGTAACCCAGTAGTGTCGAGCAACTAACGGGAAAGTGATGTGCGGTGCCGGGTCCTGGTCTTCGATCCCGTTGATCGGGTCTTCTGATAATCCAGCGGGGCAGTCGGGACAAGGTAGGGGGGGTCACTGGTGGATCTCTAACCAGCATATACTAAGCAGTTTAGTATAAACATGTAAGGTATGAAAGCAGTATCAACAACAGGCTATGCATCAGAATAGGATCATACAAAAAGCAGTAGCAGTTCTAATGCAAGCATAAGAGAGAAGAGAAATGGGCGATATCGGAATGATCAAAGGGGGTTGGCTTGCCTGGTTGCTCTGGCAAGAAGGAGGGGTCGTCAACACCGTAGTCGATCACCGGGGCATCATCGGTCTCGGGGTCTACCGGAGAGAAGAGGGGGAAGAAACAGTAAATATAAGGCAAACAGTTGCAATAGAGAAGCACGATGAGTCAGCACGCAGTGCTAGGGTGCTCTAACGCGGTGATACACGGTACCGGCGAAGGGGGATAACACTCGGGAAAGTATCCCCGACGTTTCGTGTTTTCGGTTAGATGAATCGGAGGGGGAAAGTTGCAGTTTCACTATGCTAGGGATGTGTGGCGGATGAACGGACAGCGTATTCGGATTCTTCTCGTCGTTCTGAGCGATTTTCATATATAAAACATTTTCATCCGAGTTACAGATTATTTTATATGATTTTCCAAAGTTTTAGCATTTTTAGGAATTTATTTAATTAGTTTAAATTAACATTATCCAGAATAGTAAGTGATGACGTCGGCATGATGTCAGGGTGATGTCAGCGGGGTCAACAGTCAACTTTGACTGGTCAAAGGGCAGTGGGGCCCACTGTCATAGACTAATTTAATTAATCAGGTTTAATTAGACTAATGTGTAATTAGTTTAATTAAACATAATTAATTAGCGTTAATTATCAGGATTAATTAAGTTAATTATTAATTAATAAATTATTATTTTATTTTTATTTTTTAAAACTTCTCTTTTTTTGAAGGGCTAGGCCCCATGTGTCATTGGCCTAGGGGCCAACCTGGGCGGGGCGCTAGCGGGTGGAGGGCGTCGGGCGGAGCCGGGCACGGGCACCAGCCCGCCCGATGGGGCGCTGGGAAAAAGGGGAGGGGCGGCCCGTGGCACGACGCCGGCGGCCATGGCGACGGCGACCAGAGCTGGCGAGGCGACCGGGCACGGCCATGCCCGGCCGAGCGAGCGGAGGACAGCGGCGGGCCGCGACGGGCAGCGGCGCGCTCGGTCGGCCGGAGGAGTGGGGGCGCGGCGGGAGCTCGTGGTAGGGGCGGCCGCGTCGGGTGCGAGGCCGCGGGAGCGCGCGTGCGGCGTCGGACGGAGCCGCGGCAGCATGGACGCGGCGGACGGAGGCCAGCGGCGGGGCCAACGACGGCCAGCGGAGCGTGGGCGCGGGGATGGGGCGCTTGGCGCGAAGCGGCGTCGGGTGAAGCCACGTAGAGGCGGGCGAGCCGCGGGAAGGGGATGGGGCGGCCGGGCACCGGCCGACGCGGGCTGGCGGCGGCGGCCGCAGGCCAGCATCAAGGGAGGCGAGGCGGGCGTGGGCGCGCGCAGAGGCTGCGAAGGTAGCAGGCACGCACATCACTAAGTAGCAGCAGTACGTGCACAGGAGCTCGGGCTCCGGCCATGGCGACTACACACAACCTCGGGAGCGGCGGCAAACGGCAACCGAACCAAAGGGAAACTAGGAGGGAGGAAGCACGGCTCACCACGGAGCTCGGTGATGCACTCGGGGAGGCCGGGGATGGCTCGACGACAACGCAATCAACGGCGAGGGGCCGCGGCCGTGCGCGGAGAAGATGCCACGATGGCGGCGATGCAACACTTCCCTGCTTGAGTTGCTGCTTGGTACCGACGAAGATGAGGCGGGCGGAGCGCCTTATAGTCTCCGCGTTGCTCGGGGAGGTCTCGGAGCACGACTACGAGGCGGCGGTGGCGACGGAGCTCCGAACGACGGGTGAACCAGGGAGGGAGAGGGGTGAGCGAGGGGAATGATCGATCTAGGGTTCGCCAACAAGGTTGGGGACAACCTTATCCTCGCGGGGATTCGTCGGATGCTCGACACGGCGACATCCGCGGCACAAACGTGCGTGCGTGAGCCACGCCATGGCCCCTGTTCCCTCTGTACAGAGGTGAGGGAAAAGGCCCTGGTAGTGGGTTGGGCCGTTTACTGTAGTAAGTAGAGCCCATTAGTACAGTAGCTAGCTTCCCCATTTTCCTTTTCTTTTTCTGGCATTTGAAACAGCCAATGTTTACAATTAAATGAAGCACCAAAAGACTTTGGAAATTATGGATCTTGGCCATTTAAATATATTTCAATATTTTGTACTGCCACAAAAGGTTTAGGAGACATAGGAGTTAAACTGAATTTTCCATAAAAGGAAAAGTGATTAAATGGACAGAATTGGTACTGTTTTAATTCTCATGGGAAATTAAATATCCCAAATGATGTTGAAACATTCATGGCAATTAGTTAGTTAAAATTTGTAACCCAATGAACATTTTAGATTTGATGTTTAAACAATTTAGAATTTCACTTGGCATTTGAATTTGCATTCAAAGGGAAAATTGAAAGAAACATGAGACAATAATGATTAGAAACTTGTTTAGCAAAATTAAGAACTTAACCCCAAGGGTTACTGTAGCATCATTACACCAGGGTGTTACAAGCATGATTTATTTATTGAGTGTCATCCTTTGTGTGGAGGTCGGGGGCGCGCGATGGTTAACTCCTACCAACCTCCCCCTAGGATCATGCGTGTAGTACTTGGTTTTGATGGCCAATAAATTTTTGCAATAAGTATGTGAGTTCTTTATGACTAATGTTGAGTCCATGGATTATACGCACTCTCACCCTTCCACCATTTCTAGCCTCTCTTGTACCGCACAACTTTCACCGGTACCATACACCCATCATATACCTTCCTCAAAACAGCCACCATACCTACCTATTATGGCATTTCCATAGCCATTCTAAGATATATTGCCATGTAACTCCACCGTTCCGTTTATTATGACACGCACCATCATTGTCATATTGACTTGCATGATCGTAAGATAGCTAGCATGATGTTTCCATGGCTTGTCCATTTTTGATGTCATTGCTACGCTAGATCATTGCACATCCCGGTACACCGCCGGAGGCATTCATATAGAGTCATATTTTTGTTCTAGTATCGAGTTGTAAGTAAATAGAAGTGTGATGATCATCATTATTAGAGCATTAACCCTTGAAAAAAAATAAAAAAAAAAGAGAAAGGCCAAAAAAAAAGAAAGGCCCAAAAAAAGGAAAAAAGAAAAAAAGAAAAAAGGGGATAATGCTACTATCTTTTTCCACACTTGTGCTTCATCATAGCACCATGTTCTTCATGATAGAGAGTCTCCTATGTTGTCACTTTCATGTACTAGTGAGAATTTTTCGTTATAGAACTTGTCTTGTATATTCCAACGATGGGCTTCCTCAAATGCCCTAGGTCTTCATGAGCAAGCAAGTTGATGCACACCCACTAGTTTTCTTTTGAACTTTCATACACTTATAGCTCTAGTGCATCTGTTACATGGCAATCCCTACTCACTTACATTGATATCGATTGATGGACATCCCCATAGTCCATTGATTTGCCTAGTTGATGTGAGACTTTCTCCCTCCTTTTTGTCTATCACCACCTTATATTCCACTCATAGTGCTATGTCCATGGCTCATGCTCATGTATTGCGTGAAAGTTGAAAAGGTGTGAGAATACTAAAGTATAAAACAATTGCTTGGCTAAAACCGGGGTTGTGCATGATTTAAATACGTTGTGTGGTGAAGATGGAGCATAGCCAGACCATATGATTTTGTAGGGATAACTTTCTTTGGCCATGTTATTTTGAAAAGACATGATTGCTTTATTAGTATGCTTGAAGTATTATTGTCTTAATGTCAAATAGACTATTGCTTTGAATCACTCGTGTCTTAATATTCATGCCATGATTAGATTACATGATCAAGATTATGCTAGGTAGCATTCCACATCAAAAATTATCTTTTTTTATCATTTACCTACTCGAGGACGAGCAGAAATTAAGCTTGGGGATGCTGATACGTCTCCGTCGTATCTATAATTTTTGATCGTTCCATGCCAATATTCTACAACTTCCATATACATTTGGCAACTTTTTATACTATTTTTTGGGACTAACATATTGATCCAGTGCCTAGTGCCAGTTCCTGTTTGTTGCATGTTTTTGTTTCGTAGAATATCCATATCAAACGGTGTCCAAACGGAATAAAAACGGACGGAGATTTTTTGGAATATATGTGAATTTTGGGAAGCGAAACCACCACGAAACGATGCCCGAGTGGGCCTCGAGGGTGGGGGCGCGCCCCCCTGCCCAGGGCGCGCCTTGGGCCCCCGAGGCCACACCGTAAGGCGGTTGATGCCCTTCTTTCTCCGCAAGAAAGCTAATATCTGGATAAAAATCGTGTCAAAAAATCAGCCTAATCGGAGTTACGGATCTCCGGGAATATAAGAAACGGTGAAGGGACAGAATCTGGGAACGCAGAAACAGAGAGAGACAGATAGACAGATCCAATCTCGGAGGGGCTCTGGCCCCTCCGCCGCCATGGAGGCCATGGACCAGAGGGGCAACCCCTCTCCCACCTAGGGAGAAGGTCAAGGAAGAAGAAGAAGGAGGGGGACTCTCTCCCCCTCGCTTCTGGTGGCACCGGAGGGCCACCGGGGCCATCATCGTGTGACGGCGATCTACACCAACACCTCCGTCATCTTCACCAACATCTCCATCACCTTCCCCCATCTATCTACAGCGGTCCACTCTCCCGCATCCCGTTGTACCCTCTACTTGAACATGGTGCTTTATGCTTCATATTATTATCCAATGATGTGTTGCCATCCTATGATGTCTGAGTAGACTATCGTTGTCCTATCGGTGATTGGTGAATTGCTATGATTGGTTTAAATTGCTTATGGTTATGTTGTTGTCCTTTGGTGCCAATCATATGAGCGCGTGCGTGGATCACACCATAGGGTTAGTTGTATGTTGATAGGACTACGTATTGGAGGGCAAGAGTGACAGAAGCTTCAACCTATCGTAAAAATTGATGCATACGGGATTGAAGGGGGACCAATATATCTTAATGCTATGGTTGGGTTTTACCTTAATGAACGTTAGTAGTTGCGGATGCTTGCTAATAGTTCCAATCATAAGTGCATAGAATTCCAAGTAAGGGATGACATGCTAGCAGTGGCCTCTCCCACATAAAACTTGCTATCGGTCTAGTAACGTAGTCAATTGCTTAGGGGCAATTTCGCAACTCCTACCACCACTTTTCCACAATCTCTATCACTAACTTTATTGTGTCTTTATCTTAACAGCACCTAGTTTATATTTACGTGCTCTTTATATTCTTGCAAACCTATCCCACAAATACTACAAAGTACTTCTAGTTTCATACTTGTTCTAGGTAAAGTAAACGTCAAGCGTGCGTAGAGTTGTATCAGTGGTCGATAGAACTTGAGTGAATATTTGTTCTGTGATGTGACCTCATGTGTTATCACCAAAAATATGGTCAATAATGCAGCCAGAGAAGAACAGAAAAGTATGTAATTCCTGCCACGCGCAATGAGAAAAAGAAACAGAAAAAACTATTGTTGTGCATGAAGGCAATCAAGGAATTGAATTGAGAGACAGTTTTCTACACTGTGGCAAGATGGCAACACGTATTTCAACTCGGCATGTTCAGCTTGTTACACTAGAGGACGTCGAGCCACTGTTCAGAACTCCATGCATGCGAACCCATCTACGTGAGCGTGTAAGGGAATAGTACTAGTTTTTTTGGCATTTTGTGATCAAGTGTGCCGTATTTTTAAATTAGTTAATTAGTGATTATTAAGAGAGTTGGATTAGTAGTAGCGGTACGTGGCTATGGTTAGGGTGGATTCCAATTAGTATTCGGTCCATATAAAAGGAGTCCAGGTCGGTTGTACCTTGTGCATGCGTGCATTATTAATAGGCCCAACCGACCGTGTATCAAAGTTAGAGCATCTCCAACAGCCGCGCTACGCGTCGCGCCCCAAAAAAGCGTTTGCCGCGCGCGCTTCGGCAGGTTTAGCGCGGGGATAGACGCTGGCTTCAACAGCCGCGCTATAATGCAGCGCGCGTGCGCCGCTCCAGCAGTGCCCAAAAATGCAGCATGCGCACAATATTTTTTAATACATAGATTGCATTAAAATAAAAAGGATACAAAGTTATTTTACATATATATTGCAACTAGATAGGTAGTTCGAAAACATAGATAGATAGTTCGGCGCTAGATAGTTCGAAAACATAAAAAACTAATCCCAGTCGCTCCAGTCATCTACACCATCAACATTGTCGTTGGTGTCGTCAGAGGTTGACAGCCAGTAGTCCAACCAACGCTCATCTTCTTGAGTGAAGAAGGACCTCCCGCCTGCATTGACGAGGTCGGTCTACGCACACGCCAATGCCTTCCGACGACGCCTGTCCAACCGCTCCTCGCGGCGCCGGCGCGTGTCCTCCTCGCGGCGACTTGCCCAATATTGCTGCTCGTAGGCGACGTCCTCCGGGTGGCGTCGGCGCCACTCCGCCATGACCCGCTCGTCCTCCTGGGCGACGAGGAGGCGGCGCTGCAGCGCAGTGTGCCCCGAACGGTCTTGTGCGGAGTTTAGACGAGGCGGCGGGGCGACGTCTAACGCCTGCTGGAGCGTGTGGATGTCCTGGAAGTTCATTTGGCGGCGCGGCCTGCCTAGGCGCCACGCCGCCGCGTCGAACGCGCGGGCGGCCTCGTGCGTCGTGTCGTAGGTTCCGAGACTAAGACGGAGATCGCCGGAGCGTATCTCGGCGTAGAACCCGCCGTTCGGGCGCTCGCGGACGCCGCGGTAGCCCGACGCAGAACGGCGGTGCGGCGGCATGGTGGCGCATCGGGGGCGGCGCGCTGGAGCGGCGGCGGCGCTCTGGGGCGGCGGCGGCGCGAGAGGCAGGGAGAGAGAGAGCGCGCGCGAAGCGGTGGCGCGAGGGAGCGGCGCACGCTGCTTTTTATAGGCGCGCGGGAGGCGGCGCCGCAAAAATGGCGCGCGAGAGGCCGCCATTTCGCGCGCGCGCGCGGTTTTCCCGTCGCCGCTGGATCACGTCATTCTGCCCCGCGCGCGGTAAAACGGAAGTTTAGCGCGCGCGCGCCTTTTTGCGCCGCTGTTGGAGATGCTCTTAGGTTAGTTTTTGCGTGAGTTAAACCAGAAAATTCGCCATGTTCCGGCGGCCAAGTTCTGCGTATTTTTGTTGAGAATCCAGCTAGGGTTTGTGTTCTTGGCGAGGAGATTAGACGGGCCATCGTCTAATTTGCTGCCGATTCTTGTTGAATCGCCCAGGCTCTTCTTCTGCTCGAGAAAGTATGTGTAGTTCCGGATGGTTTGCTTCTACATGGTTGTAAGCTTTTTTTTATTTCTTTTCCTGTTATTTTGTGTACACTGGAGATTGGATTTGGAGTTATTGAGTTTGTACTGTGAAAGATTGGGAAAAAGTGTTCGCGCCATCGATTTACTGTCGACGGTCGCATCAAGTGGTATTCAGAGCAAGGTTGATCACGGTACAATTTTTTTCCCTTCTATTTGATTCAGTTGTTTGAAAGATGGTTAAGTCGGAGCATGAGAAATCTGATCATGAGGAGGGCGATGAACTTCCGGAGGATCTGGAGATAAGTGATGACTTGTGTATCCATCTGATGTCGATCAAGGGAGCCAGCAAGAAGCTTGGGACAAGGGTTGAGGAGTTGTCTGCAAATATTGTAGGCGTCGAGGACAGGTTGAACGAGCGTTTGATGGCCAGTGACCGACAATGCACTGATAATCTGCAGGTGGTAACTGAGAGTCTTAATCGGCTCACCGCAGCAGTTCAGCGCCTTCAGGCGAGAGATGTGGCACCCCGATAATCCCGCTCACCACAACGACGTCGTGACCACGACAACGACGATGATGGTGATTTTTCTGATGAGTCTGATGCCCGTGGAGGCTTACCTCACCGACCACGGCATGAGGCTGTGGCTCATCGCCGTGATGGGCGGCGCCGTGACTATGGCGGCAATGGTGCCCATGAGGATGATGGTTTGGGTCGAATCAAGATAACTATACCTGAATTCTCGGGACGTTGTGCTGACCCGGAGAAATATTTGGAGTGGGAGATGCGCGTAAATCATATTTTTGATGGTCACAACTACTCTGAAGAGAAGAAGGTCCGTGTTGCATGAATGGAATTTACAGAGTATGCTCTTGTATGGTGGGATAATAAGAATCGTACTCACGAGCGACCAGCGACATGGACTGACATGAAGCGAATCATGAGGGAACGTTTTGTGCCTGCTTATTACACTCGCCAGCTTCACAGTAGACTGATTCGTCTAGTGCAAGGTCCAAAATCAGTTGATGAGTACTATAAAGAGATGCAAGTTTTGATGTTCCGTACAGTTGTGCGTGAATCTGCAGAGGCGACCATGGTATGTTTCTTTGAGGGGTTAGAAGAAAAGATTCCTGACCGTGTTGATTTAATGCAATATAACGATATTCATGAGTTACTTCATCAAGCCGAGCGTGCTGAACGTTGGGTATTGGAGAAGCAAGCTTCAGACACTCGTCCAACTTACAGCAGTGGGCGGCGTGGTTCTTCTCCTATTGAGGGTGGGTTTAGTGCTAAACCGACTACTTCTTATAAATCGGGAAGCATTGAACAAACCAAAGTGGTTGCTGCGCCAAAAGAGGTTTCTCAAGTTTCATCTAGTGCGATGTCATCTCATCATCGTAATATTATTTGCCACAAGTGTGGAGGACGTGGACACATGAAGCATGAGTGTTCCAATCAACGAAGGGTTCTATTTGTTGATGCGGAATATATTTCAGAATCTGAAGATGAGACGCCTAAGTTAGAGGATGGAATCGAAAGAGGTCATGGTGATACCATATTATGTTATCCTCAAGATGATCCTGATATGGAGAGTTTGCTAGCACATAAGGTCCGGCGAGATGACAAGACCATTGTTGAACAAGGACAACGGCGGAGTATTTTTCAAACTGCATGTACCATCAAGGGAGAAGTTTGCAAACTGATAATTGATGGTGGCAGTGCTAGCAACATAATTAGCAAGGATGTGGTGGAGTCTCTTTTGTTGCCAACATGGGAGCACCGAAGACCATACTATATGAAGTGGATAAATGATGTTGGCAAAGTGAAGGAAACTCACAGGGCGAAGATTCCTTTTTCTGTTGATGGCTATGTTGGTAAGATGGAATGCGATGTTATGCCACTACATGTTTGTCACCTTATTTTGGGGCGTCCGTGATAGCATGATGTTAACGATCTTCATCATGGGCGAACAAACAGGTATACGTTTATGCATAAGGGTGAGTTTTATGCTATTCTTCCGAAGGATGCAAACACTACAAAATGTACTGTTGAAGTGTTCAAGAAAAAATCAGCAAGGTATAGGTCAAAACCGATGACGGATTCCTTTCAAGGGAGGGAGGATGATGTGACCTCATGTGTTATCACCAATAATATGGTCAATAATATCAACCAGAGAAGAACAGAAAAGTATGTAATTCCTGCCAGGCGCAATGAGAAAAAGAAACAAAAAAAACTACTGCTGTGCATGAAGGCAATCAAGGAATTGAATTGAGAGAAAATTTTCTACACTGTGGCAAGATGGCAACACGTATTTCAACTCAGCATGTTCAGCTTGTTACACCAGAGGACGTCGAGCCACAGTTCAGAACTCCATGCATGCGAACCCATCTACATGAGCGTGTAAGGGAGTAGTACTAGTTGTTTTGGCTTTTTGTGATCAAGTGTGCCGTATTTTTTAATTAGTTAATTAGTGATTATTAAGAGAGTTGGATTAGTAGTAGAGGTACGTGGCTATGGTTAGGGTGGAGTCCAATTAGTATTAGATCCATATAAAAGGAGTCCAGGTCGGTTGTACCTTGTGCCTGCATGCATTATTAATAGGTCCAGCCGGCCGTGTATCAAGGTTAGGTTAGTTTTTGCGTGAGTTAAACCAGAAAACTCGCCATGTTCCGGCGGCCAAGTTCTGCGTATTTTTGTTGAGAATCCAGCTAGGGTTTGTGTTCTGGGTGAGGAGATTAGATGGGCCATCATCTAATTTGCTGCCGATTCTTGTTGAATCGTCCATGCACTTCTTCTGCTCGAGGAAGTACGTGTAGTTCCGGCTGGTTTGCTTCTACATGGTTGTAAGCTTGTTGATTTCATTTCCTGTTATTTGGTGTACACTGGAGATTGGATTTGGAGTTATTGAGTTTGTACTGTGAAAGATTGGGAAAAAGTGTTCGCGCCATCGATTTACTGTCGACGGTCGCATCATTCTGCCTTTAGCTCCTCGTTGGGTTCGACACTCTTACTTATCAAAAGAGGCTAAAAATGATCCCCTACACTTGTGGGTTATCAAGAGAAGGGCAAATAAAACGGCAAGGGTGAAGTGGGGGAGAGGAAAACAAGAGGCAAAAAATGTAATGCGAAGAATAAGGGTTTGTGATAGGTACTTGGTATATGACTTTTGCGTAAGCCTACCCGGCAACGGCGCCAGAAATTCTTCTTGCTACTTCTCGAGCTTGCGTTGTATTCCCTCGAAGAGGAAAGGGAGATGCAGCACAGTAGCGTAAGTATTTCCCTCAGTTTTTGAGAACCAAGGTATCAATCCAGTAGGAGACCACGCGCGAGTTCCTCACACCTGCACAAACAAATAAGAACTTCGCAGCCAACGCGATAAGGGGTTGTCAATCCCATTACGGTCACTTACGAAAGTGAGATCTGATAGAGATGTTAGTTTGGTATTTTTGGTATTTTTTGATATAAGAATAGAAAGTAAAAGCGGAAAAGTAAAGTAGATTGTAGATTGATATGTTGAGAATAGACCTGGGGGCCATAGTGTTCTCTAGTGGCTTCTCTCATGATAGCGATATTCTACAGCGGGTAAACAAATTACTGTCGAGCAATTGATAGAAAAGCGAATAATTATGAGACTATCTAGGCATGATCATATATATAAGCATCACGTTCGAGACAAGTAGACCGAAACGATTCTACATCTACTACTATTACTCCACACATCGACCACTATCCAGCATGCATCTAGAGTATTAAGTTCATAAGAACAGAGTAACGCCTTAAGCAAGATGACATGATGTAGAGGGATAAACTCAAACATAGTGATATAAACCCCATCTTTTTATCCTCGATGGAAACAATACAATACGTGCCTGGCTGCCCCTACTGTCACTGGGAAAGGACACCGCAAGATTGAACCCAAAGCCAAGCACTTCTCCCATTGCAAGAACTATAGATCTAGTAGGCCAAACCAAACCAATAATTCGAAGAGACTTGCAAGGATATTATAATCATACATAAAGAGTTCAGAAAAGAACCAAATATTTCTCATAGATAATCTTGATCATAAACCCACAATTCATTGGATCTCGACAAACACACCGCAAAAAGATATTACATCGAATAGATCTCCTCGAAGACCGAGAGAACTTGGTATTGAGATCCAAAGAGAGAGAAGAAGCCATCTAGATACTAGCTATGGACCTGAAGGTATGTGGTAAACTACTCGCAACTCATGGCGAGGCGATGATGATGATGATGATGTAGAAGCACTCCATGGTATATCCCCCCTCCAGCAGAGCTCCGGAACAAGCCCCACGATGGGATCTCACGGGAACAGAAGGTTGCGGCGGTGGAACTAGGGTTTTCTCTATTGTTCGGATAGTTTCGGGGTACGTAGGTATATATAGGAGGAAGAAGGACACCGGGGGCCAGACGGGATGCCCACGAGGCATGGGGGGCGCGCCCCCCACCCTCGTGGATGTCACGTCAGCCCTATTCTGTGGTTCTCAAGTCTCCCATGCGTATTTTGCTCCAAAAATATCTCACCCGAAGGTTTCATTCCGTTTGGACTCCGTTTGATATTCCTTTTCTGTAAAATCCTGAAATAGGCAAAAAAAACAGCAATCTGGACTGGGCCTTTGGGTTAGTAGGTTAGTCCCAAAAAAATATGAAAATGTATAACAAAGCCTATTAAGCATCCAAAACATCATAAATAATAGTATGAAACAATACAAAATTATAGATACGTTGGAGATGTATGAGTCACCGCAATGGGGAAGGAAGTCAAATATAGTTACTACCTCCATTTTTTTGTACACAAGGTAGTATATCAAAATTACAATTTGCGATAGGCCACTAACACTAATTGAGGCAAAATTGATGGGGTTTGCCTCGTACTAGCAACCAAGGACATTAATATCGCCAGCATGCATGCGAAAGTGAGAAGGTTGGTTTGCATGGCGCTGCATTAATCAAGTGATGAGGAGTGACATGGTTAGCTCTTTGGGCTTTGGAGAGAAAAAATACGCATTAATTGACACATGAAACGAGGATTTGTATCGATTAATCCCGCGAAGGAAAACCCCGCCTTTCTTTTTTAACACTAGTGCTCCTAGTACGTAGTACTACCTCCGTCCTGGTTTATTGGTCCTCATCCTATTTCGTGCCAAATTTTGACCATAAATTTAACTAACAAAATGTTCATGCATGTCACAAAAAAATATATCATTGGACACTATGTTCAAATACAAATCTAACGATACAATTTTTGTTAACATGCATTAATATTTTGTTAGTTAAATATGTAGTCAAATTTGGGCATAAATTTCTAGGAGGACCAATAAACCAGGACGGAGATGGTACTACGTACTTATCCTGTTTGGGTCTAGGCCTTGCATTGCCATACTTCGCCATACATTTTTGCCAAGCTTGCCTAAAGTTTTCAAAATGAAAAGGAGGTACACTTGCGCACGGCTGTCGCGGTCGCACCGCACCCTCACACGGTCGCTCCTGCACGCCGTGGTCGCACCGCATGCTCACATGCACAGTCGCTCCTCCACGCCGCAAACCCAACCAAGGGAACACACCCTCACTGACACATGCTGCCGCATGTGAACAAACCAAACTCAGCCATCCTACCGCTGACACATATTTTTTGTTCATAGAGTATGTTTATCCAACCGCATGTTGGGGAGTATCCGTACGGCTCGTGCAGTGGTCTGTTGGGGAAGAAGAAGAGGTGAGGAAGAAGGGTTAGGAGACGTAGGATATTCATCCAACCGCCTGAAATGGTAGACTGACCAAAGTCAGGCGACTTGCATAACAATATATGTTTTTACACGACAAAAGATCCATAAAACAACAACATAAATAAAAACTATCACTGCTCATGGAACAAGACGGCCTCGTCGTCTTTGGCTGCCGGCGAGAACCAACCGTAGCTGCCGACATGTGTCTCCGCACCGTGGTTGTCCTCGGCCTCCAGCTACTCGTTCACGCGGAGCGTGCGGGCTCTCTGCACGGACGAGAGCACCGCCCGGTTCAATTCGAGGACGTCCAGTTCCGCCTGCAGGAGGGCCTCGATGGCAGCGGCATCAGCGCGCTCCACGTCAAGTCGAGCCTCCGCCGCCCGGTTCAAGTCCAGGACGTCCGGTTCTGCCTGCAGCAGGGCCTCGATGAGTGCGGCATCTGCGCGCTCCGCGTCGAGTTGAGCCTCTGCCGCCCAGTTCAAGTCCAGGACGTCCGGTTCCGCCTGCAGGAGGGCCTCGATGGCAGCGGCATCGGCGCGCTCCACCTCAAGTTGAGCCTTCGCCGCCCGGTTCACATCCAAGACATCCGGTTCCGCCTGCAGGAGAGCCTCGATGGCAGCGTGCTACCTCTTGAGCTTGCGTTGTATTCCCTCAAAGAGGAAAGAGATATGCAGCACAGTAGCGTAAGTATTTCCCTCAGTTTTTGAGAACCAAGGTATCAATCCAGTAGGAGACCACGGGCGAGTCCCTAGCACCTGCACAAACAAATAAGAACTTCGCAGCCAACGCAATAAGGGGTTGTCAATCCCTTTACGTTCAGTTACGAGAGTGAGATCTGATAGAGATGATAGTTTATATTTTTGGTATTTTTAGTTTAATAAAACAGCAAATAAAAGCAACAAAAGTAAAGTAGATGTAGATTGATATGTTGAGAATAGACCCGGGGGCCATAGTTTTCTCTAGTGGCTTCTCTCATGATAGCGATATTCTACGGCGGGTAAACAAATTACTGTCCAGCAATTGATAGAAAAGCGAATAATTATGAGACTATCTAGGCATGATCATTGTATATAGGCATCACGTCCGAGATAAGTAGATCGAAATGATTCTGCATCTACTACTATTACTCCACACATCGACCTCTATCCAGCATGCATCTAGTGTATTGAGTTCATATGAACAGAGTAACGCCTTAAGCAAGATGACATGATGTAGAGGGATAAACTCAAGCAATATGATGAAAACCCCATCTTTTTATCCTCGATGGCAACAATACAATATGTGCCTTGCTGCCCCTACTGTCACTGGGAAAGAACACCAAAATATTGAACCCAAAGCAACGCACTTCTCCCATTGCAAGAACTATAGATCTAGTAGGCCAAACCAAACCAATAATTCGAAGAGACTTGCAAGGATATTATGAGCACACATAAAAAATTCAGAGAAGAACCAAATATCTTTCATAGATAACCTTGATCATAAAATCACAATTCATCGGATCTCGACAAACACACCACAAAAAGAGATTACATCGAATAGATCCCCTCGAAGACCGAGGAGAACTTTGTATTGAGATCCGGAGAGAGAGAAGAAGCCATCTAGATACTAGCTATGGACCCGAAGATCTGTGGTAAACTACTCACAACTCATGGTGAGGGCAATGATGATGATGATGAAGGCCTCCGTGATGGATCCCCCTCCCGGAACAGGATCCAAGACGGGATCTCCACGGGAACAGAAGCTACGGCGGTGGAATTAGGGTTTTCTCTCTGCGTATGGAGTTTCTGGGGTACGTAAGTATATATAGGAAGAAGGAGGGCACCGGGGGCCACACGGGCCAGCCTCGAGGCAGGGGGCGCGCCCTGGGAAGGGGGGCGCGCCCCCCAGCCTCGAGGGCAGGCCCTTTGTCCCCTGACTTGGTCCTGATGTCTCCCGAGCGTGATTTTCTCCAAAAAAATATCTCTCGCAATGGTTTCATTCCGTTTGGACTCCATTAGATATTCCTTTTCTGCAAAACCCTAAAATAGGCAAAAAAAAATTAGCAATCTGGACTGGGCCTTTGGGTCAGTAGGTTAGTCCAAAAAATGATATAAAAGTGAATGATAAAGCCCATTAAACATCCAAGACTTCATAAATAATACCATGGAACAATAAAAAATTATAGATACGTTGGAGACGTATCAAGCATCCCCAAGCTTAAATCCTGCTCGTCCTCGAGTAGGTAAATGATAAAGAAAGAATTTTTGATGTGGAATGCTAACCAATATAGTTTTTCAGTGTAATTCTCTTAATTGTGGTATGAATGTTCAAATCTGAAAGATTCAAGATAAAAGTCTATGTTGACATAAGAAATAACAATACTTCAGGCAATACTAACAAAGCAATCATGTCTTCTCAAAATACCATGGCTAAAGAAAGTTATCCCTACAAAATCATATAGTGTTGGTTATGCTCCCTTATTATCACACAAAAATATTCATATCATGGACAACCTCGATTTCAGCCAAGCCTTTGTTTTCATACTCTATCTTTTCAAACCTTTCAACTTTCACGCAATACATGAGCGTGAGCCAAGGATATAGCACTATGGGTGGAATAGAGGTGGTTGTGGAGAAGACAAAAAGGAGGGAGATAGTCTCACATCGACTAGGCGTATCAACGAGCTATGGAGATGCCCATCAATAGATATCAATGTGAGTGAGTAGGGATTGCCATGCAACGGATGCACTAGAGCTAAATATGAATGAAAGCTCAACAAAAGAAACTAGTGGGTGTGCATCCAACTTGCTTGCTCACGAAGACCTAGGGCATTTGAGGAAGCCCATCGTTGGAATATACAAGCCAAGTTCTATAATGAAATTCCCACTAGTATATGAAAGTGACTAAGCATGAGACTTTCTACAATGAAGAACATGGTGCTACTTTGAAGCACAAGTGTGGAAAAAGATAGTAGCAATTGTCCCTTTTTCTTTTTTCTCTTTTTTTTCTTTTCTTTTTTTTGGGTCTTTCTTTTTTTCTTTGGTCTTTTCTTTTTTTTCTTTTTTTTGCGGAGGGGCTTTATAGATTCAGTCTTTCCTCCCATGGGACAATGATCTAATAATGATGATCATCACACTTTCATTACAACACGAAATTACAACTCGATACTACAACAACAAAGTATGACTCTATATGAATGCCTCCGGCGGTGTACCGGTATGTGCAATGAAACAAGAGTGACATGTATGAAAAATTATGCATGGTGGCCTTGCCACAAATACAATGTCAATTACATGATCATGCATGGCAATATGACAATATGATGCGTGTCATATAAACGGAATGGTGGAAAGTTGCATGGCAATATATCTCGGAATGGCTATGGAAATGCCATGATAGGTAGGTATGGTGGCTGTTTTGAGGAACAATATGGTGGCTGTTTTGAGAAAGGATAAATAGTGGGTTTATGGCACCGGCGAAAGTTGCGCGGTACAAGAGGGGCTAGCAATGGTGGAAGGGTGAGAAGAAGCCATCTAGATACTAGCTATGGACCCGAAGGTCTGTGGTAAACTACTCACAACTCATGGTGAGGGCGATGATGATGATGATGAAGGCCTCTGTGATGGATCCCCCTCCCAGAATAGGCTCCAAGATGGGATCTCCACGGGAACAGAAGCTACGGCGGTGGAATTAGGGTTTTCTCTCTGCGTATGGAGTTTCTGGGGTACGTAGGTATATATAGGAAGAAGGAGGGCACCGGGGGCCACACGGGCCAGCCTCACGCCCCCCACCCTCGAGGGCAGGCCCTCTGTCCCCTGACTTGGTCCTGACGTTTCCCGAGCGTGATTTTCTCCAAAAATATCTCTCGCGAAGGTTTCATTCCGTTTGGACTCCGTTTGATATTCCTTTTCTACAAAACCTTGAAATAGGCAAAAAAAACAGCAATCTGGACTGGGCCTTTGGGTCAGTAGGTTAGTCCAAAAATGATATAAAAGTGAATGATAAAGCCCATTAAACATCCAAGACTTAATAAATAATAGCATGGACCAATCAAAAATTATAGATACGTTGGAGACGTATCACAGCGGCATGCGCGTGCTCCGCGTCGAGTTGAGCCTCTGCCTCCCGGTCCTCCTTTAGTATCGCTAGGTTAAACCGCTGGTCCGCCTGCACCATGGGGGACTCGGACGCCGGCACGAAGTCGACGTCCATCGTCTCATACCCATCGGGGGCCTTCTGCGTCGTGACCTCCGCCATGAACATTGGATCGGCTTCCTCCTCCTCGTAGCTTGGCTCCAGAGAATTCGGGGATCGACCCGCCGCAAAGCGAGCTTGGGAACGAAGGTCTTTGGCACCGACCGCCGCCGCGATTTCTGCGCGGCACTCCGGCGTCAGCATCTTGTAGTACGTGATCTTGCGGCGCACCATGGCTTTCCGGCGAACTAGGGGACGCTTGATGCGGGCTAGGGGATCGAAAGGTGGGGGAAGGGGATGGAGTAGGCCGAGCAGCGAAGGTTCTGGTGTGAATAGTGGTTCCGGTGACGACCGGTCAATCGGTTTTGACTGTACATCGCTATTGTCGAGTTCGCGTTGCAGCCCGGCAAGCTGGACCCTCCACGTTGCTCACCGAATGGAACGCGCTTCATCTTGCATTTTCGCTCGCTTGTGGGGCCGTAGTTGAGAGCAAACCAATGTCCCTCCCCCTACCCCGCCCGCGTCATTTTATGTGGAGTAAATAAAAACAGAGGGAGTATACTACGGATGAGGATCCCCTAACGTGGCCGAACCCATTGAGTAACTGACATGCGGGGCCTAGCAAGCATGGGGTCCGCCGGTAAGTGACCGAAAGGGGGGGTAAGGCAGGGATACGTATGTGAAAGGAGCTTCCAATGATATAATTTTCACATTATACATCTCATGTACTATTAATCCTTTCAATAGTCAAATGCGGTTTTGAAAAACGCATTAGAGCATGGTTAATAATATAGCCAGTTGATGGCTATAAGGAACTGCCATGTCATCTATCGATCTCGTCAACATGAACCGAATGGGATGTCAAAACTAAGACGCGAAGTGACACGTAGTGGAGGCAAAGTGAAACTTCAAACGAACCGTTTGTTTGTATGCATGTCAGACAAATTACAAATAAACATTGGAAATACAAGCATGGTCTAGGCCCACATGCGAATGATACTCAGCGGAATGTTCAAATGAGGCAGCGGGAGGATGGACTCGACCGGAGGGCGACATGATCGATGGAGAGGAATGAGAAATAAGCAAACGCCACATGATTATACTTGAACGGCTTAAATAAACAATAAGTTGTCTCGCTTGGCCTACATAGTGAAAGGCCTAATGCGCAACACGGAGCACTAATGCTCGAATATGGCCGGGAAAACAGGGAAACCGACATGTGGGGCACACCTGTTGGGACGACGTAGCGCAAACTAGTCCAATGGAGGAGTTGGCCCACGAACTCCTCGCCACCGACAACCGTTCATGTGGGTCGTGGGGGCCAACAACATGGCGCAGCTCCAGCACCGCCTCTGGACATGGCGACCACGGTGAGCGACATGCTCATCGTCGCTAGACACGGTCGGTTTCAGTGTGCCGAGGGTGGCATTAGTGTTGTGGCTCGACCAACAGTATGTTTGGTTTGTGCCCAAGGCTGCCCCATCAAAGCATTGGGTAGCCAAAATTTTGGTTGAGGTTTTGGTTGCCCATGATTTGGCCGACATCGGCAAGAAAAATGAACTAGAGTTGGCTAGAGTTCATTGGCATGCCAAAAAAATGGCAACTATCCAAACAAAGACCAATCTTTGGGTCATGACCAAAATTTTGGTAAGGTGCACTTTGGCCACAATCCAAACACACACCAACACCCGGCTCGTCGAGGATGCATGGGGCGCCGGGACGCGTTCGCGGAGTGGTGTAGCGCGGCCAGCTGCATCCTCAGGACCTGAGACCATGCCGGGTCGTCTTGATTTTTCAATGACATGCGTCGATCGCATGTGAGCAAAGGGCATCTCCAACGTTGCCACGACCGCAGCTGACTACCCTGGCACACCAAAAACCCTCGTCCCTCGCGCCGTCATGCGGTGCGTTCCCAGCCGGCGCCAGCTGCCCGCATTCATGCCATCCGTCCATATGCCGTCGTTAAGAGGCTCGATGCCCGAGGAACCAACTCTGGCGACTTAATGACGCACCAGGACGCTTGGCCTCACCAAAATGCGCTACTTAAAGCGGCAACGCCCAGCTAACCTCCACACCATAGTGCATCGTCCTCCTACTTGGCACCACATCCGCCGTGACCGCAAGCGCGAACGCTCTGCGAGAGAGCTTGTCTTCGGGGATGGAGCTCGAGGTCGCCGCCCTCGCTCAAGTCGCCGCACAAGCGGTGGCCACGCTGGAGGCTGACGACGGGAGCACCGTCAACCACGTGTCCTACTTGCCGCCGTCCAACGTCCAGCACCGCCGAGGTTGGGGACTCCTCCGAGGATGAGTGGGGCATGGGAGGCGGTAGGGCATGGTGTGCCAACTGGCCGTTCTGTCTCCCGTGTTCTACTTCTCCTCGCCGGAGACCGCGCCTTCACTTCACGGGTCTTGAACCCCGCCCCCGTACATGGAGATCGCAGATGGAGGACGTCGGTCGCCGCTGTAGAATAGGTTTAGGGTCGGGTTTCTTTTATTTTTTCTGTCCTGTAAAAGTTCGAATTGTTATGAAAATCTGCCGTGTTTGCATTAATCTCGGCCGGTGTATATGAACTTTCACAATAATATAGAATATTGTAGGAGTACTAGCAAGATGCCCGTGCGTTGCACAGAAGATCAAGATCTTGTGGGAGAAAAGGATGAACGAGGGAAGGCCTTATCTGCAAATGCACATTCACGCATTTCACATCTACGGAACCTACGAAAGGGTTAACGTAAATTGCCTCTCTCTCTCTCTCCTCCCCTGATTTTCATGGTGGTGGGCCCCTCCCTCCCCCCAATCTACAATCAACAGCTCACACGTTTCACATTATGTTAATTACGTAACCGGGACTACGTAGGTGTGCTACTTCTCGAGCTTGCGTTGTATTCCCTCGAAGAGGAAAGGGAGATGCAGCACAGTAGCGTAAGTATTTCCCTCAGTTTTTGAGAACCAAGGTATCAATCCAGTAGGAGACCACGCATGAGTCCCTCGCACCTGCACAAACAAATAAGAACTTCGCAGCCAACGCGATAAGGGGTTGTTGTCAATCCCTTTACGGTCACTTACGAGAGTGAGATCTGATAGAGATGATAGTTTATATTTTTGGTATTTTGGTTTATAAGAATAGAAAATAAAAGCGGTAAAAGTAAAGTAGATGCAGATTGATATGTTGAGAATAGACCCGGGGGCCATAGTGTTCTCTAGTGGCTTCTCTCATGATAGCGATATTCTACGGCGGGTAAACAAATTACTGTCGAGCAATTGATAGAAAATCGAATAATTATGAGACTATCTAGGCATGATCATTGTATATAGGCATCACGTCCGAGACAAGTAGACCAACTCATGCCTGCATCTACTACTATTACTCCACACATCGACCGCTATCCAGCATGCATCTAGTGTATTGAGTTCATAAGAACAAAGTAACGCCTTAAGCAAGATGACATGATGTAGAGGGATAAACTCAAGCAATATGATATAAACCCATCTTTTTATCCTCGATGGCAACAATACAATAAGTGCCTTGCTGCCCCTACTGTCACTGGGAAAGGACACCGCAAGATTGAACCCAAAGCCAAGCACTTCTCCCATTGCAAGAACTATAGATCTAGTAGGCCAAACCAAACCAATAATTCGAAGAGACTTTGAAAGTGCAACTAATCCCCGGGAGGTTTTGGCAATTAATAACAACATATATATCATTGAACTAATAGTTACTTGAGAATCATTTCACAGAAGTTCAGTGATATGGGTATGGCAAGGACTGAAGAAGTGGATCCCTCAAAATGCTAAGGCAAGCATTGGCAAAAGCTCAAGACCTCATTTTTGGTTTAGTGATCCAAGATCACATTGAGTCCATAGGAAAAGCCAATACTATTAAAAGGGGATGAGGTTATGATGATGGTCTGGTTACTCAAGTGCTTAGTGATGTATCTCCTTAAACTATCAGCAACCTTCACTACAATATACACTCATAAGTAATCTCGGTCCCACCGATTATCCAAACTCAGTCACACCGAGATGAACCACTTCAGCCATAAGCCAAACCCTAGCAAAATCGGATATTCCGATTCTGAAATCGGTTTCACCGAAACATGGGCTGCCAAGCTTCTGTAACCTTCTGTCATCAAATCGGTGTCACTGAGATGATAAAGTCGGTCCCACCGAAACTGGCATGCTCTTGTCTTTGCTCGAATCGGACTAACCGAGATGGTATTTTCGGTCCCACCGAAAACCCCAACGTTCACATTATTTGAACTTTCGGTCTCACGAGTTGTCCACTTCGGTCCCACCGAGATTGCTCAAATATGTGTGTAACGGTTGGATTTTGTGTGGAGGCTATTTATACCCCTCCACCCCCTCTTCATTCGTGGAGAGAGCCATCAGAAAGAACTACCACTCCTACCTTACATTTCTGAGAAGAGAACTACCTACCCTTGTGTTGAGATCAAGTTGCTCCACTCCCACCATATGAAGCTTGATCTCTAGCCTTCCCAAGTTGCTTTCCACTCAATCCTTTCTTCCACCACAGCCAAATCAGTGAGGAGAGTTGAGTGTTGGGGAGATTATCATTTGAAGCACAAGAGCAAGGAGTTCATCATCATCTACAACATCTATTACCTTTTGAAGGGTGGTGCCTCCTAGATTGGTTAGGTGTCGCTTGGGAGCCTCCGTCATCGAGATGTGGAGTTGAACCAAGAAGTTTGTAAGGGCAAGGAGATCGCCTACTTCGTGAAGATCTACCCCGAGTAAGGCTAGCCCTCCATGGGCGTAGGCCATGATGGAATAGACAAGGTTGCTTCTTCGTGGACCCTCCGTGGACTCGCGCAGCCGTTACCCTCCGTGGGTTGAAGTCTCCATCAACGTGGATGTACGATAGCACCACCTATCGGAACCACGGGAAAAATCACCGCGTCTCCAAAATTGCGTTTGCTCTTCTCCACCTCTCTTTACTACATGTGCGATTTACTTTCCGCTGCCTATACTCTAGAATTGCATGTGTAGGGTGATGCTTGACTTAATCATAATTGTGAATCTACCAAAACTATTCTTTGTCAAAAGGCAGAATTTTTATATTTACAAGTAGTCTAATCACCCCCCCTCTAGACATACTTTCGATCCTACAAGTGGTATCAGAGCTTTGGTCTCCATTGTATTGGTTTCCATTGCATTGGACTCCATAAGCTTGGTTTCACAACCTAGGAGAGTATGGCGTCTAGTGAGGGTAATTTTCGTAGAGGTCCTTACTTTGATGGTACAAATTTTGCTAGTTGGAAGCATAAAATGAAAATGCATATTCTTGGTCATAACCCAGCCGCATGGGGCATTATTTGTGTTGGTATGCAAGGTGAATTCTTCGAGGAAGGAAAAGTTCCGGATCGCGAAGCTACACCTGAAGAATTGCGGATGTTGCAAAACAATGCTCAAGCTTGTGACATTCTCTTCAATGCTTTGTGTCCCGAGGAGTTCAACAAAATCAGCCGTCTTGAAAATGCAAAAGAGATTTGGGATACTTTGGTTGAAATGCACGAAGGTACCGAGTCTGTGAAGGAATCAAAGCTAGATATTCTTCAAGGTCAACTTGACAAGTTCAAGATGAAGGATGGTGAAGGAGTCGCTGAAATGTACTCTAGGCTTGCTCTCATCACAAATGAGATTGCCGGCTTAGGAAGCGACGAAATGACCGACCGATTCATCATCAAGAAGATTCTCAGAGCTTTGGATGGAAAGTATGACAACGTGTGCACTTTGATCCAAATGATGCCAAACTACAAGACTCTCAAGCCAACTGAAGTCATTGGAAGAATTGTTGCTCATGAGATGACACTTAAGGATAAGGAAGAGCTTCACAACAAGTCAAGTGGTGCTTACAAAGCTACAAGTGATGCTCCCACAACCTCAAGTGACAAGTTAGTTTCCAATGAAGAGATAAGCCTAATGGTTAAGAACTTCAACAAATTCTACAAGTATAGAGGCAAAGAGAGAAGCTCAAAGTCTAGATCATATGATGAAAAGAGATCTTCTAGTCGTGATCGAAACTGCTACAATTGTGGAAGACCCGGACACTACTCAAATGAGTGTACGGCTCCCCACAAGAGAAGAGAAGAATCTCCAAGAAGAAGAAGTTCAAGAGATGAGTCACCTCGGAAAGAGAGAAGGAGTAGAGATGATCATTATGAACGAAGACCCTCTCGGAGAAGCAAGGATTCGGAGAGGAAAGACAAGTCATCAAGGAGCTACACAAGAAGAAGACATCAAGCTCATGTAGGTGAATGGGTCTCCGGCTCCGACTCCGACAATCAATCCGATGGAAGCTATCACTCCGACTCCGACTACAGTCAAGATGAAGGTGTTGTCGGTCTTGCTCTCGTATCCTCCAACTCCAACTCCTACGACTTATTTGATTCACCAAATGAGGGAATTGGAAGATGCTTCATGGCTAAAGGCCCCAAGGTATCACACCCTAAATTCATTGACTTCAATAGTGATGAGGATGACTTGCTTAGTGAAGATGAGCTCTTGCATGATAAATCTAGTGAGCCTAGTAACGATGAAAATGCTAGTAGTCTTTATAGTCGAGAAGAGTCGAATGACAATGCTATGAAGGAGATTGAGCGTCTAACTAAAGAACTAAACACTCTTAAGTTAGCTCATGAAACAACTCAAGAAGATCATAGAGAGCTCCTAAGATCTCATGAGAAGCTACGCTTCGAGAAGCTCACTCTAGAGCAAGAACATGAGTTTCTAAAAGCGATCAATGATGATCTTCGAAAGAAGAGTTCTTCATATCTTGCCAAACGACTTCTCTTGTCTAATTTCTTGCCACCCATTAAGACTAAGCATGACAAGCATAAGAAAAATTCTTCCTCTAGCAGTAACAATAACCATGTTAAATCTAATATTGTTGCTTCTAGTAGTTCTCTTGATTCCACTAACAATGTTTCAAGCCAAGTTACACTTGAGCAAGAGAATAGTTTATTGAAAGGGATCATAGAGAAAGGTGTCTACAAGAGCCTTGCCGGAAGCAAGAACTTTGAGGAAATTGTTCGCAAGCAAGGAAGGCACCGGAAGAATCAAGGAATTGGTTTTGAGCGAAAGTTCAACGCCGAAGGTGTTGAGTGGGAAGAAGGTCAATATCCTATTCCACAGTTTGTTTCTCAAAAGGAGAAGTATGATCCTACTTCTTCCAATGTGGAACAAGCTCAAGATGACCTTCCACCACAAGACCACAAGCTAAAAGCCAAGGACAAGCTTCAAGAGGAGATTGATGCATTTGTTGAAGCACCTCAAGCCATGGTCAAGTGGGTTCCCAAGGAAACGTCAAGTTCTACTTCGTCAAGCTCAACTACAACCCCAAGGATTCCCATCAAGATGATGTGGATCCCGAAGAAGAAGAACTAGAAGGTTCTTGAGGGTGACTCCGCCAACATACTTCACTCACATTCATTTTGGCAAAGAACTTGTGCAATCAACTTCCATATCATGCACTAGTTCATGGAGTCACAAACCCTCTTGTTGGTAAGTCAAGGGACAAGGTAATCATTGCTTTCATGGACATCATCTATTGTGAACTTCAATCTATGTCCATGGATATCCTTGTTTGTTCCTTGTGGGACTAACCCATGTAGGTATTGAAAGTGCCCGAATCCAAGGGAAAGCTCCCAACTCTTGATGATCTCCATCAACATTGAGCACCCACATCTTCAACATCTACATGAAGTCTTCTACGACAACCCAAGGTTAGTTTGACCCTTTAAAAGGGGTTCTCACATCTAGGGGGAGCTTTGCTCTAAAAATTGAGCTAAAGCATCTTCAAATGATGTGAACACATCAATGCTTTATGTAAAAGTGGTAACCCCACTTGTGCTTAAACGATGAGTATGACCTATGATCAAATGTTCTCATTTGGCTCCTAAGTCAAAATACTCATATAAAGATGACCTAGTCACCGACAAATTGTGTGTTAGTAGCTAGAGTTTTGGTTGTGCATGTTTGACACATATTTCATTTGCTATCTTATTGTGTGAGCATGTTGAATGCATGATTTTATCCATTCGAGGACATCCATTTGTTGTTTTGGTTGTTTTGATTTTTCTGACCAAATGGATGGACAAGAATGCCTAAGTACCTCCCCTAGCTATCTATGCTTTCTTGTCTCAAATTCTATTCATGCTTAAATCACAAACTTTGAACAAGTCATTTTCGGACCCTCCGAGTGAGGAGCACTCGGAGCCACCGATCCGTCTAGGGCTAACCTCCAAAACCTTCTAAGTGATTTTGGTCAGACCAACTCACTCAAACTCGGTCAAACTGAAAGCATTTAGACTGATCTAGGTTTCATCTCGGTGAAACCGAGTTGTAATTTTCGGCGTGACCGAAATGCATAACTGCCTGGCAGTTATCCATCTCGGTGCCACCGAGTTTTTCAACTCGGTCCCACCGACAGCAAAGGGATATATATACCAAGGGTCGCGCGCGTTGATTCCTCCTTCAAACGTTTCGCCCCCACACCCCTTGCTGCCGTCGCCTTGATCTTCGGATCGTCGCCGTCGTCGCATGTGCGCCCTCGCCGCAGGTCTCCGTCGCCGTCAACGGCCTTCTCCTCCGCGCCGTTGCCGCCGTAGAGAAACTCCACCAAGTTAGGGTGAGTTTTGATCCCACTCGTGCTCCCATCTCCGATTCAATGCACGTTTGGATTGCCTAGTATCTTGCCGCGATTGAAATTCTCCTGTTCATCAGATCGGTTCGTTTGAACTAGATTTGAGTAAAAAATTTAGGGTTAGGTTTCCACGGAACACATCTCGGTAAAACCGATTTTATAATTTCGGTGTGACCGATTTGGCCTCTGGCCATTGCACTGCACCCTTCGGTCCAACCGAGTTGTGCAAATCGGTGTGACCGAAATGTAGTTTTTGTGAAACCCTAGTGTTATCGGCAGGACCGAAACCCACTTCGGTCAAACCGAAAGTGGTGTGTAAAGCTTCTGTTTAACACTTCGGATTCACCGATACTCAAACTCGGTCTGACCGAAATGTCTTCTGTGAAAACTTAAAACTAGAATTTGAACTCATTTTTTTTTGCAATAACTTCTGCAGTTTGTGATAACTCTTCTTCTCTGCCTATACCTTATCTATTCACAGGTTGTCAGCCATGTCAGATGCCAGTGACAGTCAGAACAGGTCAGAGTCACCCATTGCAGACATTCCTGAGGCAGACACTAGTCCTGAGACTAGTAGCCCATTTGATGATGGTGAGAGGAGTACACCAAGTGGCATGCCTCCTGCAGCCACCAGAGCTAGAAAGGAGAAGAATTCCGATGATGAGGATTCTGATTTCGTTGTTGAGGAAGAGGTGACCTCAAAGCCTAAGAGGAAGGTTGTTGCCAAAGAGCAACAAGGTCAGCAATCAAAGAAGGGCACCAGCAAAGTCAAGCAGTCAACTGTTGCCAAGAAGCTGAATTCGAGAGCCGCCAGCAGAGCCCACGGTGATGTTTAGCTCTATGCTTTTTCGAACTTTTAGGTAACTTGTTGCCAAAGGGGGAGAAATTGTATAGATCATAGGGCTTCGAGAGAGAGAGTGCTGTTGTCGTCTTTGCGCTTTTGCTCTTTCGTTCTTTTGCGGTCTCTTTGAGATACTTTTGGTTTCGAGACTTTCAGTGTGCTTGATACTCCGTTTGATGCTACCTTATCTCATGTCTTGGTGATTGGGTGCATGTTATTCATTCTTATCATTTTGTGCGCTCCACCAAGATGTATGTGACATGAAAGAGTGACCCATGAACCTAATCGATTGTGCATTTGCATTCAAACGCAAATCTTAAATAATGCACAAATTTAGGGGGAGCTCTTGCTTATCACATACTTCTCAAAGCGACGATATTATTCATTGATTATATCTCTTGTCGAAGCTTTGATCTATATGTTGTCATCAATTACCAAAAAGGGGGAGATTGAAAGTGCAACTAATCCCCGGGTGGTTTTGGCAATTAATAACAACATATATATCATTGAACTAATAGTTACTTGAGAATCATTTCAGAGAAGTTCAGTGATATGGGTATGGCAAGGACTGAAGAAGTGGATCCCTCAAAATGCTAAGGCAAGCATTGGCAAAAGCTCAAGACTTCATTTTTGGTTTAGTGATCCAAGATCACATTGAGTCCATAGGAAAAGCCAATACTATTAAAAGGGGATGAGGTTATGATGATGGTCTGGTTGCTCAAGTGCTTAGTGATGTATCTCCTTATTCTATCAGCAACCTTCACTACAATATACACTCATAAGTAATCTCGGTCCCATCGATTATCCAAACTCAGTCACACCGAGATGAACCACTTCAGCCATAAGCCAAACCCTAGCAAAATCGGATATTCCGATTCTGAAATCGGTTTCACCGAAACATGGGCTGCCAAGCTTCTGTAACCTTCTGTCATCAAATCGGTGTCACCGAGATGATAAAGTCGGTCCCACCGAAACTGGCATGCTCTTGTCTTTGCTCGAATCGGACTAACCGAGATGGTATTTTCGGTCCCACCGAAAACCCCAACGTTCACATTATTTGAACTTTCGGTCTCACCGAGTTGTCCACTTCGGTCCCACCGAGATTGCTCAAATATGTGTGTAACGGTTGGATTTTGTGTGGAGGCTATTTATACCCCTCCACCCCCTCTTCATTCGTGGAGAGAGCCATCAGAAAGAACTACCACTCCTACCTTACATTTCTGAGAAGAGAACTACCTACCCTTGTGTTGAGATCAAGTTGCTCCACTCCTACCATATGAAACTTGATCTCTAGCCTTCCCAAGTTGCTTTCCACTCAATCCTTTCTTCCACCACAGCCAAATCAGTGAGGAGAGTTGAGTGTTGGGGAGATTATCATTTGAAGCACAAGAGCAAGGAGTTCATCATCATCTACAACATCTATTACCTTTTGGAGGGTGGTGCCTCCTAGATTGGTTAGGTGTCGCTTGGGAGCCTCCGTCATCGAGATGTGGAGTTGAACCAAGAAGTTTGTAAGGGCAAGGAGATCGCCTACTTCGTGAAGATCTACCCCGAGTAAGGCTAGCCCTCCGTGGGCGTAGGCCATGATGGAATAGACAAGGTTGCTTCTTCGTGGACCCTTCGTGGGTGGAGCCCTCCGTGGACTCGCGCAGCCGTTACCCTCCGTGGGTTGAAGTCTCCATCAACGTGGATGTACGATAGCACCACCTATCGGAACCACGGGAAAAATCACCGTGTCTCCAAAATTGTGTTTGCTCTTCTCCACCTCTCTTTACTACATGTGCAATTTACTTTCCGCTGCCTATACTCTAGAATTGCATGTGTAGGGTGATGCTTGACTTAATCATAATTGTGAATCTACCAAAAACTGTTCTTTGTCAAAAGGCAGAATTTTTATATTTACAAGTAGTCTAATCACCCCCCCCTCTAGACATACTTTCGATCCTACAGACTTGCAAGGATATTATGAGCACACATAAAAAGTTCAGAGAGGAACCAAATATTTCTCATAGATAATCTTGATCATAAACTCACAATTCATTGGATCTTGACAAACACACCACAAAAAGAGATTACATCGAATAGATCTCCTCGAAGACCGAGAACTTTGTATTAAGATCCAGAGAGAGAGAATAAGCCATCTAGATACTAGCTGTGGACCCGAAGGTCTGTGGTAAACTACTCACAACTCATGGTGAGGGCGATGATGATGATGATGAAGGACTCTGTGATGGATCCCCCTCCGGTGGAGCTCCAAAAGAAGCTCCAAGATGGGATCCCACGGGAAGAGAAGGTTACGGCGGTGGAATTAGGGTTTTCTCTCTGTTTTCGAAGGTTTCGGGGTACGTAGACTTATATAGGAGGAAGGAGGACACCGGGGGATGCTCGAGGGGCCCACGAGGCAGGGGGCGCGCCCCCACCCTCATGGACACCCTGAGGCTCCCCTGACGTGGTTCTCAAGTCCCTTGTGCGTGATTTTCTCCAAAAATATCTCTCGCAAAGGTTTCATTCCGCTTGGACTCCGTTTGATATTCTTTTTCTGCAAAACCCTGAAGCAGGCAAAACATAGCAATCTGGACTGGGCCTTTGGGTTAGTAGGTTAGTCCCAAAAATGATATAAAAGTGTATGATAAAGCCCATTAAACATCCAAGACTTGATATATAATAGCATGGAACAATCAAAAATTATAGATACGTTGGAGACGTATCAAGCATCCCCAAGCTTAATTCCCGCTCGTCCTCGAGTAGGTAAATGATAAAGAAAGAACTCTTGATGTGGAATGCTAACCAATATAGTTTTTCAGTGTAATTCTATTAATTGTGGCATGAATGTTCAGATCTTAAAGATTCAAGATAAAAGTCTATATTGACATAAGAAATAACAATACTTCAAGCATACTAACAAAGCAATCATGTCTTCTGAAAATACTATGGCTAAAGAAAGTTATCCCTACAAAATCATATAGTCTGGCTATGCTCCCTCTTCATCACACAAAATATTCATATCATGCACAACCCCGATTTCAGCCAAGCACTTGTTTTCATACTCTATTCTTTCAAACCTTTCAACTTTCACGCAATACATGAGCGTGAGCCATGGACATAGCACTATGGGTGGAATAGAGGTGGTTGTGGAGACGACAAAAAGGAGGAAGATAGTCTCACATCAACTAGGCGTATCAACGGGCTATGAAGATGCCCATCAACAGATATCAATGTGAGTGAGTAGGGATTGCCATGCAACGGATGCACTAGAGCTAAGTATGAATGAAAGCTCAACAAAAAGAAACTAGTGGGTGTGCATCCAACTTGCTTGCTCACGAAGACCTAGGGCATTTGAGGAAGCCCATTGTTGGAATATACAAGCCAAGTTCTATAACGAAAAATTCCCACTAGTATATAAAGTGACTAAGCATGAGACTCTCTACAATGAAGAACATGCTGCTACTTTAAAGCACAAGTGTGGAAAAGATAGTAGCAATTGTCCTTTTTTTTCTTTTTTTTTCTTTTTTTGGGCCTTTCTATTTTTCTTTGGCCTTTTTTTTCTTTGGCCTTTTTTTCCTTTTTTCGGAAGGGCTTTATGGATTTAGCAATGCTCTAATAATTGATGATCATCACACTTTCATTACAACTCAATATTACAACTCGATACTACAACAAAGTATGACTCTATATGAATGCCTCCGGCGGTGTACCGGTATGTGCAATGAAACAAGAGTGACATGTATGAAAAATTATGCATGGTGGCTTTGCCACAAGTACGATGTCAACTACATAATCATGCATGGCAATATGACAATATGATGTGTGTCATATGAACATTGCATGGCAATATATCTCGGAATGGCTATGGAAATGCCATGATAGGTAGGTATGGTGGCTGTTTTGAGGAATAATATGGTGGCCGTTTTGAGGAAGGATATATAGTGGGTTTATGGTACCGGCGAAAGTTGCACGGTACAAGAGAGGCTAGCAATGGTGGAAGGGTGAGAGTGCGTATAATCCATGGACTCAACATTAGTCATAAGAACTCATATACTTATTGCAAAAATCTACGAGTCATCAAAACAAAGCAATCAACGCATGCTCCTAGGGGGAGGTTGGTAGGAGTTAACCATCGTGTGCCCCGACCTCCACACAAAGGTTGGCACTTTACAAATACCTCATACTCTAACTTCGTCACATAGCGGTTCACCATACGTGCATGCTACGGGAATCACTAACCTTAACACAAGCATTTCTCAATTTCATAATAACTCCACTAGCATGACTCTAATATCACTATCCTTATATCTCAAAACAATTATCAAGCATCCAACATCTCATCATATTCAATGCACTTAGTGTGAATTTTTTTACTACATTGACATTGGATGTCTATCATGTGAAGACTAGTTTTATTAGCCTAAACACATTACCATGCTATTTTAATAGACTATCAAATAGATATAAGTTAAGCAAGAGAGTTCAACAATTTCTACAAAATATAACCACCATCGTGCTCTAAAAGATGTAAGTGAAGCACTAGAGCAAAAACTATTCAACTCAAAAGATTTAAGTGAAGCACATAGAGTGTTCTATCAATTCCTAGGCCATATTTAACTATCTCAATCACTAGCAATAGGTTCAACATAATTGGATCTCTTAAAGAGATTAGCAAGTGGATGAGGATCCATACTTTAGCAATCAAAGATGCAAGCTAATTGAGGGCACATAGCAACACAAGAAAACAGAAAGCCGAACGGTAAACACATGGCAGAAGAAGGGCGAATAAAACGGCAAGGGTGAAGTGGGGGAGAGGAAAACAAGAGGCAAAAAATGTAATGCGAAGGATAAGGGTTTGTGATAGGTACTTGGTGTATGACTTTAGCGTAAGCCTCCCCAGCAACGGCGTCAGAAATTCTTCTTGCTACTTCTCGAGCTTGCGTTGTATTCCCTCGAAGAGGAAAGGGAGATGCAGCACAGTAGCGTAAGTATTTCCCTCAGTTTTTGAGAACCAAGGTATCAATCCAGTAGGAGACCACGCGCGAGTCCCTTGCACCTGCACAAACAAATAAGAACTTCGAAGCCAATGCGATAAGGGGTTGTCAATCCCTTTACGGTCACTTACGAGAGTTAGATCTGATAGAGATGATAGTTTATATTTTTGGTATTTTGGTTTATAAGAACAGAAAATAAAAGCGGTAAAAGTAAAGTAGATGCAGATTGATATGTTGAGAATAGACCCGGGGGCCATAGTGTTCTCTAGTGGCTTCTCTCATGATAGCGATATTCTACGGCGGGTAAACAAATTACGGTCGAGCAATTGATAGAAAAGCGAATAATTATGAGACTATCTAGGCATGATCATTGTATATAGGCATCATGTCTGAGACAAGTAGACTGAAACGATTCTGCATCTACTACTATTACTCCACACATCGACCGCTATCCATCATGCATCTAGTGTATTGACTTCATAAGAACAGAGTAACGCCTTGAGCAAGATGACATGATGTAGAGGGATAAGCTCAAGCAATATGATATAAACCCATCTTTTTATCCTCGATGGCAACAATAGAATATGTGCCTTGCTGCCCCTACTGTCACTGGGAAAGGACACCGCAAGATTGAACCCAAAGCCAATCACTTCTCCCATTGCAAGAACTATAGATCTAGTAGGCCAAACCAAACCAATAATTCGAAGAGACTTTCAAGGATATTATGAGCACACATAAAAAGTTCAGAGAAGAACCAAATATTTCTCATAGATAATCTTGATCATAAACTCATAATTCATCGGATCTCGACAAACACACCGCAAAAACATATTACATCGAATAGATCTCCTCGAAGATCGAGGAGAACTTTGTATTGAGATCCAGAGAGAGAGAAGAAGCCATCTAGATATTAGCTATGGACCCGAAGGTCTATGGTAAACTACTCACAACTCATGGTGAGGGCGATGATGATGATGATGAAGGACTCCGTGATGGATCCCCCTCCGGTGGAGCTCCGGAACAGCCTCCAAGATGGGATCTCACGAGAACAGAAGGTTACGGCGGTGGAATTAGGGTTTTCTCTCTGTTTTCGAAGGTTTCGGAGTACGTAGACTTATATAGGAGGAAGGAGGACACCGGGGTTGCTCGAGGGGCCCACGAGGCAGTGGGGCGTGCCCCCCACCCTCGTGGACACCCCGACGCTCCCCTGACCTGGTTCTCAAGTCCCCTGTGCGTGATTTTCTCCAAAAATATCTCTTGCGAAGGTTTCATTCCGTTTGGACTCCGTTTGATATTCTTTTTCTGCAAAACCCTGAAACAGGCAAAAAACAGCAATCTGGATTGGGCCTTTGGGTTAGTAGGTTAGTCCCAAAAATGATATAAAAGTGTATGATAAAGCCCATTAAACATCCAAGAATTCATAAATAATAGCATGGAACAATAAAAAATTATAGATACGTTGGAGACGTATCAAGGTGTAGCATTACTCGTCCTAAAAAACACAACTAAGCCAACCTCCTAGCATATCGCGCGGGAAAAGACCCGGCCGCGCCGTTTTAGACGGGATTACCGGATTACTAGTAGTAGTATCGATGGATCGCGCGAAGCAACAAGTTTTTTTTGAGGGGGCGAAGCACCTAGTTTAAAAGGAAAAAAGGCGGTACACTCACAGCACCCCTGTCGCGGTCGCATTGCAGCCCACACACGTTCAGTCCTGCACAAGGCTCACGCAAATGGAACGCGCTTCGGCTTGCCTCTTCACTGACACGTGGGACTGCACTTGGAGAAACCGACCATGC
>LR738710.1:533990832-534022132 GCA_902687465.1 Secale cereale | reverse complement strand
TCCCCCTCCACTCCATTCTCTCCGCCAAAGCCGCCCTCCCTGCCACGCCGATACGTCGGCGCCGCGGTTCGTCGAGGGGACGCACGGCGATCCTCTCGCTCCCACAGTACGCTCTCGTAGACTGTCGTCCTCTAGCCACGCCGCCACCGCTGGCGACGTTCTTGTGGAGGCGCACGACGGTCAGCGCCACCACCGCTGGCGACGTTCGTGTGGAGACGCACGGCGGTCAGCTTCTCCCATGGTACGCACATTCTAGACTGAGGCCCCGTGCATGTCGGTGTAGCACTGAATGTTAGCTGATAGACGCTGTTAATCTCACTGTTTGCCTAAGTAGTTTACAGTCAATATGCTTTGCTTAAGAAACTTCCTTGCCCTGTTCTGCACTCAATCTGCTTAGCTGAGATGGAATGCCAAGGCCGATTAGTTGCTAAAATATCCTGCCATATATTTATTATGACGTAGATTGCCATGGTCTAGTAGCCAATCTGTTAGGTGAAATAGCTCTACACCGTTTTATACTCGATCTTTGTTGCTACGATGGCCTTCGGTAGTTTGATGGTTGTGTGCTCTGTTAGAAATACATAACCCATCATGCTCGGCCTCATCGACTGCTGAAACAGCCTGCCATAATTTAGCACTCAAATCTGTTTGCTGAATTAGCTTTACATATATTTCGTTACTTAGATCTGCTCGTCCAAATATCTTGCCATAGATTTAGACATCGACCTAGGTATTTTCTTCTGGACTTCATAAAAAACATATATGTGTTCCTGTAATATCTAGTAGAATAACTAATTTGTATGTCTAACAGATGGACATGACTTGGATAACTTCTACTCGAAGATTCTCCGCTGCATATGTCAAGGGGGTTGAAAACTTCATGAACTGCATCAGAGCTGAGTACGGTGGTCCGAAATCATATGTGCTCTGCCCGTGTAGCAGTTGTATGAATTCAGTTACAAGACCCCAGTCAACTGTTGATATGTCTCCAACGTATCTATAATTTTGGATTGTTCCATGCTACTATTTATGAAGTCTTGGATGTTTAATGGGATTTATTATACACTTTTATATGATTTTTGGGACTAACCTATTAACCCAGAGCCCATTGCCGGTTTCTGTTTTTCTCCTGTTTTAGGGTTTTACAGAAAAGGAATATCAAACGGAGTCCAATTGACGAGCCAATGTTTTATTATTTTTTCTGGACCAAAAGAAGCCCCCGAAGCAAAAGAGTTGGGCCAGGAGAGCCAGAGGCTGCCCTCGAGGGTGGAGGGCACGCCCTGGGCAGGGGGCGCGCCCTCCTATCTCGAGGACAGCCCAGAAGCCCCCCTGACGTGTGCCCTACGCCAAAAAATCCTGTAAATACTGAAACCTTCAAAAATTAACCTAGATCGGGAGTTCCACCGCCGAAAGCCTCTGTAGCCACCGAAAACCAATCTACAGCCATTCTGGCACCCTGCCGTAGGGGGGGAACCCCTCTCCGGTGGCTATCTTCATCATCCCGGCGCTCTCCATGATGAGGTGGGAGTAGTCCACCCTCGGGGCTGAGGGTATGTATCAGTAGCTATGTGTTTGATCTCTCTCTCGTGTTCTTGAGATGGCACGATCTTGATGTATCGCAAGCTTTGCTATTCTAGTTGGATCTTCTTCTCCCCCTCTACTCTCTTGTAATGGATTGAGTTTTCCCTTTGAAGTTATCTTATCGGATTGAGTCTTTAAGGATTTGAGAACACTTGATGTATGTCTTGCGCGTGTTTATCTGTGGTGACAATGGGATATCATGTGATCCACTTGATGTACGTTTTGGTGATCAACTTGCGGGTTCCGTGACCTTGGGAATCTATGCATAGGGGTTGGCACACGTTTTCGTCTTGACTCTCCGGTAGAAACTTTGGGGCACTCTTTGAAGTTTTATGTGTTGGTTGAATAGATGTTTCTAAGATTGTGTGATGCATATCGTATAACCATGCCCACGGATACTTGAGGTGACAATGGAGTATCTAGGTGACATTAGGGTTTTGGTTGATTTGTGTCTTAAGGTGTTATTCTAGTACGAATTCTATGATAGATTGAACGTTACTACGGACTCTTGAATAGATCGATCAGAAAGAATAGCTTTGAGGTGGTTTCGTACCCTACCATAATCTCTTCATTTGTTCTCCGCTATTAGTTACTTTGGAGTGACTCTTTGTTGCATTTTGAGGGCTAGTAATATGATCCAACTATGTTATCCTTGTTGAGAGAACTTGCACTAGTAAAAGTATGAACCCTAGGCCTTCTCTATTATCATTGCAATACCGTTTATGCTCACGTTTATGTTGGGTAACATAGCAGAATTCAAAAAAAATCCTACGCTTCACCAAGATCAATCTATAGCAACGAGCATAAAAGAGTGCATCTACATACCCTTTGTAGATCGCGAGCGGAAGCGTTCAAGAGAACGTGGATGATGGAGTCGTACTCGTCGTGATCCCTATCACCGATGATCCCAGTGCCGAACGGACGGCACCTCCGCGTTCAACACACGTACGGTGCAGTGACGTCTCCTCCTTCTTGATCCAACAAGGGAGGAGGAGAGGTTGATGGAGATCCAGCAGCACGACGGTGTGGTGGTGGATGCAACGGGAAAAGCTGCAGGGCTTCGCCAAGAACCTGCGGGAGGAGGGAGGGGTGTAACGGGGGGAGAGGCGCCAGGGGCTGAGGTGCGGCTGCCCTCTCCCCCCCCCCCCACTATATATAGGGGCCAGGGGGCGGCAGCCCTAGGAGATGGGATCTCCTAGGGGGGCGGCGGCCACGAGGGAGACTTGCCCCCCAAGGTAAGGGTGTCGCCCCCACCCCTAGGGTTCCCAACCCTAGGCGCAGGGGGGAGGCCCAAGGGGGTGCGCCAGCCCACTATGGGCTGATCCCCCTCCCCCTATGGCCCATGGGGCCCTCCGGGATGCGTGGTCCCACCCGGTGGACCCCCGGGACCCTTCCGGTTGTCCCGGTACACTACCGGTGACCCCCGGAACTCTCCCGATGGCCGAAACTGGACTTCCTATATATCATTCTTTACCTCCGGACCATTCCGGAACTCCTCGTGACGTCCGGAATCTCATCCGGGACTCCGAACAACATTCGGGTTACCGTGTGCATATATCTCTACAACCCTAGCGTCACTGAACCTTAAGTGTGTAGACCCTACGGGTTCGGGAGACACGTAGACATGACCAAGACGACTCTCCAATCAATAACCAACAGCGGGATCTGGATATCCATGTTGGTTCCCACGTGTTCCTCGATGATCTCATCGGATGAACCACGATGTCAAGGATTCACTTAATCCTGTATGCAATTCCCTTTGTCTATCGGTATAGTACTTGCCCGAGATTCGATCGTCGGTATACCGATACCTTGTTCAATCTCGTCATGGCAAGTCTCTTTACTCGTTCCGTAATACATCATCCCGTGACTAACTCCTTAGTCACATTGAGCTCATTATGATGATGTCTTACCGTGTGGGCCCAGAGATACCTCTCCGTCATACGGAGTGACAAATCCCAGTCTCGGTTCGTGCCAACTCAACAGACACTTTCGGAGATACCCGTTGCGTACCTTTATAGCCATCCAGTTATGTTGTGACATTTGGCACACCCAAAGTATTCCTACGGTATCCGGGAGTTGCACAACCTCATGGTCTAAGGAAAAGATACTTGACATTGGAAAAGCTTAAGCATTACGAACTACACGATCTTGTGCTATGCTTAAGATTGGGTCTTGTCCATCACATCATTCTCCTAATGATGTGATCCCGTTATCAATGACATCCAATGTCCATGGCCAGGAAACCGTGACCATCTATTGATCAACGAGCTAGTAACTAGAGGCTTACCAGGGACACGTTGTGGTCTTTGTATTCACACACGTATCACTATTTCCGTATAATACAATTCAAGCATGAATAACAGACAATTGTCATGAACAAGGAAATATAATAATAACCATTTTATTATTGCCTCTAGGGCATATTTCCAACAGTCTCCCACTTGCACTAGAGTCAATAATCTAGTTACATTGTGATGAATCGAACACCCATAGAGTTCTGGTGTTGATCATGTTTTGCCCGTGAAAGAGGTTTAGTCAACGGATCTGCGACATTCAGATGCGTAAGCACTTTACAAATATCTATGTCTCCATCTTGAACATAATTCCGCATGGAGTTGAAATGGCGCTTGATGTGCTTGGTCTTGTTGTGAAACCTGGGCTCCTTGGCTATGGCAATAGCTCCAGTGTTGTCACAGAAGAGAGTCATCGGGCTTGACACGCTTGGAATGACTCCTAGGTCGGTGATGAACTCCGTCATCCAGACTCCTTCCTGCGCTGCTTCGCAAGCAGCTATGTACTCCGCTTCACATGTAGAATGTGCCATGACGCTCTGCTTGCAACTGCACCAGCTGACTGCCCCACCATTCAAAATATACACGTATCCGATTTGTGACTTGGAGTCATCCAGATCTGTGTCGAAGCTAGCATCAACGTAACCCTTTACGACGAGCTCTTCGTCACCTCCATAAACGAGAAACATATCCTTAGTCCTTTCCAGATACGTCAGGATGTTCTTGAACGCTGTCCAGTGTTCCATACCGGGATCACTTTGGTACCTCCCTACCAAACTTATGGCAAGGTTCACATCAGGTCTGGTACACAACATGGCATACATAATAGAACCTATGGCTGAGGCACAGGGGATGACACTCATCTTTTCTCTATCTTCTACTGTGGTCGAGGATTGAGTCGTGCTCAATCTCATACCTTGCAATACAGGCAAGAACCCTTTCTTGGACTGATCCATATTGAACTTCTTCAATATCTTATCAAGGTATGTGCTTTGTGAAAGACCAATGATGCGTCTTGATCTATCTCTATAGATTTTGATGCCTAGTATGTAAGCAGCTTCTCCAAGGTCCTTCATCGAAAAATTCTTATTCAAGTAGGCCTTTATGCTTTCCAAAAATTCTATATCATTTCCCATCAGCAGTATATCATCCACATATAATATGAGAAATGCTACAGAGCTCCCACTCACTTTCTTGTAAATACAGGCTTCTCCCCAAGTCTGTATAAACCCAAACGCTTTGATCACATCATTAAAGCGAATATTCCAACTCCGAGATGCTTGCACCAGCCCATAGATAGAGCGCTGGAGCTTGCATACCTTGTTAGCATTCTCAGGATCGACAAAACCTTCCGGCTGCATCATATACAGTTCTTCCTTGAGGAAGCCATTAAGGAATGCCGTTTTGACGTCCATTTGCCATATCTCATAATCATAGTATGCGGCAATTGCTAACATGATTCGGACGGACTTCAGCATCGCTACGGGAGAGAAAGTCTTGTCGTAGTCAATCCCTTGAACTTGTCGATAACCTTTAGCGACAAGCCGAGCCTTATAGATGGTCACATTACCATCAGTGTCAGTCTTCTTCTTAAATATCCATTTATTTTCTATGGCGTGTTGATCATCGGGCAAGTCCACCAGAGTCCATACTTTGTTTTCATACATGGATCCTATCTCGGATTTCATGGCTTCAAGCCATTTGTTGGAATCCGGGCCCGCCATCGCTTCTTCATAGTTCGAAAGTTCACCATTGTCTAACAACATGATTTCCATGACAGGGTTGCCGTACCATTCTGGTGCGGAACGTGTCCTTGTGGACCTTCGAAGTTCAGTAGTAACTTGATCTGAATCTTCATGATCATCATCATTATCTTCCTCCCTAGTCGGTGTAGGCACCTCAGGAACAATTTCCTGTGTTGCGCTACTTTCCGGCTCGGAAGGGGTGACTGTCACCTCATCAAGTTCTACTTTCCTCCCACTCACTTCTTTCGAGAGAAACTCTTTCGAGAGAAAGGATCCATTCTTGGCAACGAAGATCTTGCCTTCGGATCTGAGGTAGAAGGTGTACCCAATTGTTTCCTTTGGGTATCCTATGAAGACGCATTTTTCCGATTTGGGTTCGAGCTTTTCAGGTTGAAGTTTCTTGACATAAGCATAGCAACCCCAAACTTTCAGAAACGTCAGCTTAGGTTTCTTGCCAAACCAAAGTTCATACGGTGTCATCTCAATGGATTTTGACGGAGCCCTATTTAAAGTGAATGCGGCAGTCTCTAAAGCATATCCCCAAAAAGATAGCGGTAAGTCAGTGAGAGACATCATAGATCGCACCATGTCCAACAAAGTACGATTTTGACGTTCGGACACACCATTACGCTGAGGTTTTCCGGGTGGTGTCAATTGTGAAACAATTCCACAGTTCCTTAAGTGCGTGCCAAATTCGTGACTTAAATATTCACCCCCACGATCCGATCGTAAGAACTTTATTTTTCTGTCATGTTGATTCTCGACCTCATTCTGAAATTCCTTGAACTTTTCAAAGGTCTCAGACTTGTGTTTCATCAAGTAGACATACCCATATCTACTCAAGTCATCTGTGAGGGTGACAACATAATGATAGCCTCCGCCAGCTTCAACACTCATTGGACCGCACACATCGGTATGTATGATCTCCAATAAGTTGGTCGCTCGCTCCATTGTTCCGGAGAACGGAGTCTTGGTCATATTGCCCAAGAGGCATGGTTCGCATGTGTCAAATGATTCATAATCAAGAGACTCCAGAAGTCCATCTGCATGGAGCTTCCTCATACGTTTGACGCCAATATGACCAAGGCGGCAATGCCACAAGTATGTGGGACTATCATTATCAACTTTACATCTTTTGGCATTCACACCATGAATATGTGTAACACCACGTTCGAGATTCATCAAGAATAAACCATTGACCAGCGGGGCATGACCATAAAACATATCTCTCATATAAATAGAACAACCATTATTCTCGGATTTAAATGAGTAGCCATCTCGCATTAAACGAGATCCAGATACAATGTTCATGCTCAAAGCTGGTACTAAATAACAACTATTAAGGTTTAAAACTAATCCCGAGGGTAGATGTAGAGGTAGCGTGCCGACAGCGATCACATCGACCTTGGAACCATTCCCGACGCGCATCGTCACCTCATCCTTCGCCAGTCTCCGCTTATTCTGCAGCTCCTGCTTTGAGTTACAAATGTGAGAAACTGCACCGGTATCAAATACCCAGGAGCTACTACGAGCGCTGGTAAGGTACACATCAATAACATGTATATCATATATACCTTTGACGTTGTCGGCCTTCTTATCTGCTAAGTATTTGGGGCAGTTCGGCTTCCAGTGACCCGTTCCCTTGCAATGAAAGCACCCAGTTTCAGGCTTGGGTCCATTCTTTGGCTTCTTCCTGGCAACTGGCTTACCAGGCGCGGCAACTCCTTTGCCGTCCTTCTTGAAGTTCTTCTTACCCTTGCCTTTCTTGAACTTAGTGGTTTTATTGACCATCAACACTTGATGTTCTTTCTTGATATCCACCTCCGCTGATTTCAGCATTGAATACACCTCGGGAATGGACTTCTCCATCCCTTGCATATTGAAGTTCATCACGAAGCTCTTGTAGCTAGGTGGGAGCGACTGAAGGATTCTGTCAACGACCGCTTCGTCTGGGAGATTAATTCCCAACTGAGACAAGCGATTGTGCAACCCAGACAATTTGAGTATGTGCTCGCTGACAGAACTATTCTCCTCCATCTTACAACTGTAGAATGCGTCGGAGACGTCATATCTCTAGACTCGGGCATGAGCTTGGAAAACCATTCTCAGCTCTTGGAACATCTCATATGCTCCGTGGTGCTCAAAACGCTTTTGGAGCCCCGATTCTAAGCTGTAAAGCATGCCGCACTGAACCAGGGAGTAATCATCACAACGTGACTGCCAGGCGTTCATAACATCTTGGGCTGCCGGGAAAACAGGTGCATCACCTAGCGGTGCTTCAAGGACATATGATTTTTTGGCAGCTATGAGGATAATCCTCAGGTTACGGACCCAATCCGTATAGTTGCTACCATCGTCTTTCAGCTTGGTTTTCTCTAGGAACGCGTTGAAGTTGAGGGCAACATGAGCGTGGGCCATTTGATCTACAAGACATATTGTAAAGATTTTAGACTAAGTTCATGACCATTAAGTTTATCTAACCAAAATTAATGAACTCCCACTCAGATTGACATCTCTCTAGTCATCTAAGTGATATATGATCCGAATCGACTAGCCCATGTCCGATCATCACGTGAGACGGACTAGTCATCAACGGTGAACATCTTCATGTTGATCGTATCTTCTATACGACTCATGTTCGACCTTTCGGTCTTCCGTGTTCCGAGGCCATGTCTGCACATGCTAGGCTCGTCAAGTGAACCCTAAGTGTATTGCGTGTGTAAATCTGGCTTACACCCATTATATGCGAACGTTAGAGCCTATCACACCCGATCATCACGTGGTGCTTCGGAACAACGATCCTTAGCAACGGTGCACAGTTAGGGGAAACACAATTCTTGAAATTTTAGTGAGAGATCATCTTATTTCATTCCGTCGTTCTAAGCAAATAAGATGCATAAACATGATAAACATCACATGCAATCAAATAAAGTGACATGATATGGCCAATATCATTTTGCTCCTTTGATCTTCATCTTCGGGGCACCATGATCATCCTTGTCACTGGCATGACACCATGATCTCCATCATCGTGTCTTCATGAAGTCGTCTCGCCAAATATTACTTCTACTACTATGGCTAACGTTTAGCAATAAAGTAAAGTAATTACATGGCGTTATTCAGTGACACGCAGGTCATACAATAAAATAAGACAACTCCTATGGCTCCTGCGGTTGTCATACTCATCGACATGCAAGTCGTGATTCCTATTACAAGAACATGATCAATCTCATACATCACATATATCATTCATCACATCTTCTTGGCCATATCACATCACATAGCACATGCTGCAAGAACAAGTTAGACGTCCTCTAATTGTTGTTGCAAGTTTTTACGTGGTTGCTATAGGTTTCTAGCAAGAACGTTTCTTACCTACGCCAAAACCACAACGTGATATGTCAATTTCTATTTACCCTTCATAAGGACCCTTTTCATCGAATCCGATATGACTAAAGTGGGAGAGACAGACACCCGCTAGCCACCTTATGCAGCTAGTGCATGTCAGTCGGTGGAACCTGTCTCACGTAAGCGTACGTGTAAGGTCGGTCTGGGACGCTTCATCCCACGATGCCGCCGAATCAAGATTGGACTAATAGCGGCAAGAGAACTGAACAAATCTACGCCCACAACTTGTTTGTGTTCTACTCGTGCAAGATGCTACGCAAAGACCTGGCTCAGATGCCACTGTTGGGTAACGTAGCAGAATTCAAAAAAAATCCTTAGCTTCACCAAGATCAATCTAAGGAGTCATCTAGCAACGAGCATAAAAGAGTGCATCTACATACCCTTTGTAGATCGCGAGCGGAAGCGTTCAAGAGAACGTGGATGATGGAGTCGTACTCGTCGTGATCCCTATCACCGATGATCCCAGCGCCGAACGGACGGCACCTCCGCGTTCAACACACGTACGATGCAGCGACGTCTCCTCCATCTTGATCCAGCAAGGGGGGAGGGGAGGTTGATGGAGATCCAGCAGCACGACGGCATGGTGGTGGATGCAACAGGAAAAGCTGCAGCGCTTCGCCAAGAACCTGCGGGAGGAGGGAGAGGTGTAATAGGGGGGAGAGGCGCCAGGGACTGAGGTGCGGCTGCCCTCTCTACCCCCCCCCCCCACTATATATAGGGCCAGGGGGAGTCGGCCCTAGGAGTGGGATCTCCTAGGGGCGGCCAGGGGGGGACTTGCCCCCCAAGGCAAGGGTGGCGCCCCCCACCCCTAGGGTTCCCAACCCTAGGCGCAGGGGGAGGCCCAAGGGGGTGCTCCAACCCACTATGGGCTGGTCCCCCTCCCCCTACGGCCCATGGGGCCCTCCGGGATGGGTGGTCCCACCCGGTGGACCCCCGGGACCCTTCCGGTGGTCCCGGTACACTACCGGTGACCCCCGGAACTCTCCCGATGGCCGAAACTGGACTTCCTATATATCATTCTTTACCTCCGGACAATTCTGGAACTCCTCATGACATCCGGGATCTCATACAGGACTCCGAACAACATTCAGGTTATCGTGTGCATATATCTCTACAACCCTAGCGTCACCGAACCTTAAGTGTGTAGACCCTACGGGTTCGGGAGACACATAGACATGACCGAGACGACTCTCCGGTCAATAACCAACAGCGGGATCTGGATATCCATGTTGGTTCCTACGTGTTCCTCGATGATCTCATTGGATGAACCACGATGTCAAGGATTCACTTAATCCCGTATGCAATTCCCTTTGTCTATCGGTATAGTACTTGCCCGGATTCGATCGTCGGTATACCGATACCTTGTTCAATCTCGTCATGGCAAGTCTCTTTAATCATTCCGTAATACATCATCCTGTGACTAACTCCTTAGTCACATTGAGCTCATTATGATGATGTCTTGCCGAGTGGGCCCAGAGATACCTCTCCGTCATACGGAGTGACAAATCCCAGTCTCGGTTCGTGCCAACTCAACAGACACTTTCGGAGATACCTATTGCGTACCTTTATAGCCACCCAGTTACGTTGTGATGTTTGGCACACCCAAAGTATTCCTACGGTATCTGAGAGTTGCACAACCTCATGGTCTAAGGAAAAGATACTTGACATTGGAAAAGCTTAAGCATTACGAACTACACGATCTTGTGCTATGCTTAGGATTGGGTCTTGTTCATCACATCATTCTCCTAATGATGTGATCCCGTTATCAATGACATACAATGTCCATGGCCAGGAAACCATGACCATCTGTTGATCAACGAGCTAGTAACTAGAGGCTTACCAGGGACACGTTGTGGTCTATGTATTCACACATGTATCACTATTTCCGTATAATACAATTCAAGCATGAATAACAGACAATTGTCATGAACAAGGAAATATAATAATAACCATTTTATTATTCCCTCTATGGCATATTTCCAAAAGTTTACCACTTGCTACCTTGTTGTTTTTATATTTTCAGTTTACAAAAACCTATATCTACCATCCATATTGCACTTGTATCACCATCTCTTCGCCGAACTAGTGCACCTATACAATTTACCATTGTATTGGGTGTGTTGGGGACACAAGAGACTCTTTGTTATTTGGTTGCAGGGTTGCTTGAGAGAGACCATCTTCATCCTACGCCTCCCACGGATTGATAAACCTTAGGTCATCCACTTGAGGGAAATTTGCTACTGTCCTACGAACCTCTGCACTTGGAGGCCCAACAACGCCTACAAGAAGAAGGGTGCGTAGTAGACCTCAAGCTCTTTTCTGGCGCCGTTGCCGGGGAGGTTAGTGCTTGAAGGTATATCTTTAGATCTTGCAATCAAATCTTTTAGTTTCTTGTTTTATCACTAGTTTGGTTTATAAAAGAAAACTACAAAAAATTGGAATTAAGGTTACCTCATATGCTTCATCTTTTTAATATCTTTCATGAAAATGATGGGAAGGAAAATTGTGCTCAAGTGTTAGAAGAAGAATTACATAGAATGCTTGGCATAAAATATGTGCATGATGAGCATGATTGCAATGTTGTTAGTATGAATCCTTTGAATATCCATGATGCTAATGATATGCAAAGCCACAAGCTTGGGGATGCTATGTTTGATGAAGATGATATGTTTAGTCCCCCAAGTTTTGATGAGGAAATTTATTATGATGAAAGCATGCCTCCTATATATGATGATTATATTGATGAAAGTGGATTTGGAGAGGTCATGACTTTATTTAGTGATGAATCCACTATTCCGGAAGAGGTTCCAATTGATTATGAGAACAAAGTTGATATTTATGATGATTATTGTGATGACTTGTATGCTATTAAAAATATTGACAACCATGAAACTTGTCATCATGATTTTAGTTTTCAATTGGGTTATGCTTCACATGATAGTTATTTTGTTGAGTTTGCTCCCACTACTATGAATGAGAAGAAATTCGCTTATGTGGAGAGTAGTAAAATTTCTATGCAAGTAGATCATGAAAAGAATGATTTATGTGCTAGTTATATTGTTGAATTCATTCATGATGCTACTGAAAATTATTATGAGAGATGATCATATGCTTGTAGGAATTGCAATAATATCAAGTTTCCTCTCTATGTGCTTACAGTTTTGAAGTCATGCTTGTTTTGCCTTCCTATGCTAGTTGATTATTGTTCCCATAAGTTGTTTGCTCACAAAATCCCTATGCATAGGAAGTTGGTTAGACTTAAATGTGCTATTCATATGCTTCATGATGCTCCCGTTATGTTTCAATTCTTATCTTTTATGTGAGCATCATTATGCCTAGCTAGGGGCGTAAAACGATAACGCTTGTTGGGAGGCAACCCAATTTTATGTTTTTTGTTTTTGTTGCTGTTAGGGAATAATTATTGCATCTAGCCTCTGATTAGATGTGGTTTCATGTTTTGTTTAGTGTTTGTGCCAAGTAGAACCTTTGGGAAGACTTGTGTAAAGTTTATATGATCTTGTTGTGAAAAACAGAATCGTTAGTGCTCACTAAAGTAGTCGTGGGATTTTACTGGAGAGTGATTTTTAGTTGATTAATTTTGCATATGATTGGTAGACAAATTTCGCAAATTTACCAATTTAGTTTGAATTTTTTGGAGTTCCAGAAGTAGGCGAACCCTGCAGATTACTACAGACTGTTCTGTCTTTGACAGATTCTGTTTTTCGTGTGTTGTTTGCTTATTCCAATGCATCTATGAGTAGTATTGGAGGATATGAACCATAGAGAAGTTGGAGTACAGTAGGTTTAACACCAATATAAACAAAGAATGAATTCATTTCTGTACCTTTGAGTAGTGGTTTGCTTTCTTATACTAACGGAGCTCACGAGAATTTTTGTCTAAGTTTTGTGTTGTGAAGTTTTCAAGTTTTGAGTATTGCTTAGATGGACTATGGAACAAGGAGTAGCAAAGGCCTAAGCTTGGGGATGCCCATGGCACCCCAAGTAAATTTGATATAATCAAAAGCCTAAGCTTGGGGATGCCCCGGGAAGGCATCCCCTCTTTCGTCTTCATCTATCGGTAACTATACTCAGAGCTATATTTTTATTCACCACAAGATATGTGTTTTGCTTGGAGCGTCAGTTTAGTTTATTTTGTTTTGCTTGCTGTTTGAATAATATCCCAAGATCTGAAGTTCTTAAATGTTAGAGAGTCTTCACATAGTTACATAATTATTCAACTACTCATTGATCTTCACTTATATCTTTCGGAGTAGTCTGTTATTGCTCTATTGCTTCACTTATATCTTTTAGAGCACGGCGGTGGTAATATTTTGTAGAAATTGTTGAACTCTCATGCTTCACTTATATCCTTTTGAGAGTCTATTAAAACAGCATGGTAATGTGTTTAGGCTAAAGAAACTAGTCTTCACATGATAGACATCCAATGTCAATGTAGTAAAAAAATTCACACCAAGTGCATTGAATAGAATGAGATGTTGGATGCTTGATAATTGTTTTGAGACATGAGGATAGTGATATTAGAGTCATGCTAGTGGAGTTATTATGAAATTGAGAAATACTTGTGTTAAGGTTAGTGATTCCCGTAGCATGCACGTATGGTGAACCGTTGTGTGACTAAGTTAGAACATGAGGTATTTGTAGAGTGCCAACCTTTGTGTGGAGGTCGGGGCGCGCGATGGTTAACTCCTACCAACCTCCCTTCTAGGAGCATGCGTTGATTGCTTTGTTTTGATGACTCGTAGATTTTTGCAATAAGTATATGAGTTCTTTATGACTAATGTTGAGTCCATGGATTATACGCACTGTCACCCTTCCACCATTGCTAGCCTCTCTTGTACCGAGCAACTTTCGCCGGTGCCATAAACCCACTATATATCCTTCCTCAAAACAGTCACCATATTGTTCCTTAAAACAGCCACCATACCTACCTATCATGGCATTTCCATAGCCATTCCGAGATATATTGCCATGCAACTTTCCACCGTTCCGTTCATATGACACGCATCATATTGTCATATTGCCATTGCATGATCATGTAGTTGACATCGTACTTGTGGCAAGGCCACCATGCATAACTTTTCATACATGTCACTCTTGTTTCATTGCACATACCGGTACACCGTCGGAGGCATTCATATAGAGTCATACTTTGTTGTTGTAGAATCGAGTTGTAATATCGAGTTGTAATGAAAGTGTGATGATCATCATTATTAGAGCATTGTCCCATGGGAGGAAAGGCTGAATCTATAAAGCCCCTCTGCAAAAAAAAAAGAAAAAAAGAAAGGCCAAAGAAAAAAAGGGCCCAAAAAAGAGAAAACAAAAGAAAACAAAACAAAACGGGACAATTGCTACTATCTTTTTCCACACTTGTGCTTCAAAGTAGCACCATGTTCTAAATTGTAGAGAGTCTCATGTTTAGTCACTTTCATATACTAGTGGGAATTTTCGTTATAGAACTTGGCTTGTATATTCCAACGATGGGCTTCCTCAAATGCCCTAGGTCTTCGTGAGCAAGCAAGTTGGATGCACACCCACTAGTTTCTTTTGTTGAGCTTTCATTCATATTTAGCTCTAGTGCATCCGTTGCATGGCAATCCCTACTCACTCACACTGATATCTATTGATGGGCATATCCATAGCCCGTTGATACGCCTAGTCGATGTGAGACTATCTCTCTCCTTTTTTACTTCTCCACAACCACCTCTATTCCACCCATAGTGCTATGTCCATGGCTCACGCTCATGTATTGCGTGAAAGTTGAAAGGTTTAAAAATATAGAGTATGAAAACAAATGCTTGGCTCAAATCGGGGTTGTGCATGATATGAATATTTAGTGTGATAACGAGGGAGCATAGCCAACACTATATGATTTTGTAGGGATAACTTTCTTTAGCCATAGTATTTTGAGAAGACATGATTGCTTTGTTTGTATGCTTGAAGTATTATTGTTTCTTATGTCAATATAGACTTTTATCTTGAATCTTTCAGATCTAAACATTCATGCCACAATTAAGAGAATTACATTGAAAAACTATATTGGTTAGCATTCCACATCAAAAATTCTTTCTTTATCATTTACCTACTCGAGGACGAGCAGGAATTAAGCTTGTGGATGCTTGATACGTCTCCAACGTATCTATAATTTTTTATTGTTCCATGCTATTATTTATGAAGTCTTGGATGTTTAATGGGCTTTATTATACACTTTTATATGATTTTTGGGACTAACCTATTAACCCAGAGCCCAGTGCCAGTTTCTGTTTTTCTCCTGTTTTAGGGTTTTACAGAAAAGGAATATCAAACGGAGTCCAATTGACGAGCCATTTTTTTATGATTTTTTTTGGACCAAAAGAAGCCCCCGAAGCAAAAGAGTTGGGCCAGGGGAGCCACGGGCTGCCCTCGAGGGTGGAGGGCCCGCCCTGGGCAGGGGGCGCGCCCTCCTATCTCGAGGACAGCCCAGAACCCCCCTGACGTGTGCCCTATGCCAAAAAATCCTATAAATACTGAAACCTTCGGAAATTAACCTAGTTCGGGAGTTCCGCTGCCGAAAGCCTCTGTAGCCACCGAAAACCAATCTACAGCCGTTCTGGCACCCTTCCGGAGGGGGGAACCCCTCTCCGGTGGCTATCTTCATCATCCCGGCGCTCTCCATGACGAGGAGGGAGTAGTCCACCCTCGGGGCTGAGGGTATGTATCAGTAGCTATGTGTTTGATCTCTCTCTCTTGTGTTCTTGAGATGGCATGATCTTGATGTATCGCGATCTTTGTTATTAGTTGGATCTTATTCTCCCCCTCTACTCTCTTGTAATGGATTGAATTTTCCCTTTGAAGTTATCTTATCGGATTGAGTCTTTAAGGATTTGAGAACACTTGATGTATGTCTTGCGCGTGTTTATCTGTGGTGACAACGGGATATCATGTGATCCACTTGATGTATGTTTTGGTGATCAACTTGCGAGTTCCGTGACCTTGGGAATCTATGCATAGGGGTTGGCACATGTTTTCGTCTTGACTCTCCGGTAGAAACTTTGGGGCACTCTTTGAAGTTCTATGTGTTGGTTGAATAGATGTTTCTGAGATTGTGTGATGCATATCGTATAACCATGCCCATGGATACTTGAGGTGACAATTGGGTATCTAGGTGACATTAGGGTTTTGGTTGATTTGTGTCTTGAGGTGTTATTCTAGTGCGAACTCTATGATAGATTGAGCATTACTGTGGACTCTTGAATAGATCGATCAGAAAGAATAGCTTTGAGGTGGTTTCGTACCCTACCATAATCTCTTCGTTTGTTCTCCGCTATTAGTTACTTTGGAGTGACTCTTTGTTGCATGTTGAGGGCTAGTAATATGATCCAATTATGTTATCCTTGTTGAGAGAACTTGCACTAGTGAAAGTATGAACCCTAGGCCTTCTCTACTATCATTGCAATACCATTTATGCTCACGTTTACCACTTGCTACCTTGCTGTTTTTATATTTTCAGTTTACAAAAACCTATATCTACCATCCATATTGCACTTGTATCACCATCTCTTCGCCGAACTAGTGCACCTATACAATTTACCATTGTATTGGGTGTGTTGAGGACACAAGAGACTCTTTGTTATTTGGTTGCAGGGTTGCTTGAGAGAGACCATCTTGATCCTACGCCTCCCACGGATTAATAAACCTTAGGTCATCCACTTGAGGGAAATTGGCTACTGTCCTACAAACCTCTGCACTTGGAGGCCCAACAACGTCTACAAGAAGAAGGGTGCGTAGTAGACATCAACTGTGCAAAATCATCTACACTTGTATGGGATGTCGGTCACATATACTAGATGGGTTCATCATGGTGAAGCTGTGAACGTCAATGTTATTGACTACGTGGAAGCAGCAGATTACCATCTTGATCTGCCTGATGCTCAGGTGGAAGAGGATGAGGAGGTGGTGGTGGCGGAGCCAGTGAGTTTGACCAACATTGAAATAATGCTACGAAATGCTCGTGCATTCCGTGAACTTTCACCTACAGAAGAAACACGATGGGCCCGCATGTTGGAACAATGCAACGTGGTTGTCACCCCAGGAAATAAGCTGTTAGTATTCTCAGCTATGGTCACCTTTCTTCAGGTGAAGACATCTGAGTGGATGACCAACAAATCATTCGATGCGATCTTGGCTGCTTTCCGCAAAGCTTTCCCAGATGCGTCTGAGCTGCCACACACCTACAGTAAAATGAAGAATTTCTTTTGTGCAGTTGGAATTGGATATGATATGATCCATGTTTGTAAGAATAATTGTGTTCTGTTTCGGAAGGATTATGCCAACTTAAGTGAATGCCTGAAATGCAAATCATCAAGATGGAAAGATGGCGATGTTGTGAAGAGGATTCCTCATAATGTTCCGAGACATTTTTCCAATTACACCAAGATTGCAGAGGTTGTTTCATGATGCTGAAATAAGAGAGGATGTAATGTGGCATTCTAGGAACCAGGAGTACAGATATCAGAATGTAATGAGCCATCCATCACATGGTAGTGAGTGGAAAAGCTTCAATCAGAAGCACGAAAAGTTTGATGCTGACCTGAGAAACATTAGACTTGGCTTAGCTTTAGATGTATTTAACCCATTTGGCCACCAGAGCGCCACATATAGCATGTGGCCAGTGCTTGTTATCCCTTACAACATGCCTCCAAATGTCTGCACCAACGAATCAAACTACATCATGGCCTTGCTCATCCCAGGTCCAAAAAGTCTTGGAAAGGATTTTGATTTGTTCATGGAGCCTCTTATCGAGGAACTTCAATAGCTTTGGAGGGGTGTTATCACTCGAGGCCTATATAGCAGCCACCAGCTGATTTCTTTCTGCGTGTTGTTATAATTTGGTGCATCCATGATTATCCGGCTTTGGGCACTGTGTCAGGGCGAACGACACATGGTTACAATGCATGTGTTCGCTGTGATAGGAATCCGCTGTCATACGCAGTACTTAGCAAGATCTGTTACATTGGACACCGCCGTTTCCTTGCCAAGGACAAGCCACATCCTAGAAAATAACTAAGACATGTGTTCAATGCAAAGCATGAAAACCGTGATGCGCCAAAGAGGCTCACCGCCGATGAGTTGCAAGTGGAATTAGAGAAGGTCAGGCATATTACACCAGGAAACCATCCTGATAATGGTAGCAGGAAAAGGAAGCATGGCAGGGCAGAAAAGAGATTATTGTTTACCCGTGGGTCCACTTTGTGGGACTTGGAGTATTGGAAAGATTTGGATCCGCGGCATAATCTTGATGTGATGCACATCGAGAAAAATATATGTGACAGCATTATCAGCACACTTCTTAATATTGAAGCCAAGACGAAAGATACCTTAAAATCTAGGATTGGTTTTACACACCTGGGTATCAGAGAGGATTTGCAAGTGCAAGATGAAGGTAAACCACGGGATATGGCACCAGCTGTGTACGTCTTGGACAAGGTAAAAAGAAAATAATTCTGTGAGGTCCTGTCACGTGTGAGATTCCCACATGGATTTGCTTCCAACCCTAAAAGGAGAGTCAGTGCAGATGGAAACAAGGTACAAGGGTTGAAAACTCATGATTGCCACATCCTACTTCAAAGGGTTTTACCTGTTATCCTTAGAGGATTGGGCCGCCCTGACTTATACAGACCAGTTGCAGAGTTGGCACAATTCTTCAGGGAACTCTGTAGTAGAAATATCAGGATAGATGCTTTGGAGCGTCTTAGAGACAAGATACCAACTATCCTATGCGACCTTGAGAAGATATATCCTCCAGCCTTCTTTGATGTGATGGTGCATTTGGTTGTTCATCTACCTGATGCGGCACTACTTAGAGGTCCAGTACAGTATGGCTGAATGTACCCTATTGAAAGGCGGCTAGGCACTTTCAAGGGCTATGTTAGGAATAGAGCTAGACCTGAGGGTTCCATTGCAGAGGCCTACATTGCTACACAAGCGTTGACATTCTGCTCAAAATACATTGAAACAGGTGATCAGCTTAGCAAAGAGGTGGATGAAGACAATCCCGGGCTCAATGTTTTCGATTATTCTGTTTGAGTTACATGGAAGAGTCGACAAGAGGACAAACCTAAAGATTTGGACAAAATGGTTTGGTATGTGTTGAATAACTGTCCTGAGATACTACCTTATATCAAGTAAGTGCTAAGTACTGCAGCTTATACATCGTATTCTACTAAACTTGCAGCACATTCTTATATATTTAGATGTTTGACACGATCACTATGTTGTGCAGCATCTACAAAAAGGAGTTACTGCCGCAAAATCCAAGAAACATTGACAAACTGGTTATGGCAGGATTTGCGAAATGGTTCAAGAGCCATGTAAGCTTTTGAATTGCATTGTCAGTTTTTTTTAATATATTGAGTACATAAGATGATCAGCTTGTCTATTTTCTAACCATAGGTTAAGAAGATGTGGAAGGATGGACAGGCAGTTGATGATGCCCTTTACTCACTAGCAATGGGTCCTGATACCCGGGTAAGACATTATGAATCTTGCGTAGTTGGAGATGTGCGCTACAACACCCTTGCACGAGACGAAGGCAGGAAGACACAAAATAGTGCCATCAGGAGCACGGATACGTATGACAAAGAGACAACTGAAATGTATGCTAACATAGCAAACATTGTTCAGTTGCAGTATATCTCCAGTTTCGAGGATCATCGGTGTGTGGTTCTGTTGTGCTGTCGTTGGTATAACCTGTTTTCCAGGATCGCAAAACCCAGAGCTGATGATTATTTCAAATCCATCAATGTCAAGGCGGCGTACCAGACCAATGAGCCTTTTATTTTGGCAAATCAAGCAACGCATATATTTTTCTTGGAAGACACATTTGCACGTAGCGATGACTGGAGAGTATTGCGAAGGTTTGAGCAGAGGAATTCGTTTAATGAAGTTGCACAACAAGATGATTCTTACACTGCTCCTATGTACAAGATAACACAGATGTTCCTAATATCTTTGAGAACCATCACATCAATGATGCCGGCGAAAAGATTGCATGTCGTGCTGTGGACATACAAGAGTTGATCAAGAAGAAGCCAACGTTCGAGGACGTTGAGGACGAAGAAGAAGATGACACCGTGGGGAATTACGATTTAGACTGATACACATGGCGAAGATGTTGATGCTGCTGCTGCGGATGATGATTACATTGCTTTTGTCGTATTTGCCTGTCAGAAGACATTTTTTTATCTACTATGTGAAATTGTGTTTGGTATGACAACTGAAACCTGATGAACAAGTTGTTTAGTATTTTTCCTGTGAGAACATCACTTGTTATGTATGTTGATTTGTGTTTGGTGATTGTATGATGACTAAAACATGATGCCATTGTTGTTTAGTTGTACTCATATTTGGCTGTGAAACTTGAATTTGATGACATAGTTTGATGTTGGACTGCAATTTGCTCGACGTCTTCGAATGAGAACAAACTGACCCGACAGGGCCTCTGCTAATTTATTTATTTATACCAAAAGGGTCTCTGCTATTTATTTATTTATCAGCAAAAGGGGATACCCCCTGATTTCCGTTAATAGAAATCATTAGATGTTCACAACACTACACCCAGCCTGCTACACAGGTTTCATTAATTACTAGTTTCAGCAAAGTGCTCATGTTATAGCCACTGAATACATCACGAGTGCTACATACACTGCAAATAAAGAGACAATCATCCTACAGAGCACATCGATTTTGCCCATTATCTTCATAAGCTCTTTCATCTCCTCATTGCTGTCAAGGCCGTTCAGCAGCTGTTGATTGGCCATGATCAGAGGAACTGCATCTTTAACCTTCTGCTCTGCATCTTCCTCTTTTGCGGTTCCTTCAGTTACTTGTCCAACACCCCAACCTGCTGGTATTGGGATTCCTCAGCTAACCAAATAATCAGTGTAGTTGCACTCCCCCACATCAGCAACTTCCCAGAAATACAAATCACACGAATCTTCCCTTTTCTGCATGAATTAAATTGGAAGATCATCAAGCAAACTATTAAAAAAATCAGCAACTGAAAGCAGCAGAACAACACTTAAACATATTATTACCCATGATTCGGGCATTTGTAGAAGACTCAGCCAAGGTTGAGGCTTGTGGTTGAGACGTGACGTATGACTTTGCGTGATTTACAGCAGTGGCACCACACCAACGGCAGCGGGTTGCGATGAGAAACCGGCTGTAGTGCGCATGTCGGCGGGGGTGTGATGAGACCCACATGCGATGGTACGGGTGGGGACTTGGTGCATATTTGGTTGTTGCCTGCTGAAGAGCAGGTGGACGAGCAGCCAGCGGACATGGTTGCTGCGGCCAGAGCTTCTGATGCTAGGCAGAGTAAGTAGAGAAGAGGAGAAGCGAACGTTGGATATGTCAGTTTCATTACTTGCAGAGTAGCATAGCACCATATATAGTCATAGTCTAGGTTTGGATTCGAACCAGCTACAGGAGCACGTCTCTCTTTTTTCTAAAACTCAGCAACGTCTCTTTACTGGTACACTAGCCTGTTCTGTACGCCTTCTCAAGTCTTTGATTCCTCCACCTGACATCTGGGACCCACCGGAAGGGCCTCTGTATTTCGCAAAAAAACGTGCCCCCCGCTGACAGGTTGGACCCACCAGCTATCTTCGCACGCAAGGAAGTGCCTCCTTATTACGCACAAAAAAATGAATACTCCCCCTGCCAGCTGGAATCCAGCATCGTGGGAGGCTGACTTGTGGGCCTACCAAGTTGATGGAGACGGAGGGCTTTGTCAACTTAGTCATTATGAACGATTCTAGCTCCAGTTACCGTAGGATGTTCACCCAACGGCAGTAGTGCTTCTTCAACCTCTGGTCTTCTTGCTCCAGTCGCTCAAACCAACGCCGGTCGTGCTGCGTGCTCCTGCCTCCCGTGGCCGGCTGTGATGCCGCTGAGGCCTCACCTCCCCCTACTACTCCCACCGCTGGCCAGGGCATCCCTCCACTCACCCACACCACCTGTTATTCTGCGGCGACGGCAACCTCACACCGCAGCCGAACCAGTGAACCCTCGTACTCCTCTCCGCGTGGGCATTCATTGTCGCATCTTCCCCGGCTCCGCGTCATCCCTTCCTAGGCCTCGCCGTCGTCCACCGCCTTGGTGCTCTCGGCGCGGCGTGGTCAATCTGGTCAATGACCGACTTCCATCGGAAGAGTACTGTACGTGGAGAGGTTGATGGCTGGGTCCACGGCCACAACCCAGTTTTTTTGTGATTTGCCAAATAAGTCGCTTTGTAAGGCCTGTTGGGCTGCAAATCTTTCAAGACGAGGAGAGCTTCATTTGGCTAGCCTAGAAAATGGCCTATCAGTAATGAGAAATGGGTTGTACATTTTTAAAACACATCAAACTGGCAATTACTTTCAAATATCTTTTTTTCATTTTGAGATTTTAAATTGCATTGATTTTTATGTGTGGACAATTTGTTGGATTTTATATTGATATGCATTTATTTTTAAAATCAGTTTGAATGTGACTCGAAATTTTGGGATTAAAAACAGTTCAGACCGCACCGAAATATGCAAAATTTCGTATAATTTTTTAACCGTGGCCACAATATGGGCTGTAATGCTAACAAAAAGAATATGGGTTCCAAAAAAAACCTTAAGAATTAGCAAATGGGTTGTAAATTATTAGAAATAATGTCACATGGGATGTATGATGTTTTCCACAGATTTGAGGCCTTCCTAAAAAAAGGTTGACGCACAAGAAGTGACTGTTGGATGTCCATCCAACGGTCGTCGTGCTTTTTCAATCTCTGCTCTTCCTGCTCCAGTCACTCAAACAAGCGCAGGCGGGACTGCGTGCTCCCTCCTTCTCGCGGCCGGCTGTGCTACCGCGCAGGCCTCACCGCCCCACCGTACTCCCATCGCTGGCCTAGCCATCCCTCTACTCACCCACACCTGCTGTTATTATCCGACGACGGCAGACGAACCAGTAAACCATCGTACAGTCGTACTCCCCTCCGCGTGGGAGACAACCTTCCTAGGCCTCGCTGTCGTCCATCGCTTTGGTGCTCTCGATGCGGCGTGGTCAATCTGGTCAACGACCGACTTCATCGAAAGAGTATTGTACGTGGAGAGGATGACAACTAGGTCCACGGTAGCCGCAAGGAAGTGCCTCCTTATTACACGGAAAATAATTATACCTCCACCTGACAACGGGGACCCACCAGACAGGCCACCGTATTTGGTGGAAAAACGTTTTCCCCCTGACTGCTGGGACCCACCGGACGGGCCACTGTATTTCGCGAAAAACGTTCCCCCCGCTGTCATCTCGGACCCATCAGAAGTGCCTCCTTATTACGCACAAAAAATGAATACTCCCCCTGCTAGCTGGGACCCAGTATAGTGGGAGGCTGACTTGTGGTCCAACTAAGTTGACGGGGACGGAGGGCTTTGTCAACTTAGTCAATATGCACGATTCTAGCTCCATTGACCGTACGATGTCCATCCAACGGCCGTAGTGCTTCTTGATACGTCCAAAACGTATCTATAATTTCTGCTTGCTCCATGCTTCTTTTGTGTGATATTGCTATGATATTGATGCACTTCCATACACTTTTGATCATATTTGGACTAACCTATTAACTCAGTGCACCATAGTGCCAGTTCCTGTTTTCTGTTGTTTTTCTATTTCAGGTTTCCCCCATATTAAAAGTGCTCCAAAAATTTCAGGAAAAATATAGGAAAAATCAGCGTACAGGAAGCTTCGCGAAGAACCAAAGATGGGCCAGAGGGGAGCCAGGGGAGGCCCAGGCGGCCACCTGGCGCGGCCCCACCCCTGGCCGTGCCAGGGGGCGCCTGGGGCCCCTGCTCCGCCTCTGGCTGCCCCCCTTCGCATATATATCCCTCTCGTCCCGAAACCCTCGAGGACATAACCCTTTTTCGCGATCTCGCCTCTGTTCCGCCGCCGCAGCGCTTCCAAGATCGGGAGCATCAGGAGAACTCTTCCCGGCACCCTGCCGGAGGGGAGAACCACCACCGGGAGCTTCTCCACCACTATGGACGCTTCCCGGATGAGTCGTGAGTAGTCCACCTTGGACCATGGGTCCATGATCAGTAGCTATGTGATGTTCTCCTCCCCTCTTTGCTCTTCATGGTTTAGACCTCGTGAGCTGCCCTACAAGATCGAGGCACATATGTAATCTTTCTGCTGTTGCTTTGCTGAGTTTGCTGGGATCTGATGGATTATGAGACTATGTTCAGATTGTGTTTGAGTAATATATTTGATTCACCTCTTTTATATCTTTGTTCTTGAGTAATTCTTGCATGTTCTCCGTTGTTGTTTATTGCTTTGGCCAAGTAGTAGGTAGTAACTCCAAGAGGGAGCGTTATGCTTGATTATGGGTTCATGCCCCCTGATGACTAGCTTGAGTGACAGGAACATGAGTCTAGGGGATGTGATGTTGCCACAAGGGATAAAACAACGGTGCTTGTACTTGCGGGTGCAAGGATTGTTTACTTTACGCAAAGTTCTTTTAATGCAGTTGTCTGTTGCTTTGAGTTTACACTTTGGGTGGGATTCGCAACTTAATACCAGCGAGATGTTCTGTATAGATATCTCAAGGTGGATGATTAGTAGTAGATGCAGATGGATTTCAGTCTACTTGCCTTGGCGTACCGCCCATGTTTTTGAGCCTCTACCTTTCTTTGCAGCATAGTTAGCATTGGTTTGCGCACATAATCCTGTTAATTGCCCAGCTGTAATTTGTTTACCTCGCTTTGCTGTTTTATCGTCTTTTGGGAGAGAGACATCACTAGTGAACATCATGGGACCCCGGTCCATATTACCACCGCTGATCACACCTTCTATTTACTTCCTGTTTTTATTTCCTAGTTGCAGTCATAGCTATCATTATTATCTCTTGTGTTTGATCCTTTGTAAACAACAAGGCCGGAGGGATTGACAACCTCTTTGTACTCGTTGGGAGCAAAGTTATCTGTATCTGTGTGCAGGTCCCGTCAACCGCTAAGTTTCTGGCGCCGTTGACACCTACTTGTCGACCCTCGGAGTCTCACGGGATTCGATCCTTGGTATCTTTGCCAAGGGAAATTTGCCGCTACGCTACATCTCAACCTTCCACTTGGGGTAACCAACGAGGGGCGAGAAGCCATCAAGCAAGTTTCTGGCGCCGTTGTCGGGGACTCCACTCTTCAAGATAGGGGAGTTGCACGCTATCTTTTATCTTTGCTTTTTAGTCTTGTTAGTTTACCTTTCAGTTTTTGCTTTAGTGTCCTTTATCAAAAATCACAAAAAAATTATTTGCTTTTCTGTTAGTAGTCCTTTCTGTTTAGTCAAGCATGTTAGTACTTGGTACTTTGAGGGAATCAGAAATTCTAGATTTCCATCAAAGGGATGGAGAAAATATGAAGAATGCATGGGACAGAATTTCTGATGCACATAGGAGAATTATGCCTTGGATACCTATAAAAATTGTGCTTAGAAATTTTTACCATGGTCTTTTTAAATGGTGTAAACACTCTCTTGATATTATAGCTGAAGGAGATTTCCTAGAGTGTGATGAAGCTAGAGCTCTTGAAATTATACATGGTCTATCTAGTTACTTTGTTTATGATCATAGTTTTGATACTGTCATAGATAGACTTGCTACTATTGAGAAGAGAATGGATGCTCTAGACTTGATGAAGGTAGAGAAACCCAAACCCAATAAGAGAGATATTTTGGAAATAGACAATGATTGGGAGCCTTTTGTTAGGATTAGCATCTCTAATCAAGACTTCCTTGCTTATTGTGATATTGGATCTATGGTTTCTACTATGCCAAAAATTGTTCATGATTCTTTAAAATTTAACATGGACAAATTATCATCCTATAATGAACATGCTAATGGAGATATTTCTGAGATCCAGGGAAGAATAAAAGACGTACCAGTTACATTCCTTAAAGGGATTGCAATGGTTGATTTCTTCATCATGAAGCCAAACCAAGGAAATATAGTGCTTGGAAGGGACTTCCTCCGAGCCGTAAAAGGCTTCATCGATATAGGTAAGGGACAAATCCGCCTACGCGGGAAGGCAAAAGGTATGTACCCCTTTCCTAGAAGGAACAAGGATGAACTTGTTGAGGAACCATTTGAAGCAATTTATAACTCCGATTATTATGATGACTTTTGATTCCTCCTTTTTGCATCATGCCTAGCTTAAAGGCATAAAAGAAAGCGCTTTTGGGAGGCAGCCCACAACGAATTAGGTTTTATTTTGCTTTTGTTGTGTCTTGATGTTTGTTACTACATAAGCATCATCATTGTATCTTTTCTTTTCAGCTTTGTGCCAAGTTTAGCCTCCGATTGCAAGAAAGTTCAAAAGTTGTGACGTGTTGTCCAGAAAACAGATTCTGTCCTTGGACAGAAAAATTCGAATAAAATCACCAGATCATCTTTTTGATCTGAATTTTTTTGACAGCGTGCTCTATACAATTGGCTTTCGAGCGTCTGTTCTGAGTTTTTTGATTTGAGTGGCAGAAGTGCCACGAAAAAACTATTTACTACCTCCTGGTCTGTTTTTCACAGATTCTGTCATGTTTTGCCTTTTCTTCGTTTTGCGAACCTTGAGCTTGCTTTTTCTTTGCAAAAACCTTTTGGCAATCTTGAGAAATAGTAGCTCTTCGAGATTATCTTTATTTCCAGTAGGGAAAAAATTATTTTACTGTGGGTACTAACCTCGCTAATCAGATTATGATGAGTTATGTATGAAGGGAGTTTTCAAGTGTGCGAGGGAAGATGATAAAAGAAGATTCAGGAGGGTCAAACGCTCAAGCTTGGGGATGCCCCCGTGCACCCCCAAGAAGTATTCAAGAAGACTCAAGCATCTAAGCTTGGGGATGCCCCCATGCATCCCCTTCTCCATCAAATTATCAGTTCGTCTTTCGTTCCACTATATTTTTTCACTTCATGCGTTATGTGCTATGCTTGGAGTGTCTTGCTCTTAGTTTCTTTTTTTAGTTTTCTTTAGCTTTGCTTGCTGTTCATAACAAGTTAGAACCCAGCTTTATTTGTGTGGGAGAGAAACACGCTCCACTTCAACCTAGAACACAACATAGGATTTTCATGCTTATCTTTGCTGTGTGTGTTCTTTGTCTTTCCATAGCTGCTGTCATGTTTAGCTCTTAGTTTTCATGCTTTTCTTTTTAAAGAGCTTTTGTTTAGTTGGTTGCTGAACTCTCTTGAGTTTTCATGTTTATCTTGTTAAGAGAGTTTGCCTGTTGCACTGAGTTGTGTGTCTTAACTTAAAGTAAGTAATTGAGGTTGCTATTTAATTTTAGTAGTAACTTGCAATATTTTTGAGGTATTGCCATGAGTAATGTCTGAACTTTTGGTGTCAAGAGCTTTAGCCTATTAATGATAGATGTCGTATTTTGGGCAATCCGTGTTTATTTTCGAAAACCTACAAAATAGTTGAGAACTTTAGCTACTAGATGGATCACTAATCTTTGGAGGGATCGAATATTAGAGTACACTCACGTACCATGAGTCGAGGATGCGCAAGGATAACCAAACCCCCATACACTCCTCCTCAGGGTACTTGTCTCTTTGTGAACCTCCTAATTAGATTGAGAGTTACCGATAATAAGTGCATGAGTTCTTCGGACTAATGTGAGTATTCGAAAGTTGACACTTCCACCTAGCCATATTTTTCTAGCCTCTTCGGTACCGTGCATTGCCCTTTCTCACCTCGAGAGTTGGCGCATACTTCGCCGGTGCAACCAAATCCTTGACACGATACGCTCTGTCATCATAAGCCTCATTATATCCTTCCTCAAAACAGCCACCATACCTACCTATCAAGGCATTTCCATAGCCTTTCCGAGATACATTGCCATGCAACATCCATCTTCTCATGACTTGATCTTCATGTCATACATGCTTTTTGCTTGATCGATGAGCTGCATGCTAGTTGGGCCTTGCCCTAATCATTGCTACATGACGCGCTAGTATCATTGCATATCCTGCTACACCGGCAGAGGCATACATTTGCATACATCATGATAGTTTCATTTTCTTTATGTTGAGTACTTTTGTAAAGTGTGAAAGATCTTCTATACTTCTTGTAATACATAGAGTGTTGCCCCTAAAGTGAGGAAAAGATCCCAAAGAGGACAAAATCAAAAGATCCCAAAGAGGACAAATGAGAGTTAAATAGAAAGAGCCATTGAGGCCACAAAAAAAATAAAAAATATAGAAAAAAGAGAAAAAGAAATAAAAAGAGAGAAGGGGGCACACTACTATTCCTTTTGAGAGATCCACACTCGTACTTCATCTTATACCTTGTACTCCATAGAGATTATCATTCTTGCATATAGCTATGTGGGGACCTTCACACTATAGAACTTGGCTTGTATATTCAATGATGAGCCTCCTCAAAAGAGCTCTAGGTCTTCTTGAGCGAGCAAGTTGGATGCACCCCCACTAGTTCCATTGGAGAGCTTACCTTAGCTCATATGTGCATCCGTTGCATGGCAATCCCTACTCCTCACATCATATCTATCATTTGGCTTTCTCTCGCCTATGATTGTCCTCATTGATGTGAGCCTTTCACACCTTTTTTGTCTTCCCCCTTCATCATTTTTCTCTCTTTGCCATCCTAAGTGTCAACTTTCTTGCTTACGCTCATCCATTGCATGAGTGCTCAAAATATCGAAAGGGAGTGGATCATTTTGACTTGTACCTGGCTAGTGGTCTGGGGATGAGTCAAGATAAGATTCCAAAGAAGACCAAGTGTGAAACTTTAGTAGATTAAGTTCTCAACAATACAAAAACTATGTTTTACTCTCTCGTATATCCCTATCCCCTTTCTTGCACGCAAACACCATTTGGAGACATTCGAGTCACGGACAGCGAGAGCTCTTGCACATTTATGTTCTTATGTTGCTTGTTACAATGCTAATATAGACTCTTGCTTGTTATGACTTGAATTGAATTACATGCCTTGATTGCTTTACTTAAAAAGTTCTTATATGGTTGGTAGCATGTCACCACAGAAATTATGCTTGTTATCATTTACCTACTCAAGGACGAGCAGGAATTAAGCTTGGGGATGTTGATACGTCCAAAAGATATCTATAATTTCTGCTTGCTCCATGCTTCTTTTGTGTGATATTGCTATGATATTGATGCACTTCCATACACTTTTGATCATATTTGGACTAACCTATTAACTCAGTGCACCACAGTGCCAGTTCCTGTTTTCGGCTGTTTTTCTATTTCAGGTTTCCCCCATATTAAAAGTGCTCCAAAAATTCCAGGAAAAATATAGGAAAAATCAGCGTACAGGAAGCTTCGCGAAGAACCAAAGATGGGCCAGAGGGGAGCCAGGGGAGGCCCAGGCGGCCACCTGGCGCAGCCCCACCCCTGGTCGCGCCAGGGGGGCGCCTGGGGCCCCTGCTCCGCCTCTGGCTGCCCCCCTTCGCATATATATCCCTCTCGTCTCGAAACCCTCGAGGACAGAACCCTTTTTCACGATCTCGCCTCTATTCCGCCGCTACAGCGTTTCCAAGATCGGGAGCATCAGGAGAACTCTTCCCGGCACCCTGCCGGAGGGGAGAACCACCACCGGGAGCTTCTCCACCACCATGGACGCTTCCCGGATGAGTCGTGAGTAGTCCACCTTGGACCATGGGTCCATGATCAGTAGTTATGTGATGTTCTCCTCCCCTCTTTGCTCTTCATGGTTTAGACCTCGTGAGCTGCCCTAAATGATCGAGGCACATATGTAATCTTTCTGATGTTGCTTTGCTGAGTTTGCTGGGATCTGATGGATTATGAGACTATGTTCAGATTGTGTTTGAGTAATATATTTGATTCACCTCTTTTATATCTTTGTTCTTGAGTAATTCTTGCATGTTCTCCATTGTTGTTTATTGCTTTGGCCAAGTAGTAGGTAGTAACTCCAAGAGGGAGCGTTATGCTTGATTGTGGGTTCATGCCCCCTGATGACTAGCTTGAGTGACAGAAACATGAGTCTAGGGGATGTGTTGTTGCCACAAGGGAGAAAAAAACGGTGCTTGTACTTGCGGGTGCAAGGATTGTTTACTTTACGCAAAGTTCTTTTAATGCAGTTGTTTGTTGCTTTGAGTTTACACTTTGGGTGGGATTCGCAACTTAATACCAGCGAGATGTTCTGGATAGATATCTCAAGGTGGATGATTAGTAGTAGATGCAGATGGATTTCGGTCTACTTGCCTTGGCGTACCGCCCATGCTTTTGAGCATCTACCTTTCTTTGTAGCATAGTTAGCATTGGTTTGCGCAAATAATCCTGTCAATTGCCCAGCTGTAATTTGTTTACCTCGCTTTGCTGTTTTATCGTCTTTTGGGAGAGAGACATCACTAGTGAACATCATGGGACCCCGGTCCATATTACCACCGCTGATCACACCTTCTATTTACTTCCTGTTTTTATTTCCTAGTTGCAGTCATAGCTATCATTATTATCTCTTGTGTTTGATCCTTTGTAAACAACAAGGCCGGAGGGATTGACAACCTCTCTGTACTCGTTGGGAGCAAAGTTATATGTATCTGTGTGCAGGTCCCGTCAACCGCTAAGTTTCTGGCGCCGTTGACACCTACTTGTCGACCCTCGGAGTCTCAAGGGATTCGATCCATGGTATCTTTGCCAAGGGAAATTTGCCGCTACCCTATATCTCAACCTTCCACTTGGGGTAACCAACGAGGGGCGAGAAGCCATCACTTCTTCAACCTCTGGTCTTCTTGCTCCAGCCGCCCAAACCAGCGCCGGTCATGCCTCATGCTCCTGCCTACCGTGGCCGGCTGCGATGTCGCGGAGGCCTCACCGCCCCCTACTATTCCCACCACTGGCTAGGCCCTGCGGTGACGGCATCCTCACATCGCAGCTGAACCAGTGAACCCTCGTAATCCTCTCCGCGCGGGCCTCCACTGCCGCGTCTTCCCCGGCTCCGCATCATCCCCTTCCTAGGCCTCACCGTCGTCCACCGCCCTGGTGCTCTCGGCGCGGCGTGGTCAAGGAACGACTTCCATCGGAAGAGTACTATAGGTGGAGAGGCTGACAGCTGGGTCCACGGCAGCCGCAAGGAAGTGCCTCCTTATTACGCGGAAAATAATTATTCCTCTACCTGACAGCAGGGACCCACCGGACGGGCCACCGTATTTGGCGAAAAAAATATTTCCCCCTGACTGATGGGACCCACCGGACGGGCCACCGTATTGCGCAACCCCCCC
>LR738710.1:533950866-533990742 GCA_902687465.1 Secale cereale | reverse complement strand
GCTCGGACCCACCGGAAGTGCCTCCTTATTATGCACAAAAAATGAATAGTCCCCCTGCTGGTTGGGACCCACCTTGGTGGGAGGCTGACTTGTGGGCCTACTAAGTTGACGGGGACGGTGTGCTTTGTCAACTTAGTCAATATGAACGATTGTAGCTCCAGTGACCGTACGATGTCCATCCAACGGCCATAGTGCTTCTTCAACCTCTGGTCTTGTTGCTCCAGCCGCCCAAAGCAGCGCCGGTCGTCCCGCATGCTCCTGCCTCCCGTGGCCGGTTGTGTTGCCGTGGAGGCCTCACCACCCCTACTATTCCCACCGCTGGCCAGGCCATCCCTCTACTCACCCACACCCCCTGTTATTCTGCGGCGACGGCAGCCCCACACCGCAGTGAACCAGTGAACCCTCGTACTCCTCTACGCGTGGGCATCCACTGCCGTGTCTTCCCCGTCTCTGCGTCATCCCCTTCCTAGGCCTCGCCGTCGTCCACCGCCCTGGTGCTCTCGGCGCGGCGTGGTCAACGTGGTCAAGGAACGGCTTCATCGGACGTGGACTGTACGTGGAGAGGCTGACAGCTGGGTCCACGGCCGCAGCAAGGAAATGCCTCCTTATTACGCACAAAATAATTATTCCTCCACCTGACAGCGGGGATCCACCAGACGGGCCACCGTATTTCACGAAAAAAAATGTTTCCCCCTGACTGATGGGACCCACCAGCTACATCTTCGCACGCAAGGAAGTGCGTCCGGGCAAAAAAAAATGATTTGCTCCCTAACTGCTGGGACCCACCAGCTACATCTTCGCACGCAAGGAAGTGCCTGACAGTCGGGACCCACCTGGTCGAAGCGTACGTAGCGTTGTTGATGACCCACAAGTGTAGGGGATCTATCGTAGTCCTTTTGATAAGTAAGAGTGTCGAACCCAACGAGGACCAGAAGGCAATGATAGGCAGTTTCCAGTAAGGTATTTTCTGCAAGCACTAAAATTATAGGTAACATATAGTTTTGTGATAAGGTAATTGGTAGCAAGTAACAAAAGGTAAAAGTAAATAAGGTGTAGCAAGGTGGCCCAATCCTTTTTGTAGAAAAGGACAATCCTGGATAAAATCTTATATAAAATAAAGCGCTCCCGAGGACACATGGGAATTATCGTCAAGCTAGTTTTCGTCACGATCATCTGATTCGCGTTCGGTACTTTGATAATTTGGTATGTGGGTGGACCGGTGCTTGGGTGTTGTCCTTACTTGGACAAGCCTCCAACTTATGATTAACCCTAATGCAAGCATCCGCAACTACAAAAGAAGTATTAAGGTAAACCTAACCATAGCATGAAACAAGTGGATCCAAATCAGCCCCTTACGAAGCAACGCGTAAACTAGGGTTTAAGCTTCTGTCACTCTAGCAACCCATCATCTACTTATTACTCCCCAATGCCTTCCTCTAGGCCCAAATAATGGTGAAGTGTCATGTAGTCGACGTTCACATGACACCACTAGAGGAGAGACGACATACATCTCATCAAAATATTGAACGAAGACCAAATTCACATGACTACTAATAGCAAAACTTCTCCCATGTCCTCAGGAACAAAAGTAACTACTCACAAGACATAATATTGTTCATGATCAGAGGGGTATTAATATGCAATATGGATTTGAACATATGATCTTCCACCAAGTAAACCAACTAGCATCAACTACAAGGAGTAATCAACACTACTAGCAACCCACAGGTACCAATATGAGGTTTGGGAACGAAGATTGGATACAAGAGATGAACTAGGGTTTGAGAGGAGATGGTGTTGATGAAGCTGTTGATGAAGATAGCTCTCCCCAAGATGGGAGAGTTGTTGGTGATGACGGCGATGACGATTTCCCCCTCCCAGAGGGAAGTATCCCTGGCAGAATAGCTCTGCTAGAGCCCTAGATTGGTTTCTGCCTCGGTTCCGCCTCGAGACGGCGGCGTCTGGTCCCGAAAGCCTTCTTGTGATTTTTTCCAGGTCAAAACACCTCATATAGGAGAAGATGGGTATCGGAGGGCTTTCGGGGGGCCCACGAGACAGGGGGCGCGCCCCCCACCCTCGTGGACAGCCGGTGGCCCCCCTCGTGAACTTCTTTCGCCAGATATTTTTTATATTTTCTGAAACGGAGTTCTGTGAAGTTTCGGGGCTTTTGGAGTTGTGCAGAATAGGTTTCCAGAGTTTGCTCATTTTCCAGCCCAGAATTCCAGCTGCTGGCTTTCTCCCTCTTCATGTAAACCTTGTAAAATAAGAGAGAAAAGGCATAAGTATTGTGACATAATGTGTAATAACAACCCATAATGCAATAAATATCAACATATAAGCATGATGCAAAATGGACGTATCAGTTGTCATTCTGGTCCGGAACGTGTACGTACATACTGGTCGATGTAGAGGCACGCACGTGTCGTAGTAGAGGCGCGCACGTAGCATGTACACGTACGTACAGCGGCCAGTGTGCAAGAAAGAAAATACGATCACGTACGTACATACAGGCAGGGTCTCGAACGCCTACTCGCGCATACGTACGGGCAGGGCTCGTGTACATGGCTGGGTCGGAACGGAGAAACAACGTCGCCGTCATGTTCATGGGGAGCCAACCGGCTGGGTCGGAACGGAATGCGTCGTCGTGTTCATCGGGAGGGCTTGGACGGGATAGCCGATGGAAACGAGGCCTAGCATACCGCAGAACAGAGGAAACGGCCTTGTGTTCGACCGGCCACGTTTGAAACGGGGTCCTGTTCATCGGGAGGGGTCGAGCGTACTGCAAAATGGAGGAAACGGACCTCCTACGGTCGAAATGGAGGTTCCGTTGATCGGGAGGGGTGTGGCGTACCGCAAAACGGAGGAAACATACTTGTGTTGGAGCGCTACGGTCAAAACGGGGGTCCTGTTCATCGGGAGGGGTGTGGCGTACCGCAAAACGGAGGAAACGGACTTGTGTTGGAGCGCTATGGTCGAAACGGGGGTCCTGTTCATCGGGAGGGGTGTGGCGTACCGCAAAACGGGACTCCACGGGATACTGTTCATCACCACCGTCGACCCCCTCCAGCCTCCACGGGCTACTGTTCATCCACCGTCGACCTCCTCCAGCCTCCACCTGCGACTGTTCAGCCTCCACCGCGCGCTACTCCACCGGCTACTGTTCAACCAGCCCTCTCCATGGGCTCCTGTTCAACCACCCATCCACGGGCTACTGTTCATCCATCCCTCCACCGTCTACTGTTCATGCAGCCCTCCACGGGCTACTGTTCATCCATCCCTCCACCGCGCGCTACTCCACCGTCTACTGTTCATGCAGCCCCAACCGGCTCGACCGAACGGGGTCCTGTTCATGTAGAGGCAACACCACGGGGTCCTGTTCAGCAACCCCCACCGGGAACTGTTCATCCAAACCCCCAGCAACGCTCACTGTTCATGCGGAGGCAGCATCGATCGGCTTCAGTTAGCAGCAGTAGCGAATGAATCGCTCGATCGGGTTCAGTTAACAGCCATCGATCGATCGCTCGGGTTCAGTAACGCGTAGCCTGCAGTGCAATCTCTCGAGTTCAGTTAGAGCCCAACGCCTCGCTCGAGTTCAGTTAGAGCCCAACGCCTCACACCCACGCGCGTGCGTGTACGAGAGAAATGCGCACGCACGGCCCCGACCACCCACCGTAACCGGGAACACCCCGATATTTTCCTCGCCCTCGCTTCTACCATGATTTTTTCTATCATGGACGGCCCAAAGAATTTCATGCAGCTGCGTCTCCGGCCAGCCCAGGACGAAAAGCCCATTTTTTGTCATGATTTTTTGTCATAGAAGTAGGACCCCACCACATCTATGATGATACCGTGTTTTGTCACAATTGTTGTCATAGAAGTGTCATAAGTATGACACAAAAAAGTTTCGTTCGGCCCAAAATGTCATGGATGTGTCTTTTTTTTGTAGTGATGATATTAAAATGGTTGTGATGTGGTATGATAGGGTGGTATCCTCCTTTGAACGATTCAAGTGGTCTGACTTGGCCAATGTTCATGCATGTAGTTGAAACAAAATCAACATAGCCTCCACGATATTTATGTCCATGATGATTTGTATCCTACTCATGCTTGAACTCATTGTTTATTAATTTTAATGCATGTTCACGACTGTTGTCGCTCTCTAGCTGGTCGCTTCCCAGTCTCTTTCTAGCCTTCGCCTGTACTAAGCGGGAATACTGCTTGTGCATCCACTTCCATAAACCCCAAAGTTATTCCATATGAGTCCACCATACCTTCCTTTATGCGGTATCTACCTCCCGTTCCAAGTAAATTTGTATGTGCCAAACTCTAAACCTTCAAATGAAATTCTGTTTTGTATGCTCGAACAGCTCATGTATCAACTAGGATTGTCTATATCTTCCATGCTAGGTGGGTTATTCTCACGATGAGTGGACTCCGCTCATCATTCATGAGAAAATGGCTGGTAACCGAGATGCCCAGTCCCATGCTCAAATCATAATAATTAAACAAAACTCCCCTAGGGTTGTTGCTGGTTTGGACGGTACCCGTTATTTCGGGCTAGCCGTGGAGTGTGCTTGTTGGCGGTTGGGGGAGTATAAACTTTACCATTCTGTTTGGGAACCGCCTATAATGTGTGTAGCATGGAAGATGTCGAGATTCTTAGTTGTTATGTTGATAATGAGAGTATACCGCTCAAAATATTATTCATCTCTATTTAAAAATCGATCTCTGGCACCTCTACAAATCCCTGCTTCCCTCTGCGAAGGGCCTATCTATTTACGTTTATGTTGAGTCATCACCCTCTTATTAAAGAGCACCAATTGGAGAGCACCGCTGTCATTTGCATGTATTGCTATTAATTTACATCGAGTATGATTGTGACTGGATCTCTTTTACCATTAAATACAATGTCTAGACAGTCCTTGATCTTTAAAGGTGCTCTGCATTTATGTTTTGCGATCTCAAAAAGGGTTGCAAATACCATCTTGTTATATCATATTATGATTGTTTTGAGAAAGTGTTGTCATCCGAGGTTTATTATTATTCCTCGCTAGTTGATTATGCCATTGACATGAGTAGACATGAGACCAGAAAGTTATTGTGAATGCGGTTAGTTCATGATCTTTGCTGAAAACTTGAATGCTGGCTTTACATATTTACAACAACAAGAGCAAACAGAGTTTGTCAAAGTTTTCTTTATCACTTTCAGTTTATCAACTGAATTGCTTGAGGACAAGCAAAGTTTTAAGCTTGGGGGAGTTGATACGTCTCCAACGTATCTACTTTTCCAAACACTTTTGCCCTTGTTTTGGACTCTAACTTGCATGATTTGAATGGAACTAACCCGGACTGACGTTGTTTTCAGCAGAACTGCAATGGTGTTATTTTTGTGCAGAAATAAAAGTTCTCGGAATGACCTGAAATTCAACGGAAAATTATTTTGGAATATATATAAAATATCTGAGAAAAGAACCAGACCAGGGGCCCACACCCTGTCCACGAGGGTGGGGGGCGCGCCCCCCTGCCTCGTGGGCCCACTGTTGCTCCACCGACGTATCCCCCGACTCCATATATTCACTTTCGGGGAGAAAAAATTAGAGAGAATGAATTATCACATTTTACGATACGGAGCTGCCGCCAAACCCTAATCTCTTCCAGGAGGGCCGATCTGGAGTCCGTTTGGGGCTCCGGAGAGTGGAGATCATCGTCGTCGTCATCATCAACCTTCCTCCATCACCAATTCCATGATGCTCACCGCCGTGCATGAGTAATCCCATCGTAGGCTTTCTAGACGGTGATGGGTTGGATGAGATTTATCATGTAATCGAGATAGTTTTGTTAGGGTTTGATCCCTAGTATCCACTATGTTCTAAGATTGAGGTTGCTATGACTTTGCCATGCTTAATGCTTGTCACTAGGGCCCGAGTGCCATGATTTCATATCTGAACCTATTATGTTTTCATGAATATATGTGTGTTCTTGATCCTATCTTGCAAGTCAATAGTCACCTACTATGTGTTATGATCCGGCAACCCCGAAGTGACAATAGTCGGGACCACTCCCGGTGATGACCGTAGTTTGAGGAGTTCATGTATTCACTATGTGTTAATGCTTTGGTCCGGTACTCTATTAAAAGGAGGCCTTAATATTCCTTAGTTTCCAATAGGACCCCGCTGCCACGGGAGGGTAGGACAGAAGATGTCATGCAAGTTCTTTTCCATAAGCATGTATCGGAATACATGCCTACATTACATTGATGAACTAGAGCTAGTTCCGTGTCACCCTAGGTTATAACTATTACATGAGGAATCGCATCTGACATAATTATCCATCACCGATCCAATGCCTGTGAGCTTTTCACATATTGCTTGTTTCTTATCTACTTTCCGCTGCTAATGTTACAATCACTACAAAACTACTATCGCTACTTTTGTCACCGTTACCGTTACTTCCATATTACCTTGTTACTAAATTACCTTGCTGCAGATACTAAGTTTTCCATGTGTGGTTGAATTGACAACTCAGCTACTAATACTTGAGAGTATTCGTTGGCTCCCCTTGTGTCGAATCAATAAATTTGGGTTGAATACTTTACTCTCGAAAACTGTTGCGATCCCCTACACTTGTGGGTTATCAGGGATCAAAAGCATAAGATGATGATCGCCATATCATGTCACATATTTTGATTGCATGTGATGTTTATCTTATTATGCTTCTTATTTTGCTTAGTACGGCGGTAGCATTATAAGATAATCCCTTACAAAAATTTCAAGGTACAAGTGTTCTCCCTGAGTATGCACTGTTGCGAAAGTTCGTCGTGCCGAGACACCACCTGATGATCGGGTGTGATAAGCTCTGCGTTCAAATACAACGGGTGTATGACAGTTTTGCACATGCAGAATACTCGGGTTAAACTTGACGAGCCTAGCATGTATAGACATGGCCTCGGAACACTGAAGACCGAAAGGTCGAGCGTGAATCATATAGTAGATATGATCAACATAAGATGTTCACCATTGAAAACTACTCCATCTCACGTGATGATCGGACATGGTTTAGTTGATTTGGATCACGTGATCATTTAGATGACTAAAGGGATGTCTATCTAAGTGGGAGTTCTTTAGTAATATGATTAACTGAACTTTAATTTATCATGAACTTAGTCCTGATAGTTTTTGCATATCTATGTTGTTGTAGATCAATAGCACGTGCTACTGTTCCCTTGAATGTTAATGTGTTCCTAGAGAAAGCTAAGCTGAAAGATGATGGTAGGTATTACACGGACTGGGTCCGTAACTTGAGGATTATCCTCATTGCTGCACAGAAGAATTATGTCCTTGAAGCACCACTAGGTGACAAGCCCCCTCCCGCTAATGTAGACGCTTTGAACGTCTGGCAGACGCAGTCTGATGACTACTCGATAGTTCAGTGTGCCATGCTTTACGGCTTAGAAATGGGACTTCAACGACATTTTGAACGTCATGGAGCATATGAGATGTTCCAGGAGTTGAAGTTAATATTTTAAGCAAATGACCGGATTGAGAGATATGAAGTCTCCAATAAGTTCTACAGCTGCAAGATGGAGGAGAACAGTTCTATCAGTGAACACTTGCTCAGAATGTCTGGGTACTACAATCATATGACTCAACTTGGTTGCAAAGTTGACGAAGATAGTGTTATTGATAGAGTTCTTCAATCACTTCCACCAAGCTATAAAGGCTTCATGGTGAACTATAACATGCAAGGGATGCAAAAGACAATTCCCAAGCTCTTCGCTATGCTCAAAGCTGCGGAGGTAGAAATCAAAAAGGAGCATCAAGTGTTGACGGTTAACAAGACCACTAGTTTCAAGAAAAAGGGCAAGGGAAAGAAGGGAAACTTCAAGAAGAATAGCAAGACAGTTGCTACTCCCACGAAGAATCCCAAGTCTGGAGCCAAGCCTGAAACTGAGTGCTTCTACTACAAAGGGACTGGACACTGGAAGCGGAACTGCCCCATGTATTTGGCGGATAAGAAGGATGGCAAAGTGAACAAAGGTATATTTGATATACATGTTATTGATGTGTACCTTACTAATGCTCGTAGTAGCACCTGGGTATTTGATACTGGTTCGGTTGCTAATATTTGTAACTCCAAACAGGGGCTACGGATTAAACGAAGATTAGCTAAGGACGAGGTAACGATGCGCGTGGGAAATGGTTCCAAAGTCGATGTGATCGCCGTCAGCACGCTACCTCTACATCTACCTTTGGGATTAGTTTTAGACCTGAATAATTGTTATTTGGTGTCAGCGTTAAGCATGAACATTATATCTGGATCTTGTTTATTGCGAGACGCTTATTCATTTAAATCTAAGAATAATGGTTGTTCTATTTATATGAGTAATATTTTGTATGGTCATGCACCCTTGAAGAGTGGTCTATTCTTGTTGGATCTCGATCGTAGTGATACACATCTATAATACCTAAATAGTTCATCCCCACTAACCTATTTCTCTTGACATGCAGTCTATCCACCTCACCATGTATGCCCCACACAATCACTTCATTTCTCATGCAGCCAGGTCATCCACTTTACCCCGCACGCCTGCATGACAAACCTTTGATCCTGTCTTACGGTACTTCTTTTTAAGAAATCTTATTGTACTTCTTCTTGCACATGGGTATGCACCCTTCCTTCGCTTTTGCATGCATCGCGTCTCTTCCTTTCTACACAGTGCGCGTCTTTTAGTATTCCCATATGGCCCACACCGCTTGCCGGTGCATGTACATAATTATTTACTGTTAGATAAACCGGCCTTGATCTCCTACACACCACTAAAAATAAATCCCAGACTATTCGCCTCCCTATCTTCTCTGTTTCTGATCTCTTGCGCCTCTGCTTGATCTCCTTCTCAATAAACTATGGTCCGCCTATTTCGGCAGCTCACCCCTTGCCGACATCCTCACCGTCCATATTTTGATTGGGAATCAACGCTACAGCGTGATGTCGTCTGCCCGCCGCCGTTCAAGATCGAAGTTGCAGCCTACCCCATGACGAAGGTTATTTTCACCATCTTCTGCCTGTGAGGATCTCTACCGCCGCATAAGGTAGTCCCCATCACGGCATCACCCGCCGCATCTGAAAGAAAAACTACTGCCTGCAAGGACGAAAAATCTTTCTACCCGCGGCTTTATCTGCACGGTGTTCTTTCTTGGTCTGCAGTTCATCCTCTCTCTCTGTGTGTGATGGAGTTTATAGTATAGAATATCAAATCGATTTGTTGATCTGAACCTCTCTTTGTATGCCATATCTTCCATGTATATATTTGTGCGCTGGTTTATACTCATGGGGATTTCCTTATCTGAGAAAACTATATTGTGGGCAGATTGTTTTGCGGGATTGGAAGGTCAACTGCTTGATTCAAATGGATACGGTCGATCAGCATCTACAATGAAATCACAAGGTATCACCTTCGTCTTAAATTTTCTACAGCCTCACTCATATTTTACTATATCTCCTACGACCATAAGCATTTCTATTCTTTTCCTATACACCAGCCTACAATAGCTGGTACAAATCATGACCTACAAATTATTTTTATCAGTGATATTTACTTATTTTATGAAGTTTTGGATGTCACCATTTGCCTCTGTATCGGAAATGCTTGCATAGAGCAGGGGCGCCCAGGGAGGTGACGGAGTTGACGCGGAGAGACCATGCGATGCCAACTCTGTTTGGTACATATACAATTCTGCATGTGCCTTTGTGGCTAGAATGAGAACTGCTGCTACAGCCACCCCTCACCATCGCCCAGTGCGATTGTAGCCAATCACCTCAGTTTATTTTTCTCACCATGCTCCGCTCCAGTTCCGTGTAGTGGATTTGGGGGGCTCGAGAGGTGATATGTTTTGCAGATCTCCTTAATTGTTTCAAAGGTTAGATCTCTTAACAAATGTCTAAAACGTTGCTTTTTATCTCTCATTTATAGCGAAGGCATCCCCTTGCTTATATGTTGCGTTGCTAATAGAAAAGCTCAAGTTTTGTTTGCTGGAAGAATTTTTTAAAAATTGATTGACATTTGTAGCATTAGTAATGGGTTATCTTTCCATTTTGTTGAGAAGCTGTTAACTTTCATTTTACTTGGTTTCTTTCCATTGAACTGGATGAATATAATCGGACAGTCTATTTATCCATGTGATTATAGTACATGCCACTATTGATTTCATCCACAAAGAATAATGTTTAAGATCTTCGATTCTTCGTAGATTAAAGGTGTGCACTAAGCGTTAGTGGATCGTACATCCACATATCTTCCTCTGTTTAAGTATCCAGCTTATAAATCCAAACAAATTAATCTGTTCTAACTGTTGTGTCTTCCCGAGTAGTCTTCTGTAATTTGCATATGCTGAACTGACTAAGTGAAGTTGTTTGCATTTCTTGATTCTAATACAGTACAGACTTTATTATCTCATGCTTCTCGATTAGTTGGCTATGAACTTCTCCACCTTGCTCGTGGGTCATAATTAAATAATTGTATGGCTTATCTGTTGACATTTGTGTTCCAGAGATTGTATCCATGAACTTGATTCAAGAGATTAGGGAATATATACATCTCAGCCTTGATACTGGATTGAAAGCCCCCACAATAGCCTCCATCTCACCCGACTTATGTCATGAAGACAATTCATTTTTATTATTTGTATGAAGAAAAAGTGACAAAAGGCAAAATATTGGGAGGTTCAGCACTAGGACATTGCTTGAGTGTCGATACTATCTCCTGTTGCACCTTGTGGGCCTTCCAGTGACATGGATATTTGAGGTAAATACTTTTGTTGCCACACAAATAGATATGGATCATTTTTTAATCAGTTGGTATTGTATGTTACCTTACAATATCGGAGGGATAAACTTCCTCTGGTATACCAATAAAGGATCACATGGACAGTGATCAGAAATTTAGGATAGATGGGAAGTGGAATGCTACATATCAAGTTAGCTCAAATCATGCAAGTTCGGTGTAGTATCTGATTGCCTGACTCCATGCTATCTATGTTCAGTTTTCACTTGCTGAAACCGTTTTTCTCAGAATATGCCTATTGTGTGAGGTCTGAACAAAACAATTCATCATGTTTAGATTTTAGACCAGAAAATTGCCATAATTTACTTGTCATTTTCTTATTGTAGCTTATAACTTTTCATGCATAGTTTATTTTTGTTTGATACAAATTCCGGTTAGAACACGATAATTTGGATCTCGGTGCTTATGTTTATAGGTAATCATGCTTTTTACAGCTCAAAGCTTTGAGATGAGGGAGTTGGTACTCAATTTGGCAAAAAGAGAAAGGAATATGTTTTTTGTTCATATTGGAGCTCCATCAATCACTGTCAAGAATTGCAAACAAGCAACTACAGTGGCCAATAATGCACATATGAAGATTGATTTACAACAACAATTATATTAATAGTCTCAAAAAGGCATTTGGACCTAATCTTCATGTTGTGTATTTTGGAATCCCCATTAGTGTGTTTAGATAGATTAATATTCATGTAAGTCACACCAGATTACTCATGTCATATCACCATATTTAGTTAAAAAAATGATCGCATAACTCACGTTTTGCGATATTTATAATATACAAAGTATTGTGCACATTGCAATTTTCCCATATTAAGTTGTAAATACATTATGCAGAAAGTTATTCAATTTTACATCATGTTCATAAAACTAAGAGTTCCCACAGCAACGCGCGAGTATTCATAATATTGAAGCCAAAAGATGCAAGGTTGATAATGATAGTGCAACTTATTTGTGGCACTGCCATTTAAGTCATACTGATGTAAAGCGCATGAAGAAACTCCATACTGATGGACTTTTGGAATCACTTGATTATGAATCACTTGGTGCTTGTGAACCATGCCTCATGGGCAAGATGACTAAAACTCCGTACTCCAGAACAATGGAGCGAGCAACTAATTTGTTAGAAATCATACATACTGATGTATGTGGACCAATGAGTGTTGAGGCTCGCGGCGGGTATCGTTATTTTCTGACCTTCAATGATGATTTGAGCAGATATGGGTATATCTACTTAATAAAACACAAGTCTGAAACGTTTGAAAAGTTCAAAGAATTTTAGAGTGAAGTAGAGAATCATCGTACAAGAAAATAAAGTTTCTACGATCTGATCGTGGAGGTGAATATTTGAGTTATGAGTTTGGTCTTCATTTGAAACAATGTGGAATAGTTTCACAACTCACGCCACCCGGAACACCACAACGTAATGGTGTGTCCGAACGTCGTAACCGTACTTTATTAGATATGGTGAGATCTATGATGTCTTTTACTGGTTTACCACTATCGTTTTGGGGTTATGCTTTAGAGACAGTTGCATTCACGTTAAATAGGGCACCATCTATATCCGCTGAGACGACACCTTATGAACTGTGGTTTGGCAAGAAACCAAAGTTGTTGTTTCTTAAAGTTTGGGGCTACGATGCTTATGTGAAAAAGCTTCAACCTGATAAGCTCGAACCCAAGTCGGAGAAATGTGTCTTCATAGGATACCCAAAGGAGACTGTTGGGTACACCTTCTATCACAGATCCGAAGGCAAGATATTCGTTGCTAAGAATGGATCCTTTCTAGAGAAGGAGTTTCTCTCGAAAGAAGTGAGTGGGAGGAAAGTGGAACTTGATGAGGTAATTGTACCTTCTCCCGAATTGGAAAGTAGTACATCACAGAAACTAGTTCCAGTGATTCCAACACCAATCAGTGAGGAAGCCAATGATGATGATCATGAAACTTTGGATCAAGTTACTACTGAACCTCGTAGGTCAACCAGAGAACGTTCTGCACCAGAGTGGTACGGGAACCCGGTTCTGGAAGTCATGTTACTAGACCATGATGAACCTACGAACTATGAGGAAGCGATGATGAGCCCAGATTCTGCAAGATGGCTCGAAGCCATGAAATCTAAGATGGGATCCATGTATTAGAACAAAGTGTGGAATTTGGTTGACTTGCCCGATGATCGGCAATCCATTGAAAATAAATGGATCTTCAAGAGGAAGACCGACGCTGACGGTAATGTTACTATCTACAAAGCTCGACTTGTTGTGAAAGGTTTTCGACGAGTTCAAGGAGTTAACTATGATGAGACTTTCTCACCCGTAGCGATGCTTAAGTCTGTCTGAATCATGTTAGCAATTGCCGCATTTTATGATTATGAAATCTGGCAAATGGATGTCAAAACTGCATTCCTAAATGGATACCTCAAAGAGGAGTTGTATATGATGCAACTAGAAGGTTTTGTCGATCCTAGAGGTGCTAACAAAGTGTGCAAGCTCCAGCGATCCATCTATGGACTGGTGCAAGCATCTCGGAGTTGGAATATACGCTTTGATGAGGTGATCAAAGCATATGGTTTTATATAGACGTTTGGAGAAGCATGTATTTACAAGAAAGTGAGTGGGAGCTCTATAGCATTTCTGATATTATATGTATGACATATTGTTGATTGGAAATGATATAGAATTTCTGGATGGCATAAAAGGATACTTGAATAAGATTTTTTCAATGAAAGACCTCGGTGAAGCTGCTTATATATTAGGCATCAAGATCTATATAGATAGATCAAGACGCTTAATTGGACTTTCACAAAGCACATACCTTGATAAAGTTTTGAAGGAGTTCAAAATGGATCAGTCGAAGAAAGGGTCCTTGCCTGTGTTACAAGGTGTGAAGTTGAGTAAGACTCAATGCCCGACCACTGCAGAAGATAGAGAGAAAATGAAAGTCATTCCCTATGCCTCAGCCATAGGATCTATCATGTATGCAATGCTGTGTACCAGACCTGATGTGTGCCTTGCTATAAGTTTAGCAGGGAGGTACCAAAGTAATCCAGGAGTGGATCACTAAAGTACCTGAAAAGGACAAGAACATCCTAAAGTACCTGAAAAGGACAAATGATATGTTTCTTGTTTATGGAGGTGACAAAGAGCTCGTCGTAAATGGTTACGTCGATTCAAGCTTTGACACTGATCTGGATGACTCTAAGTCACAAACCGGATATGTATTTCTATTGAACGGTCGAGCTGTCAGTTGGTGTAGTTCCAAGCAGAGCGTCGTGGCGGGATCTACGTGTGAAGCGGAGTACATAGCTGCTTCGGAAGCAGAAAATGAAGGAGTCTGAATGAAGGAGTTCATATCCGATCTAGGTGTTATACCTAGTGCATCAGGTCCAATGAAAATCTTTTGTGACAACACTGGAGCAATAGCCTTGGCGAAGGAATCCACGTTTCACAAGAGAACAAAGCCCATCAAGAGACGCTTCAATTCCATCTGCGATCAAGTCAAGGAGGGAGACATAGAAATTTGCAAGATACATATGGATCTGAATGTCGTAGACCCGCTGACTAAGCCTCTTCCACGAGCAAAACATGATCAGCACCAAGACTCCATGGGTGTTAGAATCATTACTATGTAATATGGATTATTGACTCTAGTTCAAGTGGGAGACTGAAGGAAATATGCCCTAGAGGTAATAATAAAGTTGTTATTTGTATTTCCTTATATCATGATAAATGTTTATTATTCATGCTAGAATTGTATTAACCGGAAACTTAGCACATGTGTGAATACATAGACAAAATAGAGTGTCCCTAGTATGCCTCTACTAGACTAGCTCATTGATCAAAGATGGTTATGTTTCCTGTCCATAGACATGAGTTTCATTTGATCAATGGGATCACATCATTAGGAGAATGATGTGATGGACAAGACCCATCCGTTAGCTTAGCAACTTGATCATTTAGTTTTACTGCTATTGCTTTCTTCATAACTTATACATGTTCCTATGACTATGAGATTGTGCAACTCCCGAATACCGGAGGAACGCCTTGTGTGATATCAAACGTCACAACGTAACTGGGTGATTATAAAGATGCTCTAGAGGTGTCTCCGAAGGTGTTTGTGGTGTTGGCATAGATCAAGAATAGGATTTGTCACTCCGAGTGTCGGAGAGGTATCTCTGGGCCCACTCCGTGATACACATCATAACAAGCCTTGCAAGCAAATGACTAATGAGTTAGTCACGAGATGATGTATTATGGAACGAGTAAAGAGACTTGCCGGTAACGAGATTAACTAGGTATAGTGATACCGACGATCGAATCTCGGGCAAGTAACATACCGATGACAAAGGGAACGACGTATGTTGTTATGCGGTTTGACCGATAAAGATCTTCGTAGAATATGTATGAGCCAATATGAGCATCCAGGTTCCACTATTGGCTATTGACCGGAGATGAGTCTCGGTCATGTCTACATAGTTCTCGAATCCGTAGGGTCCGCATGCTTAACGTTCGATGACGATCGATATTATGAGTTTATGAGTTTTGATATATCGAAGATAGTTCGGAGTCCCGGGTGTGATCATAAACATGACGAGGAGTCTCGGAATGTCTGAGACATAAAGATTGATATATTGGACGACTATATTCGGACACCAGAAGAGTTTCGGGTGTTATCGGATAAAACCGGAGTGACGGAGGGGTTACCGGACCCCCCCCCCCCTCGGGGAGTATGTGCCATAATGGGCCATGAGGTAAAGAGAGAGGCAGCCCACTAGGGTTGGCCGCCCCCCAAGGGAATCCTATTTGGACTAGGAGTGGGGGGAGGCGCCCCTCTCCTTCCTTCTCCTCTTCTTCTTCCTTTCCTACTCCTAGTAGGAATAGGAAAGGGGGATTACTACTCATACTAGGAGTAGGAAACCTACTCCTCGCGCGCCCTATAGGGCCGGCCAGCCCTTCCCCCTTGCTCCTTTATATACGGGGGCAGAGGGCACCCAAGGACACACAAGAAACATTGTTTTAGCTGTGTGCGGTGCCCTCCTCCACAGAAGCACACCTCGGTCATATCGTTGCAGTGCTTAGGCGAAGCCCTCCGTTGGTAACTTCATCATCTCTGTCACCACGCCGTCGTGCTGATGAAACTCTCCCGTGAAGCTCAACTGGATCAAGAGCTCGTGGGACGTCATTGAGCTGAACATGTGCTGAACGCGAAGGTACCGTACGTTTGGTCCTTGGATCGGTTGGATCACAAAGACATTCGACTACATCAACTGCGTCACTAGACGCTTCCGCTTTCGGTCTACGAGGGTACGTAGACAGACTATCCCCTCTCGTTGCTATGCATCTAGTAGATAGATCTCGCACGATCATAGGAAATTTTTGAAATACTACGTTCCCCAACAGAACAATCATCCCCACAAATCTTGGACACGCCATATTTATCTTGAAGCTTTGTCCACAACTCATGAGCATCCCGAAACGGCATGAGTTGAAAAATAACTACATTGCTCAAAGCATCGAAAAGCACATTAGAAGCTTGAGCATTGAGATAAGAGTTTTTCTCACCCTCTAAAGATAATATTTGGAGATCCTTTGGAGGAGAAAAACACATATCTACAGTTCGCTCTAAATTTGGGTCCATGACCCTAAAGAGATTAAGCATGCGAATTACCCAAACATCAAAATTTGTGCCATAGAAAATAAGAGTGTCAGAGAATCCTAAACCCCTAGTCAACATCCTTACTCTCTAGGTGGTTAAGCACTATAAAGAGAGACATGGCTCTAATACCAATTAAAAGATCATGGATGTCGCCTATAGGGGGTGAATAGGCGCTTTAAAATAATTATGATTTAGGCTTGAACAATGCGGAAGAAACCTCGCGATTAATTTGCCAAGCACAAAACCTACAACAACTAGGCTCACCTATGTGCACCAACCACTTATGCTAAGCAAGATACACTACCACGTGATAGCAAGATATATAGCAAGAAACAATATGACTATCACAAAGTAAAGTGCATAAGTAAAGGGATCGGGTAAGAGATAACCGAGGCACGCGGAGACGAGGATGTATCCCGAAGTTCACACCCTTGCGGATGCTAATCTCCGTTTGGAGCGGTGTGGAGGCACAATGCTCCCCAACTAGGGCCACCGTAATCTCCTCACGCCCTCGCACAATGCAAGATGTCGTGAATCCACTAAGGGACCCTTGAGGGCGGTCACCGAACCCGTAAAAATGGCAACCCTTGGGGGCGGTCAGCGAACCCGTACAAATTGCTCGGGGCGATCTCCACAACCTAATTGGAGACCCCGACGCTTGCTCGGAGCTTTACACCACAATGATTGAGCTCCGAACACCACAAAGGTTGGGGCTATCTTCACAACTTAATTGGAGACCCCCAACGACACCACGAAGCTTCACCATAATGGAATATGGCTCCGAGGTGACCTGAACCATCTAGGGCACCCAAGCACCCAAGAGGAACAAGCTCAAGGGTACCAAGCACCCAAGAGTAATAAGCTTCTCAACTTCACTTCAATGTATCATCGTGGAGAGCTCAAACCGATGCACCAAATGCAATGTCAAGGGCACATGGAGTACCCAAGTCATTCTCTCCCAAATCCCACCAAAGCAACTAATGCTGGGGAAGAAATGAGAGGAAGAACAAGAAGGAGAACACCAAGATCTCCAAGATCTAGATCCAAAGGGTTCCCCTCACATAGAGGAGAAAGTGATTGGTGGAAATGTGGATCTAGATCTCCTCTCTCTTTTCCTCCAAAAACTACTAAGAATCCATGAAGGGATTGATAGATAGCAAGCTCGAAGAAAGTCAATAATGGGGGAAGAACACGAGCTCAAAGGATAAGGTTCATTGGGGAAGAAGACCCCCTCTTATAGGTGGGAAAAATCAACTGTTATGCTCACAGCCCGCACCGAGCGATACTACCGCTTGTCATCAGTTACTACCGCTAGGGGTAGCGGTACTACCGCTAAGGGTAGCAGTATTACTGCTTGCGAGCAGTACTAAAGAAATACATCTGTGCCTACGATCGTTGGACTTATGACGAGTTTTTGGTCCGGAGCGGAAGTAGCCACGGAAGTAAAAAATTACATCCCCGTCAAGCGGTAGAACCGCTCCCAATTATGGTAGTACCGCTGCAGCCCTTTTGAGGACACCAAAACTGACACAACTTCTGCAAACGGACTCCAAATTCAACTAAACCAAGTTTGTTGGAAAGCTAACGACATGGGCTAACACAATCTTGAAAGAAATAACTATAAGAAGCAAATGAGAAAAGGCCCATAAGAAAATGGTGAGAACCCTTCCTCGAAAGAGACCGGTAAAACCTTCAACACCGAAAACACAATAGAAGAAGCATGTGAACTCCGTTTTCGATGAACTCAAGCTTGTCAAGAAGATGACCGTAAGCTCCAAATCTCACAAGAAGAACACCAAACAAGAACCAATAAATATGATGCAAGCATGCAATGGTTTGAGCTCTCTACGAACGATACGATCAAGCTACTCACTTGAGAGCCCTCCTTGATAGTATGGCAATCGATCCTATAACCAAGTCTCCAAACTACCACCATGAGACCTGTAAAATAGAGAATCTATCAAGGGCAAACCTTTGCCTTGCACAAAGTCCACATGAGCTAGATGTAGACGACTTCTTCAAGTTGGACCACCTTTCTTGATTTCGTTGGCTCGGTGAAGACTGGTAGATTTCTCCCCCATACTCCACTATGGGTGAGCCACTCTTCGGCACATCTTCACAAGTCCATTGTCACCACAATGGACGGCAAGCTTCAAGCACTTGATCTCTTCGTGATGCATCACTTGAACTTGCACACCACAACCTTGATTTGATGTCATCCTCCATGGGTTGTGTGTGATCTTCCTCTTGATGCAAGCCCATGGAAGATAACCTAACCCCACATAGAACTCTCACAAAGACCATGGGTAGTACACAAAGCGTAATTGACAATGCTTACCATACCACGGGATCGCTTGACCCCTCTCGGTACATCTTCTACGCTTTGTGTGTTGATCAACTTGAAACACTCTCTGTACTTAGTCTTGATCAACCTCGAATATTTCCAACTCTATTCATTTGGATGATGTCTTGAAGGTAAACATGAATGATCGCACACTTTTTCTTATTCAAGGCATGCTTGCAATAAGCTCAACACTCACAAGATCAATCTTTGGATAATTCCTTAATAGCACCTTGGTCATCACAAACTCTCCTTGAAATCAACAAATGGACTCCAAGAAAAGCCTATGGACAAACCATTCAAATATAACTCAAGGCAACTATTAGTCCATAGAGATTGTCATCAATTACCAAAACCAAACATGGGGGCACCGCATATTCTTTCACATGTCCCGTGCAAAATCATTTCTCTGGCCATATCATGAAGGGTAATTCAAATAAACAACCACACATACACTGATTGTTTTTCATATTTCGACATAATTAGTAAGTTCATGGTTTTCTTAATCTGTAGCAATCACTAGATCTTGGTCATAGTTCCAAACAAAAACATAGTTTACTACATGGATTCTCTCAGAGAGTCAATGAAGCCTCAAGATTTGACGCATCTTCAACAATTTATGGATAAATATCGAATTTTATGATGTTGAAATTAATTTGCATTCATATCCGATTCAAGAATTCATGTTGTGAAAAATCATATTCATTTGCGGTGTGTTGGCATTGTGGAAAACTAAACCAGGGAACCTGTTTAAGAGGCAACTACCTCTGCAACACAAGAACGTTTCTCCGGTAAGATATTGAAATCCATTATTTTTGGAAAATGTATCCAATAGTTTGCAAATACCTTTTCTTACGCTAGTCAAATGTTCAAGTTTCTAAATAAACCTCTTTCTATTTCTGTCCAAAGAAAAAAATTACATCCAACACTGGTTAGGTTGTTCCTAACAGAGCAAATACATGACTAATTTTGTACAAAAATTGTAGTATCCTCGGCAACAAGCAGATACCAACCTTTGTGGATACTATGTTTGCAGACACATGATCTCCATCTGCAATCCGCTGATAGTTATGGAGATGCTCGCGAATTAGGATCATAAAGTCTATCTTAATTAATATCTTTTACTCCACTCATATGGCACATTCTAATCTTAAAAGTATTGCAACTCATCTTTGAACCGAGGACCCCTGAACCGCTCCCGCTAGTGAATTGCTGATGATTAGGAGATTTATCGATAACTTCTTACTGAATCACTACATCAAGCCCAGTGGTGATAATAAAGATTCCAACATGCCTTCTCCTGAAACAATGAGTTAGAGTTAGCCGCTAAACATATACACATGGATCCATTGTTTTTACATGTGATGAGGTCTTCGTATTCCGTACATTATGATTAATTATGTAATGCATATATATATATATATATATATATATATATATATATATATATATATATATATATATATATATATATATATATATATATATATATATATATGACCCATTTTCCGTACTCTTGGGTGTACATACTCTCATCTCGCTCCCATCTCTCTAAGCGGGTTTCTGGTTATTGGATGTCCTTTTGTTAGTTATCCATACTTGCATGCATTAACAACCTCCCGAAAATTAGTGATCCGGTGCACGTCTCTACTGGCCGAACATATACACGTATTATTTATTTGCACCTGTGCATTCACTATTTTTATTATGTGTGGGCATACCTGTACTCTTTTTTTTTTGCATGGGGACATACCTGTACTCCTGTAGTATATATATTGTTGTGTAGATCTATGTTGTGAGAGTATATTCTTTTTCCACAAAGAAGCATATACTATATTTTATTGAGAGAATTTTTTTCATTTTGCTGATATATACTATTTGTTTTTTTGCTAGAAAGGTATATACTACTTGTTTCGAGTGAGAATACACTTCATTGGAGAGACGTATATACTACTTTGTGAGTACATACTACTTTCCAACAAAACATTAAAGTGTATCCGGTTATACGTACTGAAAAAATAGGTTGCGTACATATGAGGTTGAAGCATGTTTATACATCAATACAATTTTTATGGAGTATACACTGTTTTCTGAAGGAGCATGTACTGAACTTTTTCGAATGAGTGTATACTACTCGGCATGGTAATGAGTATATACTAAAATAGTTAAAGGAGTGCACACTGATTTCTTACGACGGAGTATACATTGAATATTTCTAGTGGAGTGTAAACAATTTATTGATAAAAAGAAAAAGAGTCTACAATCTTTCTTTTGAATGAGTGTATATGCATCAGAAGACAAGTAGTATATTCATCCGAAGAGACGTGTATTTCATCCGTGGAGCTAGCAAACAAGACTGCAATTGATATGTATATCAAAGTTTGTTAGATCAGAACACACATAAGTATATATCTCGAGTATGCATGCCGCAGAGAAGCGATGCGTCAGAGTCTTGCATCGTGCAGCAACCACGTCGCGAGCATCATACCATCCCAACAAGCAAGCCGCCGCCGTCGAGCACCCCCGGAGCTGCACATCGTACCACTATATGAAGTGAGCCAGCATGCCGATCGATGCTCTACCGTCGTTTCATAGGAGTTCAATCACAGTGCACGGAGAAAAAGCAAGTGTCTGTTGGAGACCGGCCTTAAAAATATGATCGATTAACATCATGGGCCGAAGATGCTTTGATGATTCACCGTGGTCTTAGTATCATGTAGGATGGGCAACCTGCACGCATGCATATAAATTAATAGGACCTAAAGAGCACAATTAATTCAGGCATGTATAAGTGTACGTACCAGGAGATCTTGGCTGAAGCTTGTCGCCCATGGAGTTGGTCGTCATCGTAGACGGACATGAGAAGCATCTGCTCCTTCCCGGCTGACGCAGAGGGTATGCCGACCTTGACCGTCAGGTGAAAGCACGGGACCAGATACTGGCTGTCGCATGTCGGCGGCGGCGGCGTCGTCGCCGCCGTAGCATGCTGGTTGATGAGATGAGCATCTACCAGATAAAGTCGGAACAGAATATGAGCCTATGTAGCACTATCAGTCCAACAACAAAACAAAAAAGCATTAGGGCATGTACAATGGTTGCTAAGATAGTCTTATCTTAAGTTTTGCATGTAAATTAGAGATGACAAAAAAACAAGTCTACAATGGGTCATCTTTTAGCCTTATCTTCAATAATTAGTTATTCCTAAAAACATGGTGAGACAAATTGTGCTAAGCTATCATCTCTTGTCTTTGCTTAAATAAGCTAAGACAAGCCTTCTCTTATGATTTCTCTCTCCTCCACCTCATCATTTATCTTACGTGGCACCCTTAAGCTAGAACCATTGTACATGCCCTTAGTATGAGTTATCCCTGTTAACACAGTAACAACTTTCCGATCTGCACGCGTAGTTTTTTGTAGTATTTAAATATTGAAGGTTGCATGACCAGAATTCAAGAGCATGCGTGGGAATGGAGGGATTAACACGTCGCTAGTGGCTAGGAGTATGTACTCCTAGGAGTACCAACCCATTTTCCTATATATATATATATATATATATATATAGGCAACATATGTTGTGAATCTGCTACATATGTGTATCCCTGCATCCCTCTATTCTCAGCCCCCCGATCTGAATCGTCTGCTTTGGATTAATTTCCAGTTATTTTGCATTAACACGCCCGCCTGTAGCCCACACCAACAGTTTTACTTTGCAAAAACAACCCTGGACGCAGGACTGTATCATGTGCCATGATAGACTGCTCTCAATCGGTATTTATCTCTCCCGCGGCGGCGTGGAACCCTAGGACGAACGGCCACGCCCCTGTGCTCTCAGTTTGGCACGACGGCGTCCACAGGCGGGCGCCGCCCCAAGCAAGTACTAATCTTCCCAGCTGACATGATCTCGGCGTTCGTCGGCAGCCGTCGGCCCATGCATAAATGTACGTAATTGTTTTGATCTCTGTATCCTTCATCTGCAGGTCCACGGTCTAAGCAGATCTTACATGCTAGAGCAACTAGTTTCTTGAATGAACGACCACGTGATCAGTAGCAACCAGCAGCAGTACAACACCACAAGTTCCAGGTAACACAACAACAAAATTCCAGTCTTTGCGTATATTATAAAGCATGTGTGTCATTGCCATGTGTGAAAGCTTGATCCTATTGGTGTGTTTGCAGTCACATGGAGCCAACCAATTACATGCAAATGCATATGAACGAAGAAGAGTTTGGCACACCGAAAAAGAATGCAGCCATACCCCTAGCTGTAAGTTTGATTAATTTGTACCTCACAGCTGATCTCACTCAATTTACTGATCAATATGTGAATGTGGCACAATGACAATTTTTTCTTGATGTTGCAGTGTTCGTCTTTTACACCTGAATGTGATGAGAATTTGAAGCCTAAAGTAGGCATGACATTTGAAGGACTTGAGGCAGTGGAGAAGTTCTACAAGGCATATGCACATAATGCGGGTTTTGGAGTTCGTATCGGACAACAGAAGAAGATTGAGAATAAGGTGGTCCGAACTAAGCGTTTTATGTGTAACAGGGAAGGATTCAAGTCCAAAGATAGTAAGGATATCGATAATCCCTCGAAGAAAAAGCGTAAGCAGGCAAACACACGATGTGGTTGTGATGCACACATCTTTGTGAGACTTTGTGGGGAGAATACATACAAGGTAGATTCATGGGTTGAGCACCACGTTCACGGTCTTGTATCGCCTGATAAGCGCCATTTGATCAGATCGAATCGTAGAGTTAGTGAGAGGGCAAAGAATACTCTATATACATGTCACAAGGCAAGCATTGGCACCTCTCAGGCATACAGGTTACTCCAAGTTAGTGAGGGTGGAATTCCGAATGTTGGGTGCACGAAGAGAGACTTGCAGAATTACTACAGCGACCTTCGGGATAAAATTAGAAACGCGGATGCCCAAATGTTTGTGGCCCAGCTAGCTAGAAAGCAGGAAGTAAACTCAGCATTTTTCTATGATTTTGACGTGAATGATGAGGGGAAGTTGAAGTATGTATTCTGGGCAGATGCCACTAGCAGGAAGAACTACAGTCTCTTTGGAGATGTGGTATCGTTTGATTCTACGTACACCACTAATCAGTACAACATGATCTTTGCACCATTTACAGGGGTCAATCATCACTTGCAAAGTATATTCTTTGGTGCTGGCTTCTTAGCAAATGAGAAGAATGAATCGTATATTTGGTTATTTCAGACCTTCCTAAAAGCAATGGGAGGGGTAGCACCTAGGCTTATCATAACAGATGAAGCCGGTGGCATGAAGATTGGTATTGACGAAGTACTTCCAACCACTGTGCATAGGTTGTGCATGTGGCATATAATGGAAAAGGTGCCTGAAAAAGTTGGACCTTTGATTAGAGAGGATCCAGAATTTTGGAAGAGGCTGAACTCATGTGTTTGGGGTTCAGAAACTACAACTGAGTTTGAGTCACGATGGAATTCCGTCATTACAGATTTCGGGTTGGAAGAAAATGAGTGGTTTGCTAAGAGGTTTAGTATTCGAGAGACTTGGATACCATCCTACTTTATGGACATATCTCTAGCGGGCATTCTGAGAACCACTTCAAGGTCAGAAAGTGCAAATTCTTTTTTTAACCGTTTCATTCACCGAAGGCTCGCTTTTGTTGAGTTTTGGCTTAGGTTTGACACTGCTCTAGAATGCCAGCGTGATGAAGAATTGATGGCAGACAATAGAAGTATACATACCACCCCACAACTATTGACACCATGGAGGATTGAGAAACAAGGCAGCGAGGTCTTCACATATGAAGTGTTTGAGAAATTTCAGCAGCAAGTTATTGCTGCTAGAGACTACTGTTGTGTTCAGGGTATTACACAAGGTGAGGGGATGAAAATGGTGACCCTGAGAGGTGGATCCGGTAAGGTTAGGGAGGTCTGCTATGACACAGCAACCATGATAGCAAATTGTTCGTGCAAGTTATTTGAGTCAAACGGAATTCCGTGTCGCCATATTATCCAAGTATTAAGAATTGAAAACCAAAATGAGCTTCCCAACTACTACATTATGAAAAGATGGCAGAAAAGGTGCAAAAGGTAGAAAAAGTGCAAAACTATTTATTTTGTATTGTTTAAAAATAATATGATTAAGAAAAATAAATTCTTTGCAGGGAGAGTGTTTTTGATGAACAAGGGAATTTACTAGAAGAAAAGCCCACTGATGCTTTGGACGCGGCCACGAGAGAGAAGATTTCAACTATACGTAATAAGATGGAAGATATGATTCAAAAGGTGAAGCACTCAGACGTAGGCATGGACTTCTTAACATCAAGTGTGTTGAAAATTGAGGCCCCTCTCGACCAAATGGTTCCTGCAGCTACTAAAAGCACTAGGCAAGAGGAATATGAGGCTTTTATTGGTTGTAACATTCCTACTGAAGTTCATATACATCCACCCACTGATGTTCATACGGTGGGGAGATGCAAAAGAATAAAGAGCGGAAAGGAGACCAAGGAGGATAGTCGAAAAAAGAAGGACAAAGAAGTAAAGGCAAGGGTTGCACGCTTGTGCAAGACATGCAAGCAAATAGTACTTCATGATAGCCGCAATTGTCCAAGCAAAGGGAAAAGGAGCATGATTGTGGAAGATATGCAACTAAATGGTGCTTGCTGATGCCAAAATTTCCAAGCAAAGAATGTCTTTATATATGTTAAGATTTATTGTTTGATGTTCATGAGCCATGTAATCGATGGAGATTTGTGCTATGTTCAATCAAATTTGACTTGATTTTATAACAATTATATGAACAACAGTCAGCGGATGATTGTCACAGTTTTATTATGTTAAATAAATTCTTTGCTCGGACCTGCATCATACTGGAGCACAAAATGCTCAGGAACTACAGTAAATGTTCAGGAAACTTTGGATATGGACTTGCTTTTTATAGCCTTGTTTTAATCTTAAAACTGATTACGGCCATCCGACGCCACTTTTGGTAATTCAGAGGATTTTCTGAACAACGCACTGATTTTGTTCAACACATATGGAGCTTGGTCACTGAACTTTGTGATTGTTCAGGATATTTTGGATAGTGACTTGCTTCTTATAGCTTAGATATCAAAACTTGAGAAAGCCATCCCAGCCCACTTCTGCAACTGAAAATATTTACTGAACAATATAAGCTTTGATCACTTGACTAAGAAAATCACTGATTTTTTTACAACACATAAGTTCAAAACTGAACTAGTCACTGAATTTTGTGGCAACAGCAAACATGATTTTTTTTAACAAGGGAAAAGCTCAACCAAAGCCTCTGATCTGAGCAAGCTTGGTAAGGCATATCACGTATTGGCAAACAATTTAGAAAAGAAAAGAAACACGTAGAAGCCTCTCACACGATGCCATTCATATAGGTGCAAATACTGATACAGTTTACTCATATGAGCACAGCACCATCACATTTTGTACAGGCTACAGGTTACAGCCGACAGCTTCCTATGGACGAGAGGCTGCAGCTTCATATGTACGAATCATCGCCGGCGGGGGAGGCCATCCAGGGCGGCGTTAGCGCCTCATCAGACTCGTCGTCACAGTCGCGGAACGATGTCGCTTGTCATGGCTTCGCCGTCGAGATGACCGGCCGGCCGGGTCTAAGTGACAATCGAGCCGTTGCCGTCGCCACTTGCTTGCCGTCGCCACACAAGTTCGAGGGAATCATCTGGGCGTTGTCGTCGTAGAGGACTTCGGATTGAGACTTGATTTGGGAGCTGATGTGAAAGATCTGGCAAGGAACGATTTGGGGCTGGACTCGCAGGATGCAGGACTTGGGCTTGGGTTGGGGATGATGGATAGGGGGGTTTCTGCAAACAAAAACATTTCTTAAGTTCCAAAGCGGGCGGGTGACTGCAAATTTTCGCTTAGTGGCACCTGAGGCGAAGGATTCAGATCGGGAGGCTGAGAAACAGATGGATACATGGCTATATGTAGCCATCGGATACACACAATATGTTGCCATATATATATATATATATATATATATATATATATATATATATATATATATATATATATATATATATATATACCATTTATTCAATTGCAATTGTTGAGAATTCAGATGAATGTTCTTCCTGTGGACACTATTTGTTCAACTGCATATTGTGACGAATTTGCTTTTTGCATGCCGATTCAAATGCAATGTTTTTGTTTTAACCTGGCCATTGATGTGCACACGGTTCAACTAAATGAGTGTGTGCGATCCACAACATAAGGTATACGTCAATTGTAGCGGAACCGTCGGTGATACACAACAGATCGTAGACGATTTGCAGCACTTCCACGTATGCGTAGGGGCTCCTGAATCATTTGTGACAACACATTATCGCACACGAGAGCTTATAGTAAACCACACCCAATGTAAAATGCAATCCCACTCATAAATTTTTCAGAAAACGTGTACGATCCCAAACGAAAAGCATACATCACTCATATCGCAACTCTCGGTGATACACAACAAATGACAAACAATCTGCAACACTTGTATGTGTGCAAAGGTGGCCTTGAACCGTTTAGCACATTATCACACACGGTGAAATACCGTTTGGTTTCACTGGGTCATTAGAAATGTTTGATCACCAATCTCACATATGTGCCAGAATGTGGTGTGCGCGGTATGTTCCTTCATCGCATATGATTACATTTGACAATGCGTCTGCAAGGCTCCCTATCCTCGATAGTTTCTGGGTCATGTGGGAAGGACCCCCTATTGCACACTATGACAAGGCGACAATTTAAAATACAGTCGCGGAAAGAGGTTAAAACCCGTTTGTATAGCAGCTCGTTGTACAAGTGCACACAACTTATACTCCAAGTCTCCCGCGTCTCCATCTTATCAACTATAGGCCACCCAAAGTGGCCCAGGAAAGAACTAGCCTACGAGGTCATAGCCAAGCCCACCAGGTCGGGAACCGACATGACGAGGACCCCCTTGATCGGGACACCGACAAACACTTTCACACATAGCACCTGAAAAAATTAACTGATAAAAGATCATCAATTAGACGAGTATTGATAATAGACTTAATAGTGCGAAAGGAGCGACGACATGGTGGAGATTATATACATAGACGTTGATTAAAGGAAGAAGTGAGTCATAATTCTAAGTAACCTGCGTTTTTTGGTTGCTCGCACATCAATTTCCATTACATGGGTTTTAGGCTTGCAACAACTGCGATTTACATCGTCAATCACTATCGAGTCGACTCCAATCGCTGGCAATGCTTCGCTGCCCATGCCATCGCCCTCGGCATTGCCCCGAGACGCGTCCATGTCCCTCGATTGGGTTGGACCGCAGGTTCGTTCTTCATGCGAGCAAGCCTTGACCATACGCTTGGTCTGCGACGAGGTGACCATCCTGCTTTACCGATCCAGCCGTCCGTGTGAGCAAGCCTCCGTCGAGATGCAAAGGGTTGAGTGTGGGAAGACTCTGCATTTTTTTTGCACACGTAGATCGATTGATAAATTTACAAACACAATATTCAATTGCCCAAAAATCTCAAGAGACGTCCGAATTTATTCCTGTAGCAGCAGCCAGGTTTCGCTCAACACTCGGTGCTTTAACGTGCTCAACACTCGGTGCTTTAACGTACAAATCGGACATGAAGATCTAACAATCAAGAACACATAAAAGATTGATTTAATAGTTCAGAAAGCTAATGGTTTAAGAGGGCTTGATTAGTGTACAGTTTTAATGCCTCTAAATTTTCTCCAGACTTTTGTCAAATATTGTGTAACTTTGTGTGACACAAAAACATTAAAACATCATGTGACTGAATGTCAGACAAGGAGCAGCTTTCTTCCCAAAAGAAAAGGAAAATGAGAAAAGAGGAAAAGAAAGCTAGAGAAGAGAAGAACACCGAGGTACCGACCGGTCCAAGTCCAACCCACCCGTCCCCTCCGATCCGGGGGACTCCTCCCCATTCTCAACTCCTAAACCCATCGCCGCCACAGGCACCATCTCCCCCGGCCTAAGCAGCCGCCATGGCCGACGGCGCCAACCCAAACCCGACATCGACACCCAGGCAGAAGGTAGTCCCGGACTGGCTCAACAGCCCGATCTGGTCCGCCCCTGCCCCTACTCCGCGCCACCGCTCCCCTCCCCGCGCCCCCTCCCCTCCCCCACCTCCCCCTCCGAAGCCGCAGCACGATCCGACCCCGCCGCCCCCTCGTCCACCCGCGCGGCGCGACGGTGCAAGCTCTGACTCCGACTCCGACAGCGGCGGCGGCGGCGGCGGCGACGAGGGCGCGGCCACCTCGTCCCGGACCCACCTCGTCGCGGAGTTCAAAGCGGCGGTGAGTGTTGGCCTCTCGCGGTCGAGTCACGGGACTGAGCTGTTTAGCTTTGGTTTATAACTTGTTCGTTCGTTTGTTTGTGTTTCGCTGCGTGTAGCTGGAAAGGAAGGTGGTGGATCTGGCGGAGCTGCGGAGGCTCGCGTGCCAGGGCGTGCCCGACGACCCCGCGGTGCGGCCTGTTGTCTGGAAGGTCTGGGAATTCTCCCATTTTCTTCTTATCATTTTTTCACTATGTGTTCGTGCAGTTTGCTTGGGCCTGGCCGAGTGTTTGCTCTCTCATTCACATGCTAGTGATATGTCATTGGCAAGAAAGTTCAAGAATCACATTTTTAAGCCCTGATGCTTGTTGATGACCTCGTATGATCTTTGTTGATTCCATATATGGCATGATGCCACAATTGAGTCTAGGATGGGGTTGCCATGGTTGGTTCATCTAAATCAGGATAGTATCTTTTGAACGGCATGCCACACATTAGATTTATGACAAAAATTAGCCTCCATGTGATTGGTCTTCAAACTTATGCATCATTTATAATGATATACGGACATTTCTGCTCACTCCACCATGGACTCGCATAGTACATGAAGCGCTCATGGAATTTACTTGTATTCCATGAATAAGTCCTTGAACAATTGATTCACAAATATAATACAATTTTCAAGTATTCTAGACTGGGCGTAGTAATATTGTTTTGTGATAAGAGTTCTCATGCCAAGTTCTCAAGTAGGGGGGGAAAAACGCAAGCTTGTTGAGATCTCCCCAGAAGCCAAAATAAACGAGCCTGGAGTTTTTCCGTTCTGTTTTTCATTTCTTTGCTGTTTTGTATGAATTTATTTCATTGCACATCATAATTTGGAACCATGCTCTAATTTTCATGTAGAGTTTTGAGAATAGCTACTGTTATAGGTTTACATTAGAAAAAACTGTTGAACAAACGGCAGTGTTTGAGGTAAAATGGATATTGTGAATGCATTTTAGTCTGTTGGCGGTGTCGATATTCTTTTTTCCTTTTTAATATGTTACAAATTTATTTGACTTTTTTGATAGTTAGCAGCTTCTCTTGGGGTACTTGCCAATGGATCATGCTCTGTGGGCGTATGAACTGGAAAAAAAGCGCTCCCAGTACAGTGCTTTCAAAGACGAGCTTCTGGTTAACCCTGTAAGTTTTTAATGCACATTGCGTTGTAAGTTCTGTTACATCGCAGATGCACGAGTTCTTAGTTCTTTACCATTGCAGATGCACGAGTTCTTAGTTCTTTACCATTGCAGATGCACGAGTTCTTAGTTCTTTACCATTGCAGATGCACGAGTTCTTTTGTTGTTCACCACTTACTATGTGTTTAAATAGAAGGAACAACACTTTCCTTCCCTAGGAGGGCTAGGAGAGCACCGGTGTTGGTAGCTATATATTGAAAAAAAATCCGAATCATTTACGGGCATGAAACACACTCCTTAAGGGCCAGTTCTTTTGGGGCTTATGACTGGCTGTGGAAATAAGCAGCCCCCTACCCAGCTTATTCTAGAAGCCCAACCTAGCCCTTAACATCTTAAGATTTTGTTGGTTTTGGTGCCAGGCTGCTAGACAATCACCTCATGCTGGCTGCCACAATTCCCCCCTCCTAATTTTATATTAGAATCAGTCAAAAATAGATGATATTTTAGCAAGTTTGTTTTGGCTTGCAAATGGCAGACATTTTTATTGTCGAGATGGCATTTTCCTCAAATACCTGAACTGAATGCCGATTCATACTGGTGTAAAGAGATGTGTGATCTAAAACGACAGATAAAGTAGACCGTATGGAATATTTGTCTAGAAAACGTCAATCTTCAGCTAGCATGATCCATAATTAGAAAACCCCACCCCAGAACCACACGTGTGCGCAGACACCATACATTAAATTAATAATGTGCTTTACTGTGATGTAGATTCTTTAATTTACCTACTTTGTGTGGTGGTTCCTTTTCCCGTTTGTAACCAACCTGCACAACAATATATTTTGGTTCTGGTCAGTCAGAAGTTACCCGAAGAATGGAAATGACTATTTCAAAAAGGAAGGAACATAGTTCTGAAGGAACTGGATTTCTCCCAAGGGCGGAAATTGTCCAGGACGAACATCCTCTAAGCCTTGGGAAAACTAGCGTTTGGAACCAACACTTCCAGGTAATGTTTAACTGTACTTCCTGGCTGTTTGCCATACTCTGTACATTGTGTAATTCATTTTATTTGGTTTTGCAACTTGCAACTGATTTGCTTGTGAAAGACCTCCCTGCATTCCGCTTGTTAGTCAATGTTATGATAAATATGTTAGTGTCTTGGCTACTAAATGTAAATGTTATCGAAATACTTTCAGGAATCTGAAACTGTAGAGCAGATTGATAGAGATGTTAAGCGTACTCATCCTGAGATGCAGTTTTTCAATGGCGGTTCTTCTGATGCCTTGTCTAATCAGGTAGGCATTTATTGTCTTCACATGATGCCAGTTCTTGATTGTTTCTGGTACTTCTATTTAGTCTAAATCTAAAATGTGATGTATATTCCAGGAGTCACTGAAGCGAATACTTACCATCTTTGCAAAATTAAACCCGGGTATAAGATATGTACAAGGAATGAATGAAGTTTTGGCACCTCTCTACTATGTCTTCAAGAATGATCCAGACCAAAGTAATTCTGTAAGTTCTCTTAATGGCCCCATTTGCTTTTTTTTTTGTGGTGATGAAACAAACTGACCATGCTAAAGATTGTGTGATTTTCCTTATAGCTTCAAAGTATTAATTGTCCTAAATTTTATTTTGCTTAATATTGATGTAATATGCACCCGTGATGATGCAACGAGTATTGGAGTTTGAATCTTTGAATCGTATGGTAAATGATGTGATGCACCTGTTTATACTCACTTCATTTCACAATGTTTGGCACTTTTGGTCATGATGATGATATTCTTGCTGAACAGCTGGTATTTTCAACCAAGATATCCTTCCCAAATGCTTGGAGCTTTGCACCTTTGCATTCATCTTTTCCATAGTTGATTATGCATTCTCGTTGTTTGTTTTCTTAGACTTTTCTCCCACATCTTTGTTATGAGGGGGATTTAGACCTAACCCTTGCATTTTTTTTTTGCTGAAACATGCGCTCAAAAGTGCCATGTAGTGAAAACAGTGATAGTACATCTTTATCTTCCAACAAAAATAAGAGCTAAGAAAGAATCATCTCTGTTGAAGTTTGGCGGTCGATAATTTTGAATGAGTCAAAATGCATCATTAGATATTCGTGTATATAAATCCTAATACAAACTTCTAGATGAGTTTCTTGTGGAGTTTACAGATTAGGCTCAACCTAATCCATAAACTTCTGGAATTTCTCCTTTACAGTCTGGTTAACATGATACGCTTAGACTCCATGTTTTAGTTAATAAGGATGATTGTAGTAACTAAGTCTGACATAGATTTGCCAACTGTTGTCTTGTAGACCCATTGCAAGGAACAAGGTTTTTCTTATGGCCTACATAGTACTCCCTCCGTAAACTAATATAAGAGCGTTTAGAATACTAAAGAAGTGATCTAAATGCTCTTATGTTAGTTTACAGAGGAATACAACTAGGCATTTCCTTCTTTATGAGGCTATATTTCACAAGGCCACCCTGCTCCTGAATTTCCGAAGCCAAAATCTTATGGATTTGTGCTGCTAATATAAAGAGCCAATGGCTTCTATACCACTGACAAACGAGTCAACTGCTTATTTACCATCGAACAAAGCTCCAGTGCTCATATACCAGTAACAAACGAATTCTAGTGCTCGTATGCCATCGGCTGTCAGAACAACATTAGCTCACTGTTTTCATAGGCCAAAATGACTTGCTTGCCCTCAGTGCAAATAAGCAACAATTTCAGCACTTTGCTTGTAATTTCAGAACATTTCTAGGAAAATTTTGACAGCACTTTGCTTCTAATTTCAGCATTTCAGCTAGACAACAGTGCACATATAATAGTATCAGCATATATATACTTCAGCTACAGAATAATACTCATAAAATTTCAAATTTTTTACAAACCATTCAGCAAACACCAAATCCAGTCATGCATAAGTAAACTCAAGTTTTCATCCCAAAAGACCACAACCGAAGAGTTGGTTGTTCACATAAGCAAAGTATGTAGACAAATTACACATGAAGAGTTGCAATATGTAAATAATATGCGAAATTTTGGAGAACATCACAGTTTCAGCTTCTTTCTGCTTCGAGTCACCATTACTTGGCTGTTAGGCACAATTCTCTTCTTGCTTCGAGTGCTCATTGCAGGGCTGTCAGGAGAAACACTCTTCTTGCTTCGAGTACCGATTGCAGGGCTGTCAGGCGCAACTGATATGGCCTTTGATCTACATTAAAAGTTCATATTACATACTATGATGATCCTCACAGAATATAAGTTGCTAACTTACACATTGTCAAAGAAACATTTCATTCTGCAAGTTGCCTAAACTGTTATGATCAGTGGCCTTGGATCAGATTATAATAACAGGTGGCATATAACTTACACATTGTCAAAGAAACATTACATTGAAGATTGTGCAGCTTTCATACCTTGTAGATTTAGAGGTAGTCTTTGATGATTTCGACTTGGTGACATTGTCTTCAATTGCATAACTTGGAGATGGAAGTAGAGGCAGTGCAGTTTCAGTTTCGATTGAACATGGAAGAATAGCCTTTGTAATGGGTTTATTCTTTCTTTTGTCCCTGCATTAGTATCACATATTAGCATCATTAAGACAAGAGTATGATGAAACAGTAATATTGAAACAAGCACTACCTTTTTTGCTTTGCTACTTCAGTGTAGGCAGCTAGTGCTTCCGGAGAAGCATCTTTACAACTTTGCCATCTATGTCCATAGACCTTGCAAATTGGACATTGGTGCTGGCCTTTATTTCCCTTGCTCTTGCTATTCTCAGCGCCACTTTTATGCCTCTGTACTTTTGGCCTCCCAGGGGCCCTCCTCAGGATTGGGGGATTCAAAATGAAATCTTTGTTCACACTTGGCCATTGAGACATGTCGGTCAGGCCAGGAAGAACATGGGCATAAGCTGCAGTGAACTTGGCAATGCTGTAATAGTCATCAACAAAATCTGCTATGGTGACTCCCCTAATTCCAGTAATAAAGCTGATCGCATGTTTGCAAGGCTTCCCAGAGACTTGAAATGCCCTGCATGTGCATGTCCTATTCGCTAGATCAGTAATGTGGCGCTTGCCACCCAGCGCAGCACTCTCGCTAACCTCCGCAATCATGTCATCTATTCTCTCATATTCAATGTCTAGCCCCCTACTTTTTTCGTTCAGCTCATTCATGACACTTGGAAGTATAAGTCGACCCTGCAATTTTCTAGCAACCCTTCTCCTCTTCTCATGCTTAACTGTAATCTTCCTCCTGATCTTGTCCATGAGCTGAAACAACATCAAACCTTTGTGCTTGTGGATCCAGTTGTTGAAACACTCGGCCAAATTATTTGTCACATAATCCACTTTCGAGGAACATGAATATTTGCTCCTTGACCATAGTCTGCTGTGATACTTCTTTAAGTATGTAAATCGCAGCAGCCTTTTTCTGCTCTATGGCTGCCATGTGATAGTCAAAAGCTTGAGGAGTCCATGAATAAGCAGCTGGCCACAAATGATCATCAAAAACTTTGCCATGAAACTTTTTTTTGAAGTTCACAACCAAGTGTCGCATGCATTCCCTATGTTCTGCATACTCAAACACCTTTTCAATTGCGGTGTCAATCCCTTTACCTGCATCTGAACATATGGCTAGGCCAGGGGGAGAGCCAATAGACTCACGAAGCTTCTCCATAAACCACACCCAACTTTCAGTAGTTTCCGCATCAATAACTCCATATGCTACAGGGTATAGCCAATTGTGCCCATCAATAGCACAAGCAGTAGCTAACTGACCTCTATACTTGCCTGTCAAATGAGTGCTGTCTATCGCCAAGTAAGGTCTGCATCCAGCCAAGAATCCATCGCATAGAGGCTTCAATCCAACAAACATCCGTATAAAATACTTCTTCTGATCATACTCCATGTGGTCAATCGCAACTATGCTTCCAGGAGACCTCTTCTCAACCTCCGCTTTCCAAGCATACAACTTGTCAAAAGACTCATCCCAATCACCAAACAACTTAGCCATTGCTAGCCCTTTGCCCCTGAATACTTTTGTATAATCAATCTTGATCTTGTACTTGTCATGTAGCCTCCTTTGTAACTCCTTTGGGCGAACACTAGGATCTTCCTTTACCCAGTCCATGACTTTCTCACACACCCATGCCTTTGAAGCATTATGCTGCTCCTTTTTCTTCTTTGTACTTGCACATGAGTGCTCCTCCATATGCTTCTTGACCTGCAGTAAATTTTAATGGGTAAGAAAATAGAGTCAACTCCATTTAATAACAACAAAAGTATGCAACTAAGTAAAATATATACCTCCATAGTTTCTCCATCATCCAACCTCCCAACATGAATTCTCCATGTGCAATCTTTAGTCTCGCGACAATAAGCCCTGAATCGTGTAGGTTCACTTTTCTCAACCTTAAAATCAAACTCTTTCTTTATGGCATATGTAGCAATTGCCAACCTAAACTCTTCAATGTTAGGATACTTTGCACCAACATGCATTGGTGGGTTTTCTTTATCATACACTATTTCTGGAATAACATCTGGTCCAGCATCTTCCGCAACCCACTCCTCGTCATCGCTGCTATCCTCTACATGCTCACTATTTGGTATATCTTTTTTTTCTCCGAGCTCATCATCACTATCTGAACCAGCATTATCAATTGAGTATTGGTCCTCCTCATCTACACCAACATGTTCATATTCTTCATGTGGATTTGCAAGATATGTATCTATTGCTTCATCAGTTACATTACTTGCTTGACTAGGCAGTGCTATAGATGGTGGTTGATTCAACAGAGTAAAATGCACATCAACACTATCACTTGGGTCAGATTGTTTGATGATCAGATTACCACTTCTATTTTGATGAAAAGACTTACATTTTCAGGCATTCTTCATCATTTGAGACACAAATATTTTTGCCACTAATAGAGTCAACATACTCAATCATTATACTCTCCCCTGAAAATAGTGGAAAAGTTCCAGCAATGGAAGCCAGCAGATCCTTCAAACTTGAGCTACTACCCTCAACAATATCCCAACTAAATGTATAATCCTCATAGTTTTCAGTTCCACCGCCACAAACCTTCACCTCTACCGTGTAAGTACATGATTGGATCATCCTGTTTATGATGAAATCATGTCAATATTGTATTCTCCTATCCTAAACTGCAGCAAAATAGAAAGACTGAGAAATTACCTAGCACAAATATCAGAGAGAGAGGTGGAGTCGCGTTCGTCAGCCACGCCTTCGTCCTCATGGAGCTTGGAAATATGGGGCATAGGAGCTGCAGAGAGTGCGCCCACGTACGGGGTGATCTCTTGGAGGGCCTCGACTGTCGACATCCCCGACCCGCTCTCCACATCGCCGGAATCCATGATTCTAGGGTTTTGGGCGACATGGTCGTGGGGAGGCGGCGGAGGCCGGGCATGGGGGAGCGCCGCGACGTGAGGCGGCGGATGCTGGGCCTGGTGCAGCGGCGCCGTCGGTTCCGTCGCCATTGGGCGTCGCGTTCCCGCAGCGCCGACGGAGATCTTCAGCGCCGGTAGAGGTTCAGGGAGGAGGGGCATGCGCTGGGGTTGCGGGATAGGGAGGAGGGGCATGCGCTGGGGGAGAGGGAGAGGGAGGAGGGGCATGCGCTGGGGGAGCGCCGGTTCCGCCATGAGTGCGTCGTGCGTGCGTGACTGACTCCTCTTGAGTTTTTTTTTTCTATTCTGAGATTCTAAGAGATAAGGTGAGGGCAAAAGTGGAATTCTCAGATTAACTGACAGGAAAACGGAGAGGTTTTAACGATCGAGTAACGGTGATGGCAAATAAGCACTAAAATTCGTTCGTCTTTGGTATATGAGCACTGAAGCTTTGTTGGATGGCAAATGAGCAATTGATGCTTGTCTCAGTGGTATAGAAGCCATTTTCTCTAATATAAAATAGCTTTAGCCCTTGTACCATGCGTAATGTGTTGCATTATGCATCATGGAAGCTTGATGACCGTGTACTTTCCATTTTTCTTTTGTATCAACAGGCTTCAGCAGAGTCAGATGCTTTTTTCTGTTTTGTTGAGGTGCTAAGTGGATTTCGAGATAACTTTTGCAAGCAGCTTGACAACAGTGTTGTTGGCATACGCTCCACAATCAGTAAACTATCCCAGCTCCTGAAAAGGCATGATGAAGAGCTCTGGCGGCATTTAGAGGTCGTAACCAAGGTATGGATCTTATGTACTTACTCATTTTAACTGCTCAGAATTATATATTGTTACATATATTTTAGCCTCCATTGTGACACTCCATCAATTCCAGGTTAACCCACAGTTCTATGCGTTCAGATGGATCACCCTGCTATTGACACAGGAGTTTAAGTTCCGTGACTGCATCCACCTGTGGGACGCGTTATTAGGTGATCCAGAGGGGCCTCAGGTTAGAGAAATGCCATTCATATTTTTGTCCCGTGTGATACATTTCGGAGGCAATAGATTAACTCATCTTGTTTTGAATGCAGGCCACCTTGTTAAGGATCTGCTGTGCAATGCTAATTCTTGTTCGAAGACGGCTCTTGGCTGGCGACTTCACTGCAAACCTCAAGCTTCTCCAGAATTACCCACCCACAAACATTGACCACTTGTTACATATTGCTAATAAATTGCGTGGGCTAGTTCCCTGCTGAATGATTTGCTCTATTTGTTTCCAATGTTGTTTTTATGGTAGTCCACTGTCCAGAGATGATGCGTTAAATCTGTAAATGATTATGCCCTTTTTGACCCATTGTTTATTGTGTAATGTATGCCTGGTATACCTTGCTGTTCTTTTAGTAGTCATATCATTAGTTATAAGAACTACTGAAAGTTCTTTTGGTGCCAAAACTGTGGCATTTGAAAAACCTGAAAGATCACATAGATCCATATTATTTGGGCTGTCAAAATTTGCTGATAATTTTTCGAAATTTTGCCAGCCATGCATTTTTATCTGGACAAATAATTGCTATTTTGGGCTGTCATTGTTTTAGTATAATTGCAAGTGGGACTCTTATTATTAAACTGTTTGCAGCTTAGCAAATAAGCGACATTGCAGGGATTATTCAAAAATTGTAAACACCTTCTGAATATTTGTAAAATATAAACGATGCTGACGATAGGATTACCAAACATATACGGTGGACAAGGTCTTTTCTAAGAAACGGAAAGTGCTAGGTACGGTGATCCCTTGGGAGCAATATTTGCTTAATTGAAGTCCAAAGCAGAATAGTGTCCCGTTTCATTTGCTCAATGTATGAACACGTCAGGCACCCTATTCTGCTTCTCTCTCAGAGATAACACCTTTTTCTTGTGAGAGTGCAGCAAAAGGCAACTTAGCAAATTTTCTAAAGAAGTATAACGTGCCTGAGATACCAAATATCGACACCATTTGTTTTAAAAAAATCATATCGACATCATTTGCTGAAAAACTTCATACGGAATGTTTTCTCTCTAGTCTTTGATTTTCTCCCCACAAGAATCTAAGCCTTGCACACACCACAGAAATTCGAAATATGGAATTGTGGAAGAATCTTTACATCTTTCCTTCATAATATTGTTGGGGCAGTAATAACCTTTGCTTGCAGCAAGACGTGCACTAAAAGAATACGTGCAATTTCAGTATAGGGAGCAGAGTGATCTACAGTTTTACACCCAAAAACATGCACTTTTAAGAGCAACTATAGCAGAACTGTCATATTCACAATCTACAAAAATAAAATAAAAAATGAAGGGCAAACACAAAGTCGTCATATCTCAGTCTCCAATCTTTTTATCTTATTTCGTCATTTGATGTCACACTTGTACGAGCAACATTTCATCCAGATTGCACCTCCTTTAACCATGCACATATTCTTAAGAAAAATAAGGAAATCGCAGGAACAAAAGATGAAGCGTCATGCACACATTCAATCGACATGTACAAATGTCATGTCACCGACTCCATGTGTGCACTGTCCACCCCTCCTGTGCATTGGCCGCTCCATGGCATCCTAATATACACGAGCTCTCCTCGCGTTATCTCCCAAAATGATCTTGATGTTGCAGCCGTGGTATTTGGATCAAACATCATCAACCGGTTCACCTCAAGCACCTTCTATTGCATTAGTTGATTCTCCTTAAGTTGAAGCATACACGCCTCCATCTCTTCCTTGTGTTTTATTAGTTTTGTGCATAACCTTCCACCTTGCCTTCTTCTCTTTTAGCCTCCTTTCCCCATCTCCAACTTTTCTTGTTTCCCCTCTCCATCAATTCATTCCTTGACATGATCCACTCATCGATCTTGACTTCCATAGCCTCAACCTCACTTGTCTCTTGACCACCTCCTTCGATCTCTTCCTCCTGTGCAGCCCCACACTATGCCAAAGTGGTACTTCTAGCCCTCCTATCCTCTTCATCCCCACCATCATCCAATTCTGGAGAGGAAGAGATCCACGACCGCAATTTTTTTTCGAGGAGCCTCCTCATTCCTCCTTTTCTAGTTATCATTACCATCCAATTCTTTCCAACAATGTTGTGTGTGTGTGTGTGTGGGGG